>JADXDR010000143.1:124298-141282 GCA_025026875.1 Chlorella ohadii
CGGTCAGCCTGATGACCTCTGCTGCAACGGCCTGATGGCCTCTGCTGCAGCAGCCTGATGGCCTCTGCTGCAGCAGTCTGATGGCCTCTGCTGCAGCAGCCTGATGGCCTCTGCCGCAYTGGACGCCATCAGCTGCCTTGTTAGAGCGGCCAGCYCCCCAGCTGATCTCTCTGGCCGCAACTTTTGTTGGGAGCCGCGCCTTTGCCGTCCGTCAGTCACACCGGGCCGTCAGGCAACCCTAACCTGCTGCCGTGACCTTCACGCTGCCGCCAGCCATTGGCAGCTAAAATCTTGCTCATGGCATAGCTGCCCGCTTGCAGCCGTGGCATGCCTGTGCGCCGCCAGCCCTGCTTGAACCAGCTAGCTTGCAGATGGCAGTGCCCAAAGCGGCATGCATCTGGCAAGCGTGCCTGCACAGGTGCCAGCAGCAACTTCCATGGAGCTGATTTCGACTCTGATGGACAATGCTGAAAATTCGGGGAGCATGCAAGAAGGGGTAACTCTTCTCTGGTGTGCTTGCTTTTCACCATTTCTTGCTGTGCTTACCAACAACATTGTGCATTATGAATGGGCACTCGACCCCTGATTCAGCCCTGCCTCATGCCTAACATGCGTGCAAGCCAAAATGTGTGGAGAAAAGCAGGAGAAGTACGGGTTGCATGAAGGTGGTGCAGCAGGGGTCAGCAGCAGGAGAAAAGTGGAAATCAACACGAGAGGCTGAGGATACGGAAGCAAGGGAGCAGTGGGAGCGTGCGAGCTTGCGACGTGACATTAGAATTCAGTTGCCGGAGAGAATGTGTCATCCTTGCAACCTCAAATCAAAGTATACGGATGCTGTTTTCAAGGGCGAGGGCTTGAGCCAGCTGGCTTCCAAACCACGCCTGCTCACTTCCGCTTGCCGCCCTTCTTCTTGCCGCCCTTGCCGCCGGCCGACGCGCTGCTGCTGCTGCTGGCCGCCGGTGGCGCCTGCTGGTGCTGCTGCTGCCCCTCAGCGGCCTGCGCCTCGGCTGCCGCAGGCTCCACAACCTCTGCCTCCACTACTGCCACAGCCGCAGAGGCAGGCTCAGCCTGCGCCTGAGCGGCAGCGGGTGCCGCGCCGTTGCCGCTGCTGCCGGCCTGCGGAGGGTCGGGTGGGCACGTGCGGCGGGGA
Source organism: Chlorella ohadii (assembly GCA_025026875.1). NCBI lineage: Eukaryota > Viridiplantae > Chlorophyta > Trebouxiophyceae > Chlorellales > Chlorellaceae > Chlorella > Chlorella ohadii. Next base: position 125,449 of record JADXDR010000143.1, read on the forward strand.
GGTCAAAGGGTGCAGGGCGATCGCAAGAAACGACTGGTGCTGTTCTAAAGGTGCGCTTGAGCCGGGGCCTGCGCTGCCTGCGAGCTGCCCAGCGGCACAGCGGGGAACAACAACTGTCATGCTACTGCTTGGCGTTCGGCAGCTGCCCCTGCCCAGCTGATGCGCGGAGCACAAGCAGGTTACCCGGGCTCCCATGCTACCTGCTCCGGCTTGGATGCAGCCTCCTTTGCTTTCAAAGCCCGGAACTTTGCTCCCCGCTCCGGCTGGGCGGGCGCCGCCGCCTCAGCAGCAGCACCCCCAGCAGACGCCTGTGCAGAGGCGGGCAGCAAACCGGGCGGCGCATGTGCAACCATGCTTGTGCGATGCAAACACACAGCCATCATGCAAGGCCAGTGCAGCTGGCAGGTTGCACATGCCCCAGCAACGATCTGTGCAGCAGTGCTACCTTTGCAATCGATGCGCAACGCGCCTCAACCCCAACAACTGCCACCACAGCAGACCACGCGCCCTGCCAACCCGCCCCATCGCAAGGACCAGCCAGCAGCCCAAGCGCACCTGCTTGGCTGCCAGCGCCGCCGCCTCGCGCGCCTTGATGGCCCTGAACTTCTCGCCGCGCCCACTGCCACCGCTGGGCGCAGCGGGAGCAGAGGTGGAGGCGGCCGCCTCCACCTGCCTGGGGCTGCGCCGCGCGTTCAGCTCCTTGCCTGTGTGGAGCCAGGGCGGGGCAGACATCCACGGTCAGTTTCTAGGCAAGAGCAGGAGGGGAGTGAAGCAGGGATGGAGGCAGAGAGCGCCAATAAACATWTSCCKWGTGTGCCTTGTGAATGATGGAGCGCGGAGCAAGTGTGGGCGCAGCGCGAAAACCGCCCAGCTAGGGCAGGCTCCCTTGCAGGAAAGGGGCTGGGCGGGGTTCCAGGCGGCCCGCCGCCCCCTGCCACCCAGCACAGCCCTGCCGAGGCAGGCCCGCGCTGCAGCGTGCAGGGGGGCGGCCTGCTGTGGCAAGCCGACCAGCGCCGCGCCAGGTGCTGCATGGCTGCGGCCCCCCGAGGGCGCACTTGCTCAAAAGAAGCGATGCAACGGCACAAGGGCAAGGCAGCGATGATGCTGTGTGGATGCACCCAATGTTCATGAGCAGCCAGGTGCACAAACGTAAGTACAACACTAGCCACCCACCGCTGGGCTTCTTTTCCTCCGCCTCCGCCTGCACATCGATGACGGCGGTGGCAGCGGAGCCGCCCGCGCCGCCCGCCGCAGCGCCCTGCAGCGCGCCAAACTTGTTGCGCAGGTAGAGCTGCGTCGGGAGAGGGCAGGTGGAGGGGAGGAATATCACATACTGTGCTGGCGGTGAACCGCTTGTGTCGCCCCACTTGTTGCGCAGGTAGAGCTGCGTCGGGAGAGGTTCCAGGTGGGCATGGGAATTTGGGTATGGGAAGCGGCGGAGGCGGGGTGGCAGAGCGGTGCGCTGGCGGTGCAGCGCTTGTCCTGCTGCGCTGAGCCAGCTGAGCCAATGCGCATTTGCGGCAGAGGGCAGGTGCTGCAGCAAGCCGTACACAGCGCAGCAGCAGGGCCAGCCGCCGCAGCCGCAGCGGAGCGCCCAAAAGCGGCAGCAACATGTTTCTGCTGGGCGGCCCACCTGCTGCGCGGTGGTGATCAGGTTGTTGGCAAACCAGTACAGCGTGAGGCCGGAGGGCACATTGAGCGAAAAGTAGCCTGCAGGTGGACAGAAGGATGCAGGATGCTTTTTGCGTGGCAGAAGGGTGCAGTGCGCAACGGGCACGTGGAATGAGAAGTAGCCTGCAGGTGCAGGATGTGGGCACGATGGGCAGGTGGCATGTTAGGACAGGCGTCGCCTGTCCAACGCTTACCTTGCCACACAATCGCACAGACGGCTGTTCACGCGCCGATCATGAAGGAAAGACAGCTGGCAGTAATGCAACCCACTGCTCACCGATCATGAGAGGCAGGAACTTGAGGATAGCGGCCACCCACTGTGGCATTACCCCTCCAACCCCCGCCCCACTTGTGCACTTGTGAGACATCAAACAAGCTGCTCACCGATCATGAGGGGCAGGAACTTGAGGATGGCGGCCGTCTGCTGCTGCGCCGGGTCGTTGCTCTGGGGCGGGGAGATGACCTTTTGCGAGAAGTACTGCAGCAGGGGAGGAGAGCCGGAGCAGGAAGCTGCTGAGCACAAGGGGCTGTGGAGCAGAGCTGTTGTGGTTGAAGTATGACAGCTGGGACGTGCTGCATCACAGATTGAAAGGGGCCTTGCCCGCAGCAAGCCGGCCTGCGCTGCGTGATGGCCAGGCCAGCAATGCGCAGGATGGGGAGAACACCAGCTAGCAACAGACGCGATCCTTTCGCTGACCTGGCTGACGATGAGGAGGATGGGCAGGGCGAGAAGAAACACTATGTAGCAACAGACACACGTACACAGTACCCCTGTAGTACCCATGCTGACCTGGCTGACGATGAGGAGGATGGGCAGCACCAGGTAGGCGCCGGTGTCGGCCCAGCCCAGCTGCGGCGCGCCGCCCTCCCAGCTGGTCAGCCAGCCCAGGCCGCCCTGCGCAGAAAGGAATGCAATGCAACACGGCACAGGACATTGAGCGATACTGATATGATATGGCAGGCTGCTCTGCAGTGGCGGCGACGGGAGGCCGGCGGTAAAAGCATGCGTGCAAGCAGGCAGCTGGTNATTGGCAGCAGCAGGCTTGAAAAGCCATCAGCAGCAGGCTAGAAATGCACACCACCAGCAGCGGGCTTGAAAAAAAANCCGGCAACTGCTGCATGGNCGCGGCCTGGCCGCCCGCCAGCCTCACGTTGACGGTGGTGGGGCCGGCCAGGGAGGGGATCCAGAAGAAACCATCGGTGAGCAGGCCCTCATCCGCCACGTTGGACAGCGCGCTGCGAGAGGCGAGGCAAGGCAGGGCAGGAGCAGGGGGCGGGCGATGAACAAGGCAGTGCGATACCGCAAACCAAGGCGCAGGTTTGAGCAGCGGCTGCGCATCCACCAGCCACCAGCTGCAAGTTCTCAGCCGTCCTTTCCTTCCCGCCAGCTGCACGCTAACACACTACAGCTTCCGCATTCGGCGGCAGCGCACCGGTAGAGTCCGATGAAGATGGGGATGGTGGCCAGGGAGGGCAGGCAGCCGGCCAGCGGGTTCACGCCCGCGTTCTGGTACAGCTTGGCGGTCTCAACCTGGGGAGTGGAAGGGGAAGAGGCAGGCGGTTGATGAGGGTGGCAGAACTGCTGTGGGGATCAAACTCAGGAATGGCGGCCTCCACCTGGGGAGGGGGGGATGACAGAAAAACATGCCAATCAGCACACCAGGTGCAGCGAGCGTCACCCTCCGGCCTTCGTGAGCGCTTGCAGGCTCAGCATGCTTGCAGGCTTGGATAGCCCCGCACACCTGTTTTCCCAGCCTGCATAAAGCATTAACTTGCGGCGCCACCCACCTGCAGGCGCTCCGCATACTTGCAGGCTGGGCCGCTGGTCGCTGGACAGCCAGCCAGCTCAACACACCAGCAGCCAAAGTTAAGCAATCAAATCGACCCAATCTTGGCGCCACCCACCTGCAGGCGCTCCTGGTCACCCGCGTGCTTGGCCTGCAGCTCGCGTAACACCCGGCCAGCGCAGCATACTGAACTCATTTCATCTGCAAAGAATCACCCACCTGCAGGCGCTCCTGGTCACCCGCGTACTTGGCTTGCAGCGCCTTCACCTTCGGCTGCAGCGCCTGCATGCTCAGCGTGGACTCCACCTGCGGGCAGGGGCGCAGAGCAGGGACAGTGAGTGTGAGTTGAGCAGCAGCGGCAGCAGGGGTCACAGTGCCGGCATGCTCAGGGTGGACTCCACCTGCGAGCTGCGCAGCAGCGGGGAGCTCGGGGCCAGTGAGCATATGCAGCAGCGACGGCGGCAGTGCGGCACGAGCAGGGCGCACAGGCAGGGGCATGGCTGCTAGGACGGCTCGGCAGGGGTTGCAAGGTCTGCATCTGGCTGGACGGCAGAGGCAGCGCAAACCCTGAAGCGCGCAGCCGCAAAGCGAGCTGCGGCACAGCGCAGCGGTCAAGCTCGGAAAACAAACGCGGTCGAGCCCTGTGCGCGCACCTGCTTGGCGGTGAGGGGGTAGGTGGCCACCTTGACCAGCACTGTCAGGAGGATGATGGCAAAGCCGTAGCTGCGGCAGAGCAGAGTGGAAAGGGGGGTGTGAAGTAGTTGAGAGGGGAGTGCGGCATGTGGGCGTGCAGAGTAGGCGGTTTGCCAATGACAGTGTGGAGGGTAACGTGCAGCATCGGCACCACAAATCCGCACCTTTCACTGTAGAGCACGGCATGCCCAGCTCTTCCAGCTCGGCGTCGAGCACAGTGCATAACAGCGGCAAAAATGGTGAAAGCAGCGGCACATTCTGCACCCCCCCTGCAGCACACGCCCAGGGTCTCCAGCCCGTCCAGCTCCCATCAAACAGTTGACCGTGAGCAAGTGACCACCATTCATGAACTGAACTGCCCACCTGTAGGGCACGTTCAGCTTCTCCAGCCCACCTTGCATCATTATTGCATCACCATATCAAGAAATCAGACGGGTGGCTAACAGTGTCGCACCTGTAGGGCACGTTCAGCTTCTCCAGCCCGTCATCCAGCACCTTGAGGAAGGCCTCAAACGCGCCCGCAAACGCGCCAAAGAAGCCGCTGTTCTTGGGCGCCTCTGCCGCAGCCTCGACAGCCGCCTGCACACAGAGGGGGAGGAGAGAGTGGTGAGTCAGGCCACTCCGGCGTCACATTTGGCCAGCATGCAGTGCCCGAGCGTTGCGGGCTCCTGAGCAGGCGGCTGCCTGGCGCATGTGGCAGCTCGGGCTGGGAGGCTCGCACAGGCAGGAGGCGGCCGGGCGTCTGCCGGCGCGCCGTGCTCCAAACACTGCTGCCATCGCTGCTGGCCACGCCGCATGCTCAGCGTCCCCCACCAGCCAGCAATTAGGACAGCAGTGCGTATGCTGCTCTGAGGGTGGCTCCTGAGACGCACCTGCACCGTTGCGTCGCCGGCGGCGTTGACGGCATCAGACACCGCCTGCGCCGCGTCGCTGCCGCCCACAGAGTTGGCCAGCTGCTCAGCCGCGTCCCCCAGGAAAAACAGCTGGGTGGTCAGGTGGGCCGCCAGCGAGTCCAGGGCAGAGGGGGCGCTGCAGTGGGGCAGGGGCAGAGGGCAGCGGAATGCGGTGGGGCAGCGCGGCGAGTGTCGGTTGCAGGGTGCAGCGCTTGTGTACTGCATGCGCCACAGCGAGGGCAGCTGGTGCTCCCTGCTGGTGCTGCCGCTGCACCAGCAGGAGGTGGCAGGTTGCTGGACAGGCGGCAACAGCCCAGCAGCGATGCATCCATCAAGCGCAATGGTGCGCTGCCTGCGATGCCGAGGAGACCGCCGCAGGCAGGCAGCCAGCGACCCAACAACACTGTTGCTGCTGCTGCTGCTGCCTTCCCATCACTCGGTGCACTGTGCATGGCACTGCGAAGCACACGGACAAGCAGTTCACACCTGTCCACCGCCGCCGCCAGAGCGTCCTCCAGCTGTGCACGCACCGCCACCGCCGGGCGGCGCACCGGGCGCGGCCGCAGGCCTGCAGGAAACAGGGACACACGTTGGTGCATAGAGAGTGAGCAGCATTTGAGTTGAGCAAGCGGGCCAAGTGCAGGGCTGCAGGCAGGGCCCAGCGGGCCGCGGCGCCGCCGCTACCGCCGCCACTCACCGCGCAGGGGGGCCAGGCCGGCGGGAGCCGCGCTCCTCGAGCTCACCAGCCGCTGCTGGCTGCATCACAAGGCGATGAGAACGATAGGGGCAGCCTGGGGTGAGGGGAGCCCTGGTGTGGGAGTGACAAGGGCAGTGCGGCCGCATGCGGGGCTTACCGGCACGCCACGGGCGCCGCTGCAATGGTCATTGCCGCCTGCATCTGGGGCCGGGGTGTTGGGTGGCTCCGCTGCTCTGGCCGCCGCGGTGTCGCTGTGCAGGGCGACTGGGCACGCTTGCAGGGGTGCTGCAACGCTCCTTGACGGTCGTAGAGCGTTACGAAAGGACCGGCAGAGCCGCATTGCCTGCCCCAATCCTGCTCATGCACCGCCACATGGGCTCGGTGCCGTCAGCCGAGGCCATGCATTGGCGCTAATCGCACTGTGTGAGCCACCCACAGCGCCAGAGAGCGATCGCTGCCGCGCCCCGCACCCCACAGCGAGCTCTCGGCCGCTCCTGCTCACCTGCAGCCCGAACAGCGTTTGGGGCGCATTGTCACAAAGCGCATCCACGAGACAGTGCGATGCAGGCAGTGGCAGCGGCTACAGGCGGCCAGCGCCTGGCGGCGGCAGGCGGCACAGCAACGCCGCCGTCACGAGCGGCGCTGCACTGCGCTCGGCTGCAGCCCACGCTGCGCCTGGCGGCCAGCAGCCAGCAGCAGCCTCTGCTGGCAGGCAGCAGTCAAGGTGCGAGGCGGCTAGCATGTGAAGTCCTGTGCTCAGTACAAAGCGTGTGCTCTGCCCAGGTGCTCGCCCTCACCTGTTCCCGAGTTTCTGGACTGAACATCCTCCACTGCCGCTCCTGCCTGCAGTTGCACGAAGCAGCAGCACCAGTGGCAGCGGCAGCTTGCAGCGGTGTAGCGGCAGGCAGGCAAGCAGCCGCCCCATGCTGCAGCCGAGGGCGGCAGCAGGGGCGGCCGCAGGGGCAGGCGGTGAGGCGCAGCAGCCGCCGGCTGCAGCGCCGCCCCAGCCAGTGCAGCAGGCACCCAAAACGAAGCCGCGGCCGATGAGCGGGATCCAGCGCTGGCGCGCTTTCAAGTTTGCTGTGAAGGAGTGGGCTGAGCGGATGAGGTGAGGGGTGGGCCGGATGATGAGCGGTTGGAGAGTGTTCCCTGCTGGTCGTGGGTGCTCTCTGCACCGTCCCTGTGTCTTGACTTTGACCTCCAGCTCATCATCACACAGTATGTCCGCCCCACAATAATATGTCCGCCCCACCCTGTGCAGCCACGTGCCCGCGATCGCGGCCGTGCTGGCGGCGCTGGCCGCTGTGCGCCGGCAGCTGCAGCCGCTGTATGACGCGGCTGCATGGGCAGAGAAGCAGTGGGCCGACCTGCTGCTGCTGTGAGTCCGCTGCTGCTGCTGCTGCTGCTGCTGCTGCTGCTGCTGCTGCTGCTGCTGCTGCTGCTCTGCATGCCAGTGCTGCTGCCCCTGCTGCTCGGTCGGCCACCTTGTTCTTGCGTCTGCGCTGCCGTCACCCAGCTTGCTTGCCGCACAGCTGCTTTGGTGCGCCGGTGCCTGTCCTGCAGCACTGAGGCCATGGTCCCTGCCCCATGCCATTCATCGACCCACCCACCCACCCTCGCTCCTGTCTCGCTCCGTCTGCAGCTACAACGCGTTTGTGGCGGAGGAGACAAAGCGGCTGTGGCACTGGAGCCGCCGCTTCCCCAAGGAGGCCGAAGTGTGGTCCGCCGTGCCGCAGTTCATGGGATGTGAGTGGCACGCATGGAGTTCGACCGGCGGCTGGCTTGTGTCCCCTGCGTGGCGTCCTTGCTTCGTTGTCAGCGAGCCAGCAGTTGTGTGTGGCCATGCTGCGCTTGTGTTGGCTGTGGTTGTGCGATGTGTTGTGGGCTGGCTAGCTTGCCTCTGCCCGTGCAGTCGGCTTGGTACGCTGCTGCTCACCGACATTTGTGCGTCCCGGTGCATGCAGACTTCATCCTGACCGTGTTCTACCAGTCCTTGATGCCGCTGAGCGTCGCAGCAGCGCTGATGGTGCCCCTGTGGTGAGTTGGAGTTGGAAGGTGGAGGGCATGGCATGCCGGCCCCAGCAGCCTGGTGTAGTGGTGGTGGCGTGACCCCGGTTTCCTCGCCTGCCGCCGCCAGGACGGGGCAGCCCAGGCCTGTCGATGCGGCTTGCCATGCCAGCTTGCGCCGTGCACCGGTCCTCCCTGCACTGTACACCCCCTGACGTCCATTTGGCCTCCATTTCAATTCCATTTGGCCTCCTCCCCAAATCCATGAGCAGGTACTCTTGGGTGATGTGGGACAACTGGTGGGCCTCCCCAGTCTTCCTGGCCACCCTGGCCACCGCGCCCCTCAAGTGGGTGCCCTGGGCCGACAAGTGCTGGCTCTGGCCCGGCCTCATCTGAGCGGCTGGCGAGCGACTGCACAGCGAGCGGCACGTGAATAGCGGGCTGCCAAAAGCGCGGCAGGTTTGGCGCATAGGGGAGCGGCGGCGCACGGTCGTGTTCGCGTGCAGTGCATTGCCGCCAGCTGCGCAGGCTTGCCATGGATTCGCGCCCAAGCACGCAGAATGCACATGTAACTGCACACTTGGGCCTGGACCGGAGGCTGCAGGAGTGGGAGATCTGGGAATCGGCATGTGCGGGACCACAGCGCGCAGCGCCCGCGCTGGGCTGCTGTGAGCCCTGACGCGTCACCGCGCTTATCTTGCCGGCTGCGCGTGTCACAGCTCAATTCTCATACTACAACGCCACTCTGCACCTCCGGCAAGCCTCCAAAGCGGCTCCTGCCTCAGCTCAGCAACTGCGCTCCGTCTAGCAGCGCTTCAGCGAGCCGCTCTCTCTCCCAGTGCACGGTAAATAGCTACTCGTGCTTTGAATTGGGGCCAGAGAGGCGTGCGACAGCAGCGGCAGCCTCGCCCCATCGTGCTCTGTGCAACGCGTCACCTCCGAGACCTGCCGCCGCTTGACAAGCTTGCCGGTCTTCTCTCAATTGCGCGCAGACCAAATGCACCGCCGTCAGACCACGACGGGCTGCGCGTTCGCCGCCGCCGCCGCCAAGCCCTCGCCGCTGCCGCGCTTCAGCGAGCCCGGCAGCCCCATCCTAGGTGCGTGGCAGTGAAACCAGACTGCGGCGTGACACTACCGAAAGCAGGAATGCCGACAGACAGGTTTCACGCTCCTGCTGTCCTGTCGCAGATGCTGGCAAGGCGCACCACCGCCGGCGCAGCACCCTCGGCACCATCCCGCTCTCCTCGGCTGCTGCTGGCGTGCCATCCCGCCTGGGCCCTTCCCGCACCACCGAGACCGGCAGCACAGGCAAGACTTATGAACTGTAGGGTTGTTGGGTGAATACATGAGGGTCTGCCCTTAGGCAGGTTGAGCAGGAGATGTAACGACCCGCACGCCTCCAGCTGCTGATCTCAAGCTGCCGTGTGAAAGCAACCTGCATGCCGCCGTGACACTCAATCACTGTTCTCGTCTGCCCCATCCTACATTCTTGCCTGCAGGCGACAACGTGCGTCGGCAGACGGCTGCGGGCAACATGAGCCCCACCAGCGCCGTCTCAACCGCCGCGGGGGCGGCCCCCGCCACCGCCACCAAGCCCGCCAGTGTTCTGCTGCGTGCCAGGTCCGCCACCGACCACCCCGCCAGCTGGAGTATCCATGCCTTTGATGCCAGCTCGGCGTGCAGCACGCCCGCCAGCTGCCCCGGCACGCCCGCAGCACAGACGCCCGCCGGCGCGCCCGCCACTGCTGGCAGCGCCTGCCCGTCTGCCACAAGTAGCACCAGCTTTGGTGAGTGGGCAAGGCGCTCCGTGGAATACAACCCTGCGTAAAGGTTCATTGACAAGGACCAGCAGGGAGGCTGGCAGGAGCCTGCACCTTGCCCAACTCAACAGCCCAGCTGCCTGCTCATCTCCTGCCCCGCCCGCCTCCCTGCCCCTCCTGCAGGCCATCTGCTGGTCACGCCCCGCCAGCAAGCAGCTGCCACCCCCTCCCCTGCGCCCCTGCTCTGCACCAACGAGCTGCGCGCCAGCCACTCCAGCGACCGCCGCCAGACAGTTGCTGGCGGCTCCCCAGCTGCCACAGCTGCCCGGCCTCGCTCCCTGCTGAGCCGCTTCCGCTCCCTGAACGCGCGCGAGGACCCCGCCAGCTTTGCAGTGGAAGCCAGCTCCGGCTGCACCTCGGCCTGCAGCACGCCCAGCGCAAGCGGCTCGACCGCGGCCAGCCCCGCTGCGCCCGGTCTTGCCGGCGCGCATGGCCTGCAGGACCAGGCCGGGACCAATGGCCAGAAGCAGCCCGTGGCGGTGGCGCTCGGCCAGCCGTGCACCGCGCTTGTGCTGGCTCCCTCGGTGAAGGCCATTGTTGTGGCGCAGCCGCCGCTGGGCGCGCGCCAGCTGGCGTGCCTTCCCTTCTCTCGAGGCCCCACACTGGACATGGAGCTGTCCCCTGAGGAGGTGCGCTGCTGCCCTGGTTATCTGGGCGACGAATGCTGAATGCTTCCAATTTGGGGAGAACGGAAAGGGGGCACCTAGGTGGCACCTGCCCCTTCAAATGTGTACTTGCACTGCTGCTGCTGGCCTTGCACGTGCCCTTTGTACAAGCCGCTGGTTCCTTGTACACTAGCGCTACGCAAGGCGCCCATGTCCACTGCCTCTCCCCTCCTGCTCCCTTGCCTCACCGCAGGTGGTGTGGGTCATCCAGCCACCTGCGCTGTCTGCTGCTCCCTCTGATGCGCCTCTGATGACCAGCAGCAGCGGCGGCCTACTGCGCCGCCTGCTGCGCCGCCTGCTGAGCCGTATGTCGTGCACGGCGCGCCCTGCTGTGGTCGGTTGAACCGACAGCCAGCTTATTGGCAATTGTTGCACCGCGACTATGCGATGGCCCTCTGAGATGACGAGTAGCTAGTTTCATGCATGTGTTTTGACCGCAACACCCATCCCCTGCAATTGTTTGCCTCTCTGTTGACCTGCCACTCTGTCCCATCCCCCCCTGCCTCTCCACTTGGCCTCCGGCTTGTGCTTGCCATTGTTGTGCCCTCAGTGTAGCCTGTGCCAAGCTCCTGTCTATATCAAAGGCGGTTGATGCCGCCTGCACCCCCAGTGCTTGCCTCCTCTTCTTGTTGTAGCACTCAGTCTATCATGTAAACACGAAACAGTGAGTAGTGGAAGCAAAAATGGGGGGCGCCTCAAGTCCAGTCAGTGTGGTTGGTCGCAGCATTCTTGAACAGATAATATTCACCAAACGATCAACCGCCCAGCGTCTGAGCGCGGCATCAGTGCTTGGTGTGGTGCGTGGGTGTGTGGCCGGCAGTGGGCCGCAGCGCCGAGAGCTCCACAGGGACTGCCAGCTCTGGAAGCTCCACTCGGTGCGTGGCCCAGCTCTTGATCTTCACCGCAGCACTGCGGCAGGCAGCAAGGGGGTGGGTGACAGGATGTGAAGAGGCAGGGCGAGCAAACAAGGTCATTTGAGGCAGGGGTGGGGGCGGGGAGCCAAGAGGCGGGGAGATTGCGCTGGATGGAAAGCATGGCTGCGTGGACGGACTCAGCGACAAAAAAGGGGGGGNCCTGTGAACAGAATTCTAGCCCCGCTAATCACGGTGTGAACCATACCGGCAGCAACAGTGAAACAGCCCCGTGGCAGCCCGGCCCAGCTGCTCCCCGCACCTGACGGGCAGCACCTTCCACACGCCAGCCGGCAGCTTGGCAAGCAGCACAGCGGCCAGCTCGCGTGTGCCTCCAGCGCCGTTGGCCAGCACTGCAAGCGGCAGGCGGAGTGGCCGGGTGGCAGCATGGGTTGTTGCGCCAGCAAGGGTAGGCTGGAGTGGCACACCTGCTGCCGGCCATCGGGTCAGCCCTTGCGGCACCGCCTGTTCCAACAACTCAGTCGCAGCTGAGTGCGATGTGCCAGCCGGGCTGTAGGCAGCCAACCATCCAGGCTGCAGGCCAGCCAGCCAAACACACAGCAAGCCCCCAAGCTCACCTGCCACACCCACAAGAATGAAGGCCCAGCTGATGAGGCGCACCAGGGCTGCACCCGCGCTGTGTGGCAGCGCCTCCGCAAGGCCCAGCACCCCAACTACCACGCCTGTGACCATGCTGCTGACCGCCGCCAGCGTGCACACGATGACTGCGCTTGCAAGCAGATGGGGAGGGCTCAGGGGTGAGAGGTGAGCCGGGCGGGAGCAATCAGCGGCCTGTGTGGCAGGTAGGGGCAATGATGGACAGCAACTCACCCCCATCTGGACAGAAGTGCCCTGCTGCGCCTAATCTGCAGCCCAAGCGCAGCACCCAACCCTGCATGCCCAGGCAAATCAGCCATGACGGCCGGCCCACCCACCTGCGCTGCCTTCCTTGAAACCGCAGGTCTGCAGGATGAAGCCGCTGCTGCTGAGGCCCACGCTGCCCGCCAAGCCGAGCGCAACCCACAGGCCGCTGCCCCGCTGCGCCAGCAGGAACCCTGCGGATAGATGGCAATGATAGAGGGAGGACTTGAGGTGATGCAAACAGGGCCCTGGAGCGGGTGGAGGCGAAACATGGCACCCAACCAAGGCGCTGCACAACCGCGTGCACGACTCCAGCAGCATGCTGTGGTCAACACCAGGCTGCAGCGCGTGCAGCATGCAGGCTCGCAGGGACTCCCGGCCTCGCAAACTCACCTATTCGGCAGGATGCCGCCGACAGGCCAAAGCAGGCGCCCGCCTGCAGGCCATAGGTTGCTGCTGCGGGGCGGTCGCCCGGCCGCCGCGAGCGGTGGCTGCGCCGGTGCCGCACGATGGACATCGCCAAGATGGCAGCACCCAGCAGCAGCAGCACGCCCAGCATGCGGAACGCGCCTGGCCCCCCTGACACGTCGCCGCTGCCAGCTGCCACCTGCAGCGCAGCAGCAGCGGCAGCATCAGCGCCGCCAGCCGCCCCGGCTGCCTGCGCTGCCGCCCCCGCAGCTGCGGCACCCGCCTGGCCTGCTGCGCCGGCCGCGCCTGCTGCACCTGCTGCTGCTGTTGCTGCCGCATCACTGCTGCCGCTGCTGCCATCTGAGCTGGTGGCTCCCAGGCCCAGCGTGCCCAGGAAGGCAAGCAGCACAGCTCCCCACTCCAGCGAGTGCAGCTTCTCCTTCAGGAATAGATGGCTGTACACTGCTAGGCCCACAAGACCCACGCCGCTGATGGGCTGCACGATGGACACCTGCAGCAGGCAGGCAGGCGCAATGGGCAGTGCTCAGCAAACACAGCAGAGCTTGAGCAGGCGCGGGCAGTCCGTTGGTGCTGCTGCTGCTGCCGGCACGCGGCTGCTGGGTGCAACGTGTGCAGCATGCAGCACAGACCGACTGGTGTGCTCAAAGCATTGCAGTGGGAATGCAACCTGGCTGCAGCACAGCGCTGGCGCTCGCAATGCGGCCACAGCAGCGCAGCTTTTTGGGTGCTTACCGGCGCCATAGCGAATGCGGCGATCTGCAACACCGCACCGCCCAGGTCAGCACCCAGGCCGGTCAACCAAAGGCGTGAGTGCAGGTACTGCGTCAGGATCTTGGCATCGGAGGCAGAAAAGCGCGGCAGGTGGCGCGTCTGCAGGCCAGGCAAAGAGGGTGGGAGTAGGCGGTTGCAAGCGAGAGGCGGGCGGCAGGTCAGGGCTGACCCAGCCTCCATGGAGCTGCACAAGCTCGGACTCACCGCCTCCTTCTGCAGCGCCTTGCCCACGCTGCAGCTGGTGGAGCTGACCACGGTGATGAGGATGGCTGCCCAGATCATGGCTGCCGCGGGTCAGGGCGACAACAGCAGTGCAGTTGCTGCCGGGCGTCGGCGGGTCGGCAGGCGGCGGCGCTCTGCGGGGAGCCCGGTGGCCGCAGCGAGATGTTCACGCCTTCAAGCGCCGCTGTGGCGAGCGCCCGGGCCCCCAGGCCTGCCGCCGGCTCGCCACCGCGCCCAAGCGGTCGCCAACGGGCGGCCAGCAGGAAGGGAGGGAGGTCCAGAGGGGCGGCGTGGACTGCCCGACACGATGTGGAGCGCTGGGCCCCGCGATCTGCCCTCCAGGGGCTGGCCAGCGGGGCACGCTGCGGCGGCGGCAGCGGGGACGGCTCACGGCCGGGGGCTTGCCGCCTGCAGCTCGGGCGGAGTCGCTGCTCATTCCTGCCATTCTCACCACTATGCCTGTACTCTACAACCAGCCATGCCCAAGGCATGTAAAGCAATTCAGGTCGCCACTGCTGCAAGCACTGCTGCCTTGCCTCGTGCGTCCTTTTGCCAACCAGCCTGCTGTTTTCCTTTTTGCCAACCGGCTTTGCCAACCCAGTCTGTGCCTCTGCCTGCGCTTCATCATCGGCTATATTACACAAACGCGCTAGTATAAGTGGGCACTGGGCCAAAAAACCGCAGTGGGCGCGGTGGGGATGGGGGCAAAGTCGACGTCAAAGCGGCAGGCAAGGGGACAGACGGCAGCAAAAGGGAGGGGTCAGCAAGCAAAAAGGGACGGGACCGCCACTGAATCCAAGCCCAGCACAAGATTGCAGGCGCGCCGCCAGCCAGCGGGCACGCCAGTCAGGCTCCCAGAATCGGGGAGCAGGCTGCGGAAAATGGGGACACACGCTGAAAAGCATGGAACATGCGTTCTCTCGCCGCGCACACACGGAAGCGGATATTCAAAGAGAAACGGGGCAGACGACGGCGTTGGGGGTCTGTTCAAGGGTGGCGTGGGTGGGGTGGGTGGGGGTGGAGGCAGGGTTGGGTGGCTTGGGTGTGAGGGGCACAACAGTGCGTGTGAACGGGTGAGTGCTGTGTGCACAGGGCCACCGCCGGGGGGTACAGGGGCGGGGGCGCCGGCGCGCGGCCAAAAGCGGGTTGCCGTTGGGGTGGGCAGCAGGGTACACGGAAGCAAGTGGTGCCYGGGAACAGCAGCCAACTGGGGGCGCGACAAGCGCACAGCAGGCATGAAACGGGTCAAAAAGATCGGTACGGAGCGACGTAAGGGAGGGATCGGGTGCAGACGCCGGTCAAGTGTTAGCGGGTGCTTCAATTTCGGAGGCGCAGGGGGGGGTGGTGTGCGTGTGCGGTGGGAGAGAGGTTGCCAAGGGGGCGGCAGGGTGGGGGTGGGGCAGAGGCATTGCCGCCGCTGTTGCAGAGGCGGCGCCGCGACTGCGCTGCGGMGGGGGCGCGGGCGGACAGCTTGGGGGAGCAAGCAAGCAAGAAGCCTGAAAAGCATCGGTGTTGGGGTAGAGAGGGGGCGCGGGCCGGGGSGGCGCTGTGCACGCCGCGCTGCGAGGCACTATAAAACGCGGCCTGCAGCGGGCGGCCTGGGCGGCCAGCCACCGGCGGGGATGGGTGCCGCGCGATGAAATAAAGGCCATGGGTCTTCCTTGGGGAAGGGCGCCGAGAACAAGGGGGTAGCGGGGATGTACCTAGGGACGGACGGAGGGCTGGGGCGCCGGAGGGCGCCAAGAGCAGACCGCAAGGAGCTGCCTAGGAGGGAGAGGCATTGGGCGTTGTCGGAGCGCAAGGAAAACCACAAAACTGAGTTGAGTGAAAGTAAATTCGGGGGGCCAAGAGGGAGCATAGAGCAAAGGGGCAGAAACGGTGGAAAAAAGAAACAGCATTCAGTGTTGAGCTGTTATGGGGCGGCGGGTGTGGGCTGCGCCGCCGCAGGCCGGGCCGCCAATGTGGGCTGCCGGGCGTGCGGGGGCCGCCGCACCGCCGCAATGTAGTCATGTGGGGGCCGTGAGGTTGGTTGCAATTGCCCGAATCACAGGGTCAGGCGGGAGCGCAGGCCATCGGCAGCCTCCTGCGGAGGTGGAGGGCAGGGGCAGGCGGGCGCAAGGTGAGCTGAGCTGTTTTGAGGTGGTTTCGGCAGCAGGCATGCATGCTGGTGCATCAGCAATCAGTCGCCTGCTGCATGGCTGCAGCCCAACCAACAGGCATGCCAAGCCTCAAGCAGCAGGCACAAGCTGCACTAAAGGTACTCAAACTCTCCCACACCCTGCCCCGGCCGCGCACACCTGCAGGAGCAGGCTCGAGGTGGGGATGGGCAGGCAGTCGGGCGTGGGGCTGTTGGTGAAGGCGGGGCCCGCAAACTTGTAGGGTGCAGGGCCCGCCTTGGCGCCTGCTG
>JADXDR010000143.1:142256-155525 GCA_025026875.1 Chlorella ohadii
CAGAACCCTGGGGTCGGCCTGGCGCCTGGCAGCCCGCTCCGGCCCCGGCGGTGCGCTCCCCAGGCTCTGGCGGCACCCCAGCGCACCTTCATGCGGGCAAAGTGGTCGTGGGCGGGCTGGACGAGCAGGGAGCAGGCCATAGTGGTCGTGAGGGCTGGGCGGCTCGGCTGACGGGCGCAGAGGCTGCTCTGGGACGTCAAGCGTGCGGGGGGAGCGAGGGCCGGGCGTGCGGGGGTGCGAGTGGGCTGCGAGTGGCGGGTGGTGTGCAGGGGTGCGTGGGAGGGCTGTGGCGGTGGGGTTGTGAGCGCGGGGGGAAGGGCAGAGGCCCTTGCAGGGAGTGCGGTTTGCGGGGGGCGCCCCAGCGCTCGGCTAAGCACCCCTCCCTCTGCAGCAGCGCCCATGCACCGGGTCGGCACACCGCCTCGCCCCCAGCAGTCTCCTCTGCCACCAGCAAGTCGATCCGAGGGGCGCGGGGGCCGGCTGCGCCTCAGCCGCGTGCGACCCAAGACCATGGCACCGCCCCGCCGACACGGCCTCGCCTGCCACAGGGCCGCTGCCTCCAGTTAAAGCAGGGCTGTGTGGTCCGCAGTCATCCCAACCTCCATGGCTGCAAGCAGGGACCTGATCCAGCCACTATTAAGAGACAGCCCGCTGCCAGTCAGGCACGACTGGGGCCGCACAACCGAGGCTCAACCGTGGTTGCGGCCACTCTCTCGCCTTGGTGGCATGGCCAGCTGACCGCTGCACCTGGGTGCGCTGCTGCAGCGCCTGCCAGGCCGCTGGCAGGCAGTCAGTCGTATGGTGTGCCGGTAGCCCTGCCTTGGCGGCGTGCTGCAAGCTGCGGCCACGCCGCTTCTGCTTCTCTCCCTCTTGCTGCATTTGCCCCAAAGTGCAGTGCCCCTCGTGCCACCTCCTGAGCCACTGTTATAAAGGTTGGCCCGGCCATCATCGGCAGTGTGGCAGCACCCCTGGCAGCCACTGCTTGTCCCCCTGGCATGCACGGCTTGCACTGCATGAGATCAGGGGTTGACCACCTGCCCCCTTTGCAAGTGCCGGAGACGTACGCGGCTTGCTTCCTGAGTTGCACTGGAACCATTGTCGTCGCCATGGCACTACACCCTGCTTTCGTAAGTCCACCTGCGGGATCACATGCCTGCTATGCCGTTCAGGCGTGAAGCACACCCAGAATGCTGGGGCGTCAGCGGGCTGCGGCACGGGCGGCCGCCAGCAGCGCGCCCAGGCCAGCACGACCCAAGGCGCCAGCCCCTCCTGCCATGCGCTACAAACCGTTCCAGATCTCCCAACAACGCCTCCATCCCACTCCAAGCTCAGGGGGCGAGCGCCATCGCTCGCTGACCTGCGCACTCACCTGAGGGGCGGCGTGGACCTTGGGTCGCAACCTCGAGTCTACGGAACAGCAATCAAGCACGCAGCTGGCCCCTACAAGTCGAGCGGCAGTCCATGGCAAAGGAGGTGCGAAGGAGGCGAGGCTCCCTGGGGCACCAGCGTGCTCCGGGTCATTGAGCAGTGCGGTGACGCTTGGGGTCAGCGGTCGGCCAGTCAGCGCAGGCTCTCGCCCGCACCCCTGCCTGCCGCCGCCGTTCCGCCGCCGCCACTCACGCCCATGCCCCTGTTCTCCGCCACTCCTCTGCCCTGCTCCAATCAGAGGTAGCAGTGTGGAACTGATAGCAGCACGAGCATGAGGAAGGCGGCTGGCAGTCGGCTGCACAGCCTGCGGTTGACTGCCGAGCAGCTGGGTCCCACGTGCACCAGTGCTGGGAGCGGCAGCGCCGCTGCGTCACTGGCCACTTCTAGCAGCAGCAGCAGCAATGGCAGCACCCGACTGGTTGCCACATTAGGCATCTGTCTGGCACGTGTACCCACGGCGCAGGCGGCGGGCTTGCAGCAGCGGCTAGTGAGCACAGCATGTAGAGGCGGCAACGCCGCCGCAGTGGCAGGGCCAGTGGCAGCAAGCAGCTTGGGGCGGCCAATGGGGATGGCCGCGGCAGTCTTGCTGGCAGCGGGCCGTGCTGGCAAGCCAGCGCAGCAGGGCCTGCACACAGCAGCACGGTGGCGGGCAGCTGCGCCGCTGCGCTGGCAGCCGCTGTCCAGCAGCCTTAGGCAGCAGGCAGCGCAGCCCCGATTACGGGCTGGCTATGGCGCATACACTGCAGCGCAGGCACCCATTGCCGCAGCAGTCAGCGCGGGCGTCGCACTGCCCGCAGCGGCAGCGGCGGCGGTAGCAGCAGCGGCGCGGCGCTCCAGCCGGCGAGCGGCAAAAGCGGCGGTGGCGGCAGCAGAGCGCCGGGGGCTGCCGTCTCGATGGGCCGAAGCGTCGCGGCAGCTGCGGGACAGGGCGGAGTGGGTGCTTGGCCGGGGCTACCACGCCCGGGAGGCCTTCATCAATGCCGTGTACATGCAGGTGGGTTTTAGCTGTGTTAATGCTTGCGGGGGTCACCAGCTGCTGCTGCCGCTGCTGGTGCTGGGGTGCATGGTGCAGCAGGCGTCGGTGCATGCACAATCATGGCAAAATGGTGCGGCACCTGTGACTGCTGGTGGGTCACAGACGGCCCTGCGCTGCTGGCCAGTTAATGTACGCTGCACTGCTTGCCAGCTGTTTGCCACATGGAGTCGTCCTGCCGCCCTTGCTGTCCGCAGCCCTCCTGGACCAAAAGCCTGCTGCTGGTGCTGGCTGAGCGGCTGACTCGGGGCGACCCGCGCTTTGCCTGGTGCTATTCGACGCCTGTCGCCGAAGTAAGGGTGCATACATAGTAAATGATGTATATTACTCTTGTGCTGTCAGTTACGGATGGCGTGGACCAGTCCATGCTGCTCTCTGGGAGCAGCCCTACTGCTGCTGCACATGCCTCAGTTGGGAGCCAGGCCGCTGCGTTATGCCTGGTATGCCTGCAGCAACTGCCTTTGGCTATGTGCTTGCCTTCACTTGGCCCTTCAGCAGTCACTGGAGGCGCTGTTCAGTATATCTAAGTGTCAATGCCATGCATGCCATGCCATGCCCATGCCCATGCATCTCATGCGCTGTTCATGTCCTACCATGTCGTGTTATATCATGCCATGTCCTCTTTTGGGCCCCGCTGCATCCAGTCCTCCCTCGCACCTTCTCCTGGCTGCTGCTCGACTGCATGCAGTCAGAGGAGCAGTTGTGTGAGGCGTCTCATGCCTTGTCATGCCATGCCATGGGCCTGGCATGGCCATGTATCCTGACCTGTCATGTCATGCCATGTCCTGTCTTCTGGCCTGCTGCGCTCGTTCCTTTTCTCTGAACCCTTCCTACTCCTGCCTGCCTGCCTGTGCGCAGTCGGAGGAGCAGCTGTTTGAAGCGCCGCATCAAGAAGTGTCCACCATGTCGGCCCTGCAGCGCTTCCGCCGCCACGGTGCGCAGCCAAGCCGCATTTGGGGACTGTAGCTGCTTGGGCGGTGCACGTGCTTTGCAGGCCATGCGAGGGGCAGACCGTGCCATCTGATGGGAGCTGTGCTGCCCTGCCCGTCTGCCCTGCCCCTTGCCCATGTGCGTGCCCATGTGCCTCTCACCACCAGCCTAACCCTCATGTGGGGAGGCCACGCCCTAACCAACCCCCATGTGCCGCCAACCCCACCATTCCTCCCGCAGTCACCTCCCTGCTGCGCCTCACCTGGCTGCTCTGCCTGTTTGCGCCCGTGGCGCTCACCGCTCCGCTGGTGGGGGATTTCCTGGGCATCTCCCGCGCCCGCTGGTTGCGCCTGCTCAGGTGTGTGCAGCTCGCTGGCTGGGGCAGGCAGCGTGTGTGATGGGAGAGCGCGTAGTGAAGTGCGCCGACACAGAGCAGCGGCATGATGCAAGCAGGCTGGGATGGGACGATCGCTTGATTGGTCCAATCGCAAGCTCCCAGAGCCATGCTTCATGCTTAGGTGCACCCCCCGTGTGGTCCATGCAGGTGGACGCTTGAGAAGGCTGGCCCTGCTTTTATCAAGGTGGGTGTGGCGGGCAGGCAGATGCTCGTTCTTTGGTTGCTTCCGAGAGGCAGGAGGCTTTGGGTTTGGCTGTGTCTCATGCCAGCGGCAGCCGTGCTGCAGCTTTACCTGTCGCACCCCTGCAGGCTTGCGTCCCACACACTGTCATGCCTCAGCATGTGTTTGATGCACGCCGGCAATGGGCAGGCTGGCTGCTCTCCCAAATATCTGTCGCATCTTTTTCTCATGTGCAGTGGGGCCAGTGGGCAGCCACGCGGCACGACCTCTTCCCGCCAGACTTCTGTGCTGAACTGGAGCAGCTCCACACGCAGGCAAGCCGCCCTTGCTTGGCTGGACATGCCGTCGCCCGCATGCTCGCTGCCGCTGTTGCATGGCATTCCGTTGGCTGCGGTTCCTCATGCCTCTCGCCCTGCTGACCTGGTCTAGCGGCTTGCAAGCTGCGGTAAGACCTTGCGCCTGCGCCCTTTCTGTGCCATGTTTCTGCAGGCGCCGGCCCACGCGCCGCAGTTCACCGAGGTGGCGGTGCAGGAGTCGTTTGGTTTTGATGTGGAGGACCTGTTCAGCGAGGTGCGCAAAGCTGGCTTGGCTATTGGAATGGAGCATTGGCAAGCTTGCAGGCATCGGCAGGAGGCCAGCAGCCATGCTCAAGGCGGACAGGGTTGCAGTGCAGGAGTTTCTGGCCAGCACTGGGATTGTGTTGGTAATGCAGCCACCCGCACTGCCTCAATTTCATGGTTCCAACCCATGCACTTGCAACACACGCTGCTCAATCCAAGGTTCCAACGCACGCCAAATCATGCAACTCAACCATCTCCTGCAACTCCGATCTCACCCTGCAGTTTGACGCGGAGCCGGTGGCCAGCGGCAGCATCGGCCAGATCCACCGGGCGGTGCTGTCCGACACGGGGGCGCGCCTGACAGGCATGCAGCCGGGTGAGCTGCAGGGGCCAGGTGGTGCCCTGATGTGCGGTGATGCAGCCTGGTAGCTTTGGTGGCTTGACCTGCATGCTTGTGGCCTGGAGACCTTCACATGCCAGGCAGCTATTGCCGCTCTGTGGATCCTGCTTGCAATGCTGAAAGTGCGCGTTGCTCCCTTCCAACTTCTGCCCGCCCTCCCCCCTGCCCGTCCACCCGCAGGCACCCAGGTGGCTGTCAAGGTGCGGCACCCCAACGTCAGCGAGGTGATTGAGCGAGACTTCGGGCTCATGATGAGCGCGGCTAAGGTGCGTAATGTACACAAATGGGAGCGTGCGGTGATTGAGTTAAACTTTTGGGCTGATGGTGAGCGCAGCCCCCCTGACATTGCAAGGTGCGCAACTGCTGTGCAAATGAATGCAGTGCGCGGCAACTGCTCACTCGTGGGAGTCTTTACGGCTATTTGGCTGGCGCCCCTAGCCACTGCTGGCTGTGCTGCCACGTGCCCTGCAATGAACCAACCACCGCCTCCCCTGCTCCTACTCCCCCTGACTTGTTTGCAGCTGGCGGCCCAGCTGCCTGCGCTGCACGCCTTCCGGCTCGAGGAGAGCCTGAAGCAGTTTGCGGCGCCGCTGCGGGAGCAGGTGCGGCTCGCCTGTTGCTGCCCCTCAGCTGCCGCTTGCTGGCCGCGGTGCCCTGCTGGATGCAATCTGGACTGTTCTTGCTGCTCTACCCAGCTGCTGTTGCTGCTTCGAGCAGCAAGCAAGCGCACTGTTGCGCTGAGCGGTTGCTGTAGCGTGCCTGCCTGCCTGTGGAGGTGCACCCCTTGCCAAGCGTGCAGCTCCTGTTGCACTCACGCAGGTGGACCTGGCGCGCGAGGCCACCCACCTCCACGCCTTCAACTACAACTTCCGCAGCACGGGTGCGCGGGTGACTGGGCAACGTGCAGCCTGCTGGGCTTAGACAGTGTGGCTGACCCAGCACACTGCGGCCGCTCGCTGGGCAAGCACAGGGGAATGGCCGGCCCTCCAACTCCGTAGCCCGCGCACCATGCCAACCGCCTCCCTTGCCTCCCTCCCTCCTGCCCCCCTTCTTCTCCCCCCAGCCGGCGTGTCCTTCCCGGTCCCGCTGTACCCCCTGGTCAAGCCCGCGGTGCTGGTGGAGACCTTCGAGGCGGGCACGCACATTTCTGCCTATGTGGCACGGTGAGCAAGGAAAGACAGCGCTGGCTGGGTGTTGTGGGCCCTGTGCATATGCTTCGAGAGTGCTGGGCATGCTTGGCTGCTGTGCACTGTGCTTCACGGCTCAAAACCAGCCCGCCCTCCTGGGCTGCTGCAGGTCCGCACAGCAGCCTGCTCGCCGCATGTAAACCCCCTAACCCGTGCCTCCCAACGCCTTCCGCAGCGGCCCTGGTGCCCCGCACAACTCGGAGCTGGCCCGCCTGGGCGCCCGCACCATGCTGCACATGCTGATCGTGGACAACCTGATACACGCAGACCTGCACCCCGGCAACATCCTGGGTGCGTTTGTGTACACCACGTGCTGCGGTGTGCCTCATGATGTGCAAGCTGTTGKCTGCTGTCATGGAGCTGCATGCTTGTCCCGCCGCTACCATCGCTCTGTGCAAGTCAGATTGCCTGTGTATGATGCGGTGTTTGTTGCCAGCAGTCGGCTGCTCATAATCAACCCATGCTGACCCTCCTCCCCCATGCCCCGCCCCCGCCCCCCGCAGTCACGCTCGACCTACCGTTCGGCCGGCCGCTGAACGCGCTGGTGACAGCGGCCAGCCGGGCGGCCGAGGCCGTGGGCTTTAACTTTGACTCGGACAGCTGGTTGGACAGCTGGCGGCGGGCCAAGCTGGTGCTGCTGGATGCCGGCATGGCCATGCGGCTCAGCAAGGATGATCAGCGCAACATGTGAGGAGGGGCGGTTGCATTACAGTGAAGGGCTGTGGGCTCCATGGAGTTGCAGCAGCATGTGTCACCATGCGGCTCAGCAAGGATGATCAGCGCAACATGTGAGGGGCAGTGCATGGGAGGGGGTGGGAGTCGTTTGTGTGAGCGGTGATCAAGGGGGCGCTGAAGGGAGGGCAACTCTCAAGGGGGCACTGAAGTTTAAGCAGCACGCTGATTCACCACCATTATGCGGATTTCTATCATGTGCGTTACCCATGCACGTCCTGTGTCCCCCCTGTCCTGCACCGCCCCCGCAGGTTTGGCCTGTTTGAGGCCTTTGCAGAGATGGACGGCGCCCGCCTGGCCGACTGGGTGCTGCGCTTCTCAGGTGCGCAAGCTTGATCTATAATAGTTGGTTGACCATGCACTCTCAGACCATGCACGCGCAGCTGTGCACGTGCAGCTGTGCTACTTGGCGGCGAAGCATTTCAGCTAGCGCATTCCAGGCCACACGACGCTCCGTCGGCTGCTCCTCAAGGCACCAGCTCTGTGCCATGCACTCTCTTATGCACCTCCCTCCACACCCATGTCCCTCCCCCAGGCGAGGAGCAGTCGTGCCCCGACCCCGAGCGCTTCAAGGCGGACGTGGCCCTCTTCTTCGACAAGCTGACCGCCGAGACCCAGGTGCTTGGCGGTATTGGTTAGCTGTGTGTTGTAATTGCCTCGGCGTGGTTCCTTGGTTGGCCCTCACACTGCCTTGCCCCCCACTCTTGTCCCTGGATAATTTTAGCCTGCAGCTGCTGCACCCCGCTGCGCCCCGCTCAATCATGCCTCCATTCAATCACTCTCTCAGTTCGCTCGCTCGTTTCATTCATTTCATACAGGCCACGGGCGCTACGCATGAAGCAGATGCGCTGGCCGATCAGCTGGAGGTGCTAGCTTGCACTCTGCTGCGCCCCGCACTCACCCCCGTATGCGCTGTATTTCCACTGATTTCAGGCCACGGGCGCCACACACGGCGCGGACGCGCTGGCCGATGTGCTGGAGATGGTACGCACCCACCAGGTCAACATGCCGGGCCACATCTGCGCCACGGGTAAGAGAACCCTGCCCTAGCTTGGTAGCCTTGGGCGGGGGGTCGGGCGGGATGTGTGCCCAGGGTTTGGTTGGTTGTGGAGGAGAGACTGGGGGAGCCGGTGTGGTTTGCAGCCGCTGAGTGGGCGGGCTGCACAGGAATGCCTGTAGTCTGCGGTCTGTGCGGCTTCTCAGGGTATACTCCCAAGGCTGCTGACCAGACTCCTCACTTTGTTGAGCCTGCGTTGCCCTTGCGCTGCTGCAGTGGTGACCACGATGGTGCTGGAGGGCTGGTCCAACCAGCTGGACCCCAACCACTCCACGCTGCAGGGTAAGTTTTTTTGCTCAGCTGCACAAGCTGCTTGGCTGCACCAGCCGATCCCTGCCGTGAGGCTTCGCCATGCCGCGCCATGGCGCAGCTGTAGTGCGTGTGGTAGGCAGCTGCTGCAACCGAGCTGCCGGCGTAAACTGCGTTTGACCCTGTGCCGCACTCCCACTCCCCTGCCTCACTTGCATCGCCCTCCAATGCAGAGGTGAAGCGCATGACTGCCGCGCTGCCATTGTAAATTCGCCTTGCTGATCACCCTCTGCCTCGCCCTCACCGTCCCCCGATGCAGAGGTGAAGCGCATGATTGCTGCCTCCAAGGGCGGCCTGCTGGGCCAGCTGACCGAGGTCATGCTGCGGGGAGAGCTGGTGAGCTGGCAACCGTTACAGCCGGCTAGGGTCAGCTGTAGTTGAATGGCTGCCACCCAACCAGGCACCGCGGTCAGCCACACAAGGATGATGCAGCGACGTAGCTGGGGAGAAACATGCAACTCTTCAGAGGCCAAACAGCAGCAGGACAACCATTGATGCCCAATGTGTCTTCTTGTTTCCCCCCTCAGGCCGCCGACCACGAGATCATGGAGCGAGTGGAGCTGCTGGAGCCCACCCTGGTCCGCGTGTGATGATACAGCGATCCCCATGCCAACGGCCAGCCGTCTCAGCCCGTTTGGCGGTGTTGAGTCACCATGGTCCGCGTTTGATGAAGCTGTGGCGCTGCCAACCACCAGCCGCCTCTGCTCAACTGCAACTGCTGCCATCTCAGCTGGCGGGCGAGCGCCGGGTGAACTCTGAACCGCCAGTTGAACTCACGCGCATCCAGCTAACTCCCTAGCAGAGGAATGCTGTGCTGCTCAAACGAACCTCACCACCTTAAAACCTTTCATTGCCGCACGCCTAGCTCTTACCACATTTGAACCTCCCGTCCACTACACTCACCCCGTTGCATCGATTGTTCTGGCTGCCGCACTGCGCCCTTGTGTGGGCAGCAGCCAACCCATAAGCTCCCCATGTCTTGTCGGTCTTTTGCTCAAGCTACCACCCTGCTTCCTGCTCCCCGCTTTAGCGCAATTATCTTTGCCAGCTGCAGCACCGTGCTGTGGTGTAAGAATCTGGTTGCCTGTCCGCGACCAGCCACACAAAGAGACACCGGCCACAACAGAATGCAGCACGGCTCGATTCCATCCTCTGCCCTGCCGCTGGTCTCATCTGAAAATCACAGGTGCTTCTCTTTACACCAGCCAGCAGCCAAGACAGCAGCTGCTACGCAACAGGCTGCGGGGCATTTAAATTCTCACTGCTTCCCCTTGCCTTTCTTCCGCTTCTTGCCGCTGCCGCCAGGCGGGCYGCMTGCGRCACCGCCGCCCGCCTGCTGCTGCTGCCCCKGCTGCYCCTGCTGCAGCTCCGCCATAGTCTCTTGCAGGAACGCCGCCGCTGCATCCTCCGCCTCCCCCTGCTGCTGCTGCTGCTGCTGCCCCGCGTCGCCGCCGCCGCCCGCTGCGCCGCCGCTGCCGCCCTCGCCCGCCGCCTTGCGCTTCTGCCCCGCTGCCTTGAGCGCCGCTTTTTGCTCCTGATTGAGGTCAGGCACAGCTGCCGTGATAAAACGGTTCACAGCCGCCACATTGACCTGCGGGGCAGGGGCAGCAGCAGCCAGGGGGGATGTGTCATTGCGAGCATCCATCAACGATTACGTTGGCTCAATGACTGCCGCCCATAGGTGATACCCAGGCCCACCGGCGGCCCGCCTCATCCACTGACTGCTGCCCTGCTTCCGCGTAGGACCATGCGTAAGCCCCCCTCCAGCCACCAACACCACTGCTGATCCACACCATGTGCGAAAGTGCTGATCCACGTCATTTGCAACAGCAGCAGGGGTCGGCCGGCCAACCCACCTCCAGGCTGCGCTTGGACTGGCTCAGCGCCTTCTCTGCCACCGCCCGCCGCACCTTCTTGTCATACTGCTGCAGCCGGTCCTGCAGCAACGTGGGTGACATGCGGCACAGCGTGAGCTAGCGGCGGCAGCCAGTGGTTGCGCTGCCTGTTGGGTCTGTGCTCAATCCTCAGTCCGCTGAACGAAGATAGCGCTTCTTTGCCTCTCCGCCCGCGCTGCATGCAACCTGTCCTGCTGCCCCGCCTGCCATGCATCCCAACTGATAAAGCTTGCCGGGCTTCCAGCCACAGCCCTAACGCTGTCCCGAGCAAGGCAGCTGTGTGCACGCGCCTGCTCTTTCCGGCTCTCGTGCCCGGCAGGGTCGACGCCGCACGTCTGCAGGTACAGCTGCAGCAGGCGGTGCGCCGCATGCGCCACAGCCAGCTGCGCCTGCGACCGCTCCAGAGGCTCCAGCTGGACGAAACAACAATGATGGAAAAGTCGTGAGCGCAGGAAGACGGAGTAGCAACTTGGGCAGGCGGCGGTGGCGGCGCCGCCAGCGCTCCAGGGCCCTGCATGCATGCTCCGCGCACCTTTGATAGCGAGGCCTTGGCTGTCTGTCCTACATACGGCTGCAGCTTGGCCTCCAGCGAGCCCAGCAGGTTCTGCAGGTGTGCAAGCGGCCGGTACAGGAGGTTTCACGGGATTGGCACGCTGTAACTTGCACCGCAGTTTCTGCAGAGTGTGTAGAAGGCGCCGCACCTCAAAACTTTGCAGCTGGAGCTGCACCTCCTCGGGCAGCGCCAAATCCATTGCACCGTTCGCCTACGGGTGCCTCGTATGAATAAATGTGAAAGTCTGAACCGCGATGCGACGCTCGAAGCGCCGCAGCGGCGCCTTGGGCGGGGGCGGCGGCGGGGGGCCAGCGCAGCGCTCGGCGGCGATCGCCGGGCGTTGGGCCTTGTGCCGTGTGACATTCCTGTGGGTGCCAGAACTTCCTAATCGTGATCCAAACAGTGCATGCGTGCCCTGTCGCCTGTACATGAACAGGAATGTGTACAAGATCCTCGCCGTCTTGGGGCGGTAGGTGGCAAGGAAGTTTTGACCAGCGGTCGGGGCGCGAGTTGACTGTTGAGCTTCAGCCCCTGCGCCTGCTGCTAACTGCGGTAAACTGGGTTCAAGACAGATACGCTGCTTGTTGTGAGCCTCTCGGCAAGAGCTGCCGCAGGCAGAGGGGGTTCCTCCGGGCCGGTGCACATGAACAGGTCTGACATGAACCGCTGCTTGCGCATTTTGAAGTGCTCGTGAAAGCGGCTTGTGAAGGTTTGTACATCGGTTTCGGTGAGCTCCGTCCGTCCAGCTGCCCTCGTTCTGAGCGAAGCCAGAGGCGAAGAGAGCGCGAGAGAGCGCGAGGTGAGTGCCTGCAGTGCAGCCAGCCGTTCCGACCGTCACGGGGTGTCCGCGGTGCTCAGGTGCCACCCCAGGGAGCCTGCAAGGCCGCGCCGCCACTCCTGCGGCCCCTGCAGCTTGCCCCACCGCCCGCCGCGGGCGGCGGCCACCCGTTCATCACTCTCACTTGGCCGCCACCTCTACTGCTGCCACCTGCACTTTTGCAGGCATGGCTTGTGAGACATAGAAATGGGCCGGCTGCGAGCTGGAGCACTGCGCGGTGCAGCCGCTGCGGCGTTATTTGCGGCGGTATTAGCGGCGGGAATCGCCTCGTGCGGTGGGTCAGCTTTGGGAGGCAGCCAACAGCCTGGGGGTGCCAGCTGCCTCCTTCAAGCGCCCTTCACAGTGCAAACAGTGTACCAAAATCCCATCACTGGCTCGTGCGCAGCAGTCCATCACTGTGACGCTGCCTCCAATCGCATCTTCAACCCAAAACCCTAACCTGCCCGCCGCTGCTGACGCTGTCACCCGCAGGCGTCCATGCCCAGGTGGCAGCTGTTGCCACCTTTCAGTCCGGACAGGTGGTGCTGCCGCCTGGCGTGTACACTATCTCGTTGGAGAGCGGGCGGGAGCTGTGCCCGGAGGGCCGTGAGTGCGGGGCAGCTGGGCTGGCTGGCTGCTGGGTGGCTGGTGGCCTCCCGAAATGTGCCGCTGCTGCTGCTGCTGCCGCTGCTGCKGCCGCTGCTGCTGCCGCCACTGCTGCCGCCACTGCTGCTGCCCTGCTGCCTCTGGTGCACTGGAACAGGCAGTGTGCCAGTCTGCATGTGTCAGCACGACCCTTTCCAACCTTTGCCTAACTAGCTGTCCATCATGTGTTAACTGTGCACCCACTGCCCTGCAGCTTTCCTGAGCGTTGGGCCGTGTGGCGAGCCAGATGCGCTGTATGGCTCATCCGGCGATGATTGCAGCCTGCGGCAGCGCTGGCGGCTGGGTGAACCAACTGGCAAGACGGTCAGCAGCATGTGCTACAAGCCACCCGCGAGCGTGGACGTCAACTTGCAGGTACGCAACTCGAATCGCGCATGTGTGGTGTATGGGCGGCAGAAGGCAGCAGCAGGCAGCCAAGCATCTGTGCTGACGGGCATGGCCTGGTCTGGAGGCCGCTGCCTGGGTCGCTGAGTTTTAAGTGCGATGCCCAGCACCGTCTTTGCCATCTGACACACACACTCACACACACACACATTCCCACAATGCAGAGCGTGGCACGCTCCCCCTCTGGTTGGCCGCTGTGCGAGAGCTATGCAGCAACCATTGCGGGTTCGTGCTTGGCCACTTCGGGCTACTTGGTCGACCGCCCCACCGCTGCAGCTGCCAAATGGGTCATCGAGCACGCGGGCGGGGCAGCCGCCAACAGATTCTACATCCGCCTGCCGGTGAGCGCAGCTTGGGGCCGCTCCAGTGGGATGGCGGGCGCCCTGTTGCGTGGACCAAACCACAAAGACTGCTGCGCCCTGCTGCGCTACCCAGCACTCGTGGCATGCGTCAGCTGGAGCTCAGGAGGTTGCGAAGGACTCCATCCCTGCTGCCCTGACCACTGCCACTGCCACTGTCACTTGGCATGCAGTATCGAGAGGACACCGGCTGCTCCCGCCAGTTCCTGTGCATGCCGCTGAGCTGCAGCCAAACGGGGACGAGGATGTGCAACCGAGGGGACCCCGGCACAATCTGGGTGCTGAACCCTGCCAAGGCTTGCAGGCCACCGCCCCGCCCGCGGCCGCCGCGGCCGCCACCGCCCAGCCCACCTCCCAAGTCTCCACCACCCAGGCCGCCGC
>JADXDR010000143.1:155582-167487 GCA_025026875.1 Chlorella ohadii
GCCGCCGCCGCGTCCACCGCCGCCGGCCGTCGTGCCCATGTAAGCTGGCTAGAAGCCGTGCCGTTTGCAAAGCGCTACTGCTGCCGCTGCCCGGCTGCTGAGGTGTGTCTCTTCCCCTGTTTGCATGCAGCCGGCCTGGCTGCCCGGTCATAGTTGGTGTCTCAGGAGTGGCTCTGTCGCCGATGGATGTTGTGCTTACCGCTCCATTGAACAATGGCGGCTCGCCCATTGTTTCTTACCGTGTTGATGGCGTGCCTGCCACCGCGGGGCAAAGGAACATCACAGTCACAGGGCTGGGAAAGGCGCTGTCGCTCACGCAGGCAAGAGCTGTTGGGGGAGCTGCTAGTGCACGGGCAAGAAGGGTGTATTCACAGCGCTCGACGCATTGCAGCAGTGCGGTGCGCTGCCTCCTGCCGCCCTCTTTAGGGTCCTGCCGTGTCCCCCTGCTGCTTGCAGGTGCTGTTCCAGTTTGCAGTGGGCAGCTACGTGCCAGGGGAGCAGTACACCTTCTGGGCCTATGCCATCAATGGAGTGGGCATGGGCCCGGCCTGTAAGCCCTACAGCTATCGTGCACCTCCCAGGTGAGGAAAGCTGTTGAACTGACCAGTCCAAATTTCATGCTGCGATGTGGTATGCCGTACGCAACACGTGATGCGCTTGCTAGGCAGCCGCCCCATCTGCTGCCATCCCAGCCACCGGGCTGAAGTCCCACCGCGCGCTGCACCTCCTTTCTCCCGCCCGCCCANGGTGCCCANGGCGCCCCGGCCATCTTCAGCGTGACTCAGGCTGCCGGCGGGGCNAGTGGATGTGGCGGTGATGCCTCCCGCCAGCGACTTTGGCTCCCCTATTACTTACTACTCAGTTGCAGCAACCCCGGCCGTGGGAGGCAGCGTGGGGGTTGGCGGCACGCTGGGCCTGCCGATTCCTGGCACAAACAGGGTGGGTAGATGGAAGAAGGCTTTGCTGGGCAGCAGCCATGCCGGCCAGTGCTGCTGCCGCCCTGCCACATGCTGCTTGCTCACGATGAGCCCCCATGGGAAATGTCTTGCCAGAACATGCCTTTCTTATCTGCTCGAGCCCCCTCACTACCATCCGCCTGCCACCCTGCACCATACCCTGCAGCGCCTGTTCACCTTCCTCGCTAGCCAGCTCAAACCGTCAACCTGTTATGGCTTCACAGCCAGCGCAACCAACGCCATATGCACGGGGGGCAACGCCAGCGCACGCTACGAGTTCTGCACTGCCGCCAGGTGGGCTGCGCAGTTGAGCTGTGTCGCGGCTAACACTCAGGTGCTGCACAGCTGGCCTGTGAAGCACTGTGGTGGCAGATCGGCAACAGACAGCACTGATTGCCACATCTGTGTACCCTGATGCAGGCCTTCTCCGCCGCCTGCTGCGAAGCCCTCGCCGCCGCCGCCGCCACCGGTGGCAAAGCCGCCRCCACCCCGCCCCAGCCCGCCCCCACCTCCCTTCACTCCCACGTAAGCACTGCAACATGCGAACTTCGTGCATCGTGCAGAACCAGTCAATGCATTCAAGCATTGATTTAATGTCTATGTGAAGCAAGTGACAGAAGGACGCACCTGCAAATCTCCGTTTGGTTTCACCTCCTGTCCTTTTCCGCAGCCGCCCTGGGTGCACTGTGATCACTGGTGTGACTGGTGTCCCAAACGGTCCCATCAGCCTGCTGCTCTCCGTCCCTCTCGACAATGGAGGCGCGCCGGTGCTGTCATACCGCATTGATGGCGTGCCCGCCACCGCTGGGCGGGCCAACATCACGGCTAATGGCCTGGGCCAGCCGCTGTCGCCCAACCAGGTGGGTGGAGGGAATGAGTTTACAACAAGAGGAGCAGAAGGCATCCCACCTGTGCGACGGTGCATCTTGAGAGTGATGTNCCTTTTCCAAGGCGCTGCTGGGTCAGAGGCGTTAGGCGAATGCACACGCGCCTCCCAAGTTGTAGCCATGCCTCCTAGCTTCCTTTCCCCCCTGGCCACAGGTGCTGTTCCAGTTTGCGGTGGGCAGCTACGTGCCAGGGGAGCAGTACACTTTTTGGGCCTATGCCATCAATAGGGTGGGCATGGGCCCCGCCTGCGTGTCTTACTCGTACCGCGCACCACCCAGGTGGGGGTTACTCTTTACTGTGATGCTCGTTGGGTGGCGTGTCTGCCACAGCACACCTCGCTGCACATTGCGGGCAGCATTTCTGCTCTACCTCCCTTCCTCTCCTGAAACGGGCATGCCAGCTCTGCTCTCAAGTCCTCTTCTCTAATGACACTGCTGCAGCTGCCCTGGCGGGCCCCGCATCAGCGCCGTGCGCATGGGTGCTGCTGGCGGTGTGGAGGTGCTGGTGGTGCCGCCGGCGGAAGACAATGGCTCGCGTGAGCAGGGCAGGTCGTCTTGTGGTGCATGCTGCACTTGCATGCCTCTCAGGCTGGGTGTTTTCGGGTGGTACTTGGTGTCTCTTGTGTGCGGCCGAGCATGCCGGCATTGCTGCATCCTGCGCTGCCTTGCAGCCGTCACTAGCTACACAGTTGTGGCCATGCCATTGGGAGGCGGCTTCAATGTCACTGTTGGAGGCACGCTTGGTGCCGCTGTGCCCGGCAGCAACCAGGTGCGCAGCAGGCATGGTGCACGCTGGGGTGCAGGAAGACTCAATCATCCGGGTTGCGAGGGGATGCTCCCTTGGAGGAAAGTGGAGCATCAGCCCTCAAAGCGCTTGCCACACCTGCAGCCTGCCCCGCAGCGCTAAGCGCTTGCCCCACCTGCACTCTGCCCCGCAGCGCCTGTTTGTCTTCCCGGCCGGTCACTGCAAGCCCTCGGCATGCTTTGCCTTTGTGGCCAGCGCCACGAATGCAGTGTGCAAGGGGCCGGACAGCCCGCCCTCCCCCAACTTCTGCGTGCCCAGGTGAGCTCAAACCACCTGTTCAACAAAGTTTGTGAGCCAATGCGTTGCACTGGGCGCCTACTTGTGCTTGCAAGTGCACTGCTGGCGTCGCGTGCGCCAAACAGTTCCAACCAGTCGCAAGTCAATTGCTTGGTGAAAGTTTCCCTCCCTTGCAGCTCACCTCCGCCTCCTCCGAACGGCCCCACCCCCTCGCCGCCGCCACCGCCAGTCAGGTAACCTGCCCTGATGGGCAGTCCCTTGGACTGCCTTACCGCAGATGCAAATGGCTGCTCCTCCTATCAGCACTGTTTCAGTGTTGTGGCATACGCACACCACCACACNGACNGTCTGCCTCCTTCCTTGCACAGCCTGCCTGGCCCTCCAACCATCTTCTTCGTTGCGATGTCGGGAGGCAACCTCCAGATCTTCCTACAACCACCCGCCAACACAAACGGTGCAGGTGAGCTGCTTCCCAACACAGCTTCGGTCGAAGAAAATGGCAGCCAAGCGGCGGGGCGCGTCCTGCATGGCGGCGACAGCTTGAGCTGCGGAGCAGCGCTCGATGAGCCCTTTCCTCCGCTCCACCTACAGTGATTGCCGAGTACCAAGTGGTGGGTGTGCCACAAGTGGGCGGCCGAGTCATCTCCGTGCGCGGCCCCGGCCAGTGGCTCTTCACAGACAAGGTATGATGCACAGCACGGACAGCATGCACAGCACAGCATGCAAGGCTGCACATCGTGCCAGCTGGCGGCGAGTGTTTCCAGCCTGGCTGCTCTGGTGTGGTGTGCGGTGGCAACCAGGCTGCGTTCGGTCCCCGCACCCCCGCTCTGCTGTCCACCCGCACTGCCCACCTTGCCTCCTTGCTGCCGCTGCCCCTGCCTCCCCTACAGCGCCTGTTTGTGTTCCTGCCTGGAGACTACGAAGCGGGGCAGGCCTACTACTTCAGCGCCTGGGCGATCACCAGCCTGGGGCTCAAGGGCCCCGAAAGCCAGCCGCCCTACAGCTTCGCCACCCCKGCCAGGTGCTCGCACAACGGCTGGCTGCTGCCTTCGCAGCGTGCCATGCTGTGCTGCAGGCGCTGGGCCTGCTGCCTGCCCCGCATGCATGGCCTGCCGCTTGCTGAGTGTTGTTCAGTACAGCGTGTGAGCCTGCGCATGAGCTGGGTGTGATCGGTCGGTGCCTCCCCGCCCTTCCTTGCAGCCCCTCGCCGCCGCCGCCGCCCACACAGTCACCCCCACCTCCTGCTGGGTAAGCCTTCTGTCCCTGCGTCTCATTGTTGCATGCCGAAGGCTGTTGCTGAGAGGCCGCTGTTGCTTTTGCATCCCTCACGCACATTGATCTGAAGTCCTTCTTGCAGGCCCGGCAGCCCTGACATAACATCTGTGGTGGGCACCGCTGGCGGCAGCATCAACGTGACTGTCGTGCCCCCACTTCTGCGGAGCGGCAGTAAGTGTGCTGTGCAAATTCACAGTTTGTAGTGCAGCCTGTGCTGCTGCGCCTGCTGAATGAACTTCATATGCTGCCAAGCTTGCAAGTGCTGTGCCTCGCTGACCTGCCTCTCCTCTGGTGCTCCTGCCTGCTTGCAGCCGTCACTGCTTACGTGGTGGTGGGTGTGCCGGCTGGCGGCGGCAGCAACATCACGCTGACTGGCCTGGGCACACCCCTGGGAGGCGGCAGGGTAGGTAGAGAGGCGTTTGGATGCAACGTGCACATGACCGCTAAAACGGATTGGCGTGCGCCTCTGTGCACACAGCTGCAAGGGCACTGCAGCTGCGGCCATCTTTCACACGGCTTCCCCCCTTCCCGTGCCCCTCACGTGATTCAGAGCATGTTTTCATTCCCTGCCGGCACCTACCGCTTTGGCGTGCCCCTCACCTTTTATGCCACCGCCATTGTTGCCGGCGAGGAGGGCCCGCCCAGCGGCCCAGCCTTCTACAACACCCCTCTCAGGTGCGGCGCAATCGCAGCATGCTCACCAGGCTGTGCTGGCGTGCCGTGGGCCATCGGACCGCTTGCTCCTTGCGGCATCTGCAATGGCGAAACCTGCTCACGTTCGCTGCACCATGCTGCCCGACGTGCCCTTCTGTTTGCAGCCGCCCTGGCGCTTGCACCATTGAGAGCATCAAGGCTCTGGTTTCTGGAGACCTGGAGCTTGTTGTGATTGCACCAGACGATGGCGGCTCACGTGAGCGAACGGTGGAGGGCAGAGCGGGACGTGTTGGCGTGCCCAATGTGACGACCGCTGCTGTCGCTGGCGGCCCTGTGATTTCATCTGGACGGTCCCTCAACCGCCGGTGTCACTGGCCTAACACGTGCCTCCCCTATGCTGCAGCCATCTACACGTACAATGTGCTGGGCATCAACAGCCAGGGCGGCCCCAATGCCACCTTCAGCCAGCTGGGCGTGCTGCTCACTGGAGGCCGGGTGGGTGACAACTTGAGTTTTTGATTTGAGAAGCTGGGAAGCAGCCTCTCACTTGTCATCATGGCCTGCCCTTTGCTTTGCCAATTGGTGCACCCTGCCCTTCTGGCTTCACACCCGTGTACACACCGCCCCTCCTGCCTGCCCCTTTTGCCCAATACGCACCCCTCCTGCCCTGCTGCTCTCCTGCTCTCCTGCACAGGTGCGCCTCATCTTCCCCAGCACCCGCTGCCTGTCCGAAACCAGCTACACTTTCATCGTGGCAGCTTGCAACGGGGTGGGAGAGGGGCCGTGGAGCCCGCCCTACCTGTTTGTGACGCCACCTAGGCAAGCCGGCATGACTAAGCAAATGCTTTGCAGCATGTGCTGCTTGATCGACGGCAACAGCCTTGGGAGGCTGCTACAGTCTGCTGCTGTTTGATGCAAGGGCCAGGGGACCTGCTCTGCTGGCACATGCCACAGCATGAGCGCGGCAGATCAACAACCCGCGTAATTCCTGATTGCTGCAGGCCTGCCCCGCCGCCACCCGCCATTATGTTCATGCCGCCCCCGCCAGGCTCCTTTGAAAAGTGAGTCAACAGTGCAATGTGTCCAGCCGGCCTCCCCTTAGTTTGCGCCAAAGCCACAGCGCATGGCGTGCATGGGAGGGTGCACAGTTGGGCAGACACTGTACTTGAAGCGGCAGGTCCCTTGCTCTGTGCCATCAGAAAGTGTGCTTCGAGCCTCTCTCCCCTGCAACCCTCTGCTCCTCCACCGCAGGCTGCCCGACCCGCCCACGATCACGGACGTGTCTGCTGTGCCGCTGGCCACCGGCAAAGAAGCCCTGGCCGTCAGCCTGATGCCGCCTCTGGACACCGGCAGCAGGCGTGAGTGCCCACAGTGCCCACTGCATTTCAGTTGCTGCTGCACAAAGGCATTGCTGGACAATACCCCAGGGCTCAAGCGTGTCGTGTCATCAGTGTGTTGCTGTATTGCATGGGCAGCACCTGTGCCACTTGCAAGTCGAGGGCCTGTTTGTGGCCCGCAAGCTAAGCCACCTGCCACCTATTGCGAGCTGCTGGTCCAGCAGCAGCACAGCCCTCCTTGATCCATGTTGCATGCACCCTGCACCGCTGCCCTGCCCTGCCGCAGCCATCACCGGTTACCGCCTCATGGCCGTCTCCGCGGCTGGCACAGTGATGACTGAGGGCAGCGGCACGCCCCTGGGCAATGGGCAGGTGGGCGGGGGTGCGCCTCATCATGTTGCGCGCTGCCACACACACACACGTGCAGGGCACATGCCTAGCACATGCCTGCACCCTGTTTTGCCAAAGATGACCGAGCTTGCTTTGCAGCATTACCAACCCAATGCCCAACTTACTGCTTCCCTTGGTGCTTTCCCAGGTTGCCATGGCCTTTGCCCCAGGCGCCATCAAGCCAGCTGCTGTGTACACGCTGTATGCTTTTGCCAGCAACGGGATGGCGCCCAGTGGAGGGTTTGACCCAGCCGGAGCAAGTCGTGCCAGCCTGCCTTACTTCATGCCCGGGTAAGGGGTGGCTCAGGTGTGGGAAGGCTGCTTCCTGGTGGCATGCATGGGCGCTGGCTGCAGCTTCGGCCATGGCAGCAGAGCTCCAGGGCTGCGGGAAGGCAGGCAGCATCACCCCGCATTTCTGGGCCGCCACCATTTGAATATCCCCACCTTCATTGTTCTGCTGCGCAGGCCGCCAGGGCCACCCACCATTATTGCTGTGCAGCAACTGCCATACAACCCCTCGGTGATCACTGTGAAGCTGGAGAGGCCGATTGTCAACGGCGGCAGGGGTGAGCAAATTTGTTGCTGCGGCTGGCAGCGCATGGTGCCGCGCCCAGGTTGCTAATTGTGTTTACTGCCAGGCGAACGCGCTGCCCCTGCTTGATAGCAACGCTCACCCGTTTTTGATTCCCCCTGCGGTAGAGA
The DNA here is from genome assembly GCA_025026875.1 of Chlorella ohadii. Lineage (NCBI taxonomy): Eukaryota > Viridiplantae > Chlorophyta > Trebouxiophyceae > Chlorellales > Chlorellaceae > Chlorella > Chlorella ohadii. Next base: position 162,826 of record JADXDR010000143.1, read on the forward strand.
TCACTGGCTATCGCATCACGGCACGATCGGCTGGCTTGGTCAACGTGGTGGTGGAGGGCATGGGGACAGCCACAGCTGATGGCCTGGTGAGCCGGCAGCACCTCATGCACGACAGGCATGCCCTGCAACTTAGGGTGCCTGCGCCAGCATACACACCCTGCGTGCACGAGGCGGCTGGGCAGTACACGCTCTACGTGCTCGCTGAAGGCACGGGTGCGTGGTTACTCTAGCTGAAATGCATGTGGCCGCTCCCTGGTTCCCGCCATGTGCAGCTAGTGTTCTCCTTCCCGCCCGGAAGCATCTTGCCTGGTGTGGTGTGGGAGGTTGTTGCCCAGGCCTCCAACGGTGTGTATGGCGGCGTGTTTGATGCCTCTGGAGCCAGCGAGTTCAGCACTCCGCCCTTCAGAGTGTCCTTCTCACGAACGGCAGACCCCTCGCCGCCGCCGCCTGCGCCAGCAGTGCCGTCGTGAGTGCCGGCAGCTGTGCTTTCAAGGGCGCACTTGGTGCCTGCTGCAGTGCGGGGGTTGAGTCATTCAACGTGCAATCTAATAACAAAGCAGCCTGCTCACTCAGCCCGTTATTGTGTGGACTCCTTGCCCGCCCAACACTGTTCAACCGTTGTTCCCATGCGCAGTCCCAGCCCGCCGCCGCCTGCCCCCAGCTGCCCCGGCGCCCCAACCATTCTGTTTGCCAGCGCGACCCCTGGAGGCCCGCTGACCCTGACCCTATCACCTCCTGCCTCCAGCGGCTGCTCGGGTGAGTGTGGACTGCTCCACTTCCGCTCCGCAGCCAGCTGTTGCATGCAGGCCAGCCGTCACAAGCAGTGTTGCGGCAGTCAATCAGATGCGACCCTACGACCCGCTTGCAACTTTCAAACCCCACGCTCCTCCTGCCGCAGCCATCACCAGCTACGGCATCTTCGGAGTGCCCGTGCTGGTCAGGGCTGGCGTCATCTCCCAGAGCGGCCCAGGAATTCTGAATGCAGACGGCGCGACGGTGAGAGCGGGAGTGCTCGTCTGGGGCAAGTGCAGCGAGCTGCTGGGCGTGCTTTCTTGAGCAAGGTTGCGGCTGGCTGAGCAGGGAACGCCTCCGAGCCAATTCCAGCCCAACCAGGCTGCCGCCTTGTCAATCTATGCCCCAAGTTCTGCCCACCCGGTGAAGCAGCTGTCCTGGGTTCCCCTACTGGCACCACCCTTTTCGCCTGCAGAGGACGTTCCGATTTGAGCCGGGGGCATACACCTCCGGCACCTCCTACACTTTCCAGGCTTTCGCCAGCAGCGCCTGCTGCGGCAAAGGGCCGGACAGCGCGCCTTATCTTTTCGAAGCGCCGCCGCTGCCCAGGTGGGGGGACCGGGGTGTGTGGGCAGGGAGGGCAGTTGCTGTCGGCCTGTTTGGTTTGCTCTGGGTGCGCGCTGCTGTGCTGTGCTGCGCTGCGCTGTGCTGTGCTGCGCTGTGTGACATGCTGTGAGGTCACGGCATGCGTGGCAGCTTGGCCCATCTCCCTCCCACTGCCCACCACACGTGTGCGCAGCCCGCCGCCACCCAGNCCCATNCGNCCCCCTCCCTCTCCANGCCCCAGNCGCCNAACCAAAACATGCTGCGTCTGGGTGAGGGGCTTGCGCCTTTGGTGCCGGATCAATACAATTGAGAGCGCAGCAGAGTCGGGATGAAACAAGGGCATGCTACTTACTGGCCTGTCAATAGCCGACCTGCTCTCTTATTGGTCATGTCCCCCACTTGCTTCCTGCTGCAGGTGCTGCTGCACAAGGTGTGCAAGCCATGCTGAGGGGGCCTCCATTTTGGTGACCATTGTCAGCAGCAGTATTTTCAATCGGGAATAACCATAACGCACCCACTAAATTTCCAGCAAGTACCACCCACCAGCATTCGCACGGCTCAATAACGCCCAATAACAACGCCCGGCCAAGCTTTTCAACAATTGGATAACGCCCAATAACACCACACGCATTCTTTCTGCCGGCCACCCCACCTCTGATGTGATCCACGCAATTGTTATGACCTTACAGGGGCATCAGCAGCTGGCCTTTCCATCCGATAGATAGGATAAGGTGTGCGGTGCGGCGCAAAATTCGTGCAGGGGCAGTGCAAGTGCAGGGCGGGCAAGAGGGGGTGGGGCATGTGGGGATGCATTTGGGTGCTTGGTGGGTTGGGTTGGGTGCGGTGCCTGTGTATGCGTGCAACACTCTCGCTCAGCAATATAGGAAGCCATTTGAGCGTGGGTGGGTCATGCGGTGGATGTGGGGAGGAAAGGCCAAGGCAAGATACGCGGGACATCTGTTGTTCTCGAGACAAGCGGGGCAATGCTGGCTGCACCATTGCGGCAAGCACAGACTGAACAGGGAAAGCACAGACAATGGGAGGGCAGGGACAGTTCGACAGCAGGGGACACAGGGGGACAAGCGGGAAAAGGGGGGGAGGTTATCCGCCTGCACGGCGCCTCGGTCAATGGACGGCGCCCACGCAGCTAGGGGTTCAGTAAAGCGCATCGTGCAAAGCAATGAAACACAAGCGGGGTGTAGTAAGTGTTCTGGGGATGCACCGTTCGTTGGGGCACTGCTGTGCGAGTGAGGGTGGGGAGCCCAACGCAGGACAGAAGCAGGGGGACCGGCCGGCGGCCACCCAAGTTGGGCACAGGAGCATGACAAAGGGAGGGGCCAGAAGCAGGCGGTGCATCAAAATGGCGGCGGTGAGGTGGGCAGGGACAAAGACCGATTGTGGCTCAAGTGCGGCAGCAGGGAGGCAGCCGCCTTTGCGGCGGCTACGTGCATGGTGTGGCAAATAAGTTTGAGCGCAAAAGAACAAGGGGGGCGTTCGTTGGTTGGCGCCTGGTATGGCGGGCCGCTTGTTTGAGGGTTGTTTTGCGTGGCGAGCACTGCTAGTGAGTTGGATTGGTTGGTTGGGTGGGGTGGTCGGTGGGGTGCAAAAGAGGCATGCGAGGAAGCACCAGCGGCCCTCAAGCGATCTGTGGGACGGAGCGGGGTCAAGAACGGCAAAGAAAGAGAGGCATCGATCCAGGTTCAAGTTGGAATGGGAGCATGCGTTTGTTGGCCGCGGGGGTAGAGTTGTTTCATTGTGGGGAGGCCAGCAATGGGCCGGCAAGCGTGGTGCGGTGGGGTGCGTGCTGGGTGGAATTTTGGGGGGCCTGTGGGGAGTGCACCCTCAGCTTCACTGGGCGCTGGGCGCTGCTGGCGTCGGCTGCCGGTAGCAGCCTACAGCCGACCCTCAGCCAGGCTGGGCAGCTGCAGGGGGAAGAGGGAGGCAGGAGGGCGGGGTGTCAGCGGTGATCAGCGGTGAGTTGGTAAGGGTGCTGGGCGGCGGGATACTGCGAATGCAGGTGCATCGTCTCCACAGCATGCCTGTGCTGCTTGGCAGCTGGCAGCGCTGGCCCGCCGCCCCCGCCCCGCTCAGCTGGCCACCCAGGCTGGGAGCCTATGACCACCTCCCCCACAGCAGCTGCCAAGCCGCCGCACCAGCGCTGCCACCCCAGCCCCAAGCTGCGCCCACCTGCCAGCCGTCCCAGGCGAGCCAGTCGTCTCCAGTGACCGACTCCTGCTTGGAGGGCGGCTCCACATCCGCCATGGGCAGGTCTGCCGGCCCAAACAGTGCGCCCAGGTCGGTGCTGGGCTGCAGCGCCAGGCTGGCGGCGGAGGCCAGGCCGCCTGTGCCACCCCAAGAGGGCATGGAGAAGAGCTGGTTGCCGCCTGCTGCTGCCGCTGCAGCCGGCTCAGGCTTGTACGCTGCTGGGGCCTCCGGCTGGCGAGGCGAGTAGAGCAGGGAGGTGAGGGCGGCCAGCTGGGGGGCGTGCTGCAGCGGCGAGCGGGGCGGGATACCGCCCAGCGGGCAGGCCAGCTGCGGCGCCTGCATGTAGCCCAGCGGCACGCCGGGCAGCGCGTACGGCATGCCTGGCAGCGCGGGCGCAGCTGGCTGTGCGGCGGGGYAGGCGGCGTAGGGGCTGYGGGCGGGGGCGGGCAGCTGGCGAGCAGCGGGGGATGCTGCGCGAAGCGGCGCCGCCATGGTGCTGCTCTGCAGGCTGTTGTTGCTCCTGCGGGGCAAAAGGGCATGGGACAGAGGCAGAGGCAAGGGTGAGTGGTAGCAGATGCCGGCAAGCAGGGCAGCGCATGCATGCAACACCACAGTGCAAGGGGCAGGAGCACACTTTGCTTCAGGGCGCATGTCCAGGAGCTGGCCCCAAAGTACAGTCCGGGGTCTTGACTGGCAGCCTAAAGCTAAAGGCAGGCTTACTTGCCTTCCTCCCAACCATACAAGCCATACTCTAAGCAAGCAGGCATGCGGGCCCCAAGGGCTCACCCCATGGACGGCAGGTGCGTGGCCAGCAGGCTGTGCTGCGTGCGGCGCTGCGCCGCGGCCGCAAACGGCGAGGTGGGGCCCCCGCTCTCCAGGGAGCTGGGCTGCGCTGCCACACGGTGGTACGTGTGCACATCGCTGCCACTGCGGCCGCTGCAGGAGCCGTCCTCGCCCTCCTCCTCGCCCGCCTGCTGTGCCGCCTGGCTGTACTGGAAGGGAGGCGTGCAGGCGTGCACCTGCTGCAGCATCATGCGGTGCGTGAGGTGGTGCGGGTAGTGCGTCTCGCCGGCGCTGCGCTGGCGCAGCCGCTGGCTCAGCGCCCGCGGGCTGCCGGCC
>JADXDR010000143.1:167694-182065 GCA_025026875.1 Chlorella ohadii
GCGGCGCACGCGCTTGCGGTCGCCGCCGGCGCCGCCCTCCGCCTTGCGCGCCTTGGAACGCCCCGTCTTGTTGGCGGCGCTGTAGAAGCGGCGCGACGCGCCCACAGCCTCCAGCAGCTTGCGCCGCAGCCAGGTGTTGTTGTTGGAGTTGGTGTGCACGCAGTAGACCTGCGGGGGGAGGGACAGGGCGGCTAGGAGGGGCGATCAGCGGCGGCAAGCGTGGGCGGGGGGCGGAGGCGGTCTGACGGAGCGAGCGTACTGGAGCTGATTGGGCGGGACGATAGAATCCAAACACACCGCTCAGCAGTAGCTTTCAGCAGGCCAGCCGCGGCAGCTCCACGCCTCAGCAGCAGCCCAGCTGCAGTTTTGTGGCAGCGGCAGGCGGGCCGTGGCCTGAGAGCGCAGATATTACGGCGCACCTTCTCAAACGTATCTCGCAGCTCGCGCTGGCTCATGCGGTTGACTTGGCGGGCCGCAGATTTGGCGTCAGTGGTGCCAAAGTGGCGCAGCGCGTCGGTGCACTGCTCCGCCGACAGCACGTGGCGCAGCAGGTGGTGCGGAGCGTTCACGCCGTCAGCCGCGCCGTCGGCCGGCGCCGGCTGCCCGGCAGCCGCGGCCGGCGGCTGCAGCTCGCCCTGCGGGGCGCCCGTCGCGCTGCACGAGCTCATCTAGGGGTTGTGCGGTGGTGGGGCGCCTTCCAGGGCCTGCGCGTTTTGGAGGACGAGCCGGGCAAAGGACTGTCTCACGGGAGGGCTTGCAGGGCGCTTGCGGGGCGCGCAGGGGCCCCGCTGGCGGTGGCATCCGCCTCGGCTGCTCCACGGGGGCCCAAGAGGGGGCCGCCAGGCTTGTTCGTGCAGCATTGGTGCCCGTGCATTGCCTGGACGGGCGGCGGGGCCCCAGGCGCCCGCTCTGCCCACCTGTGGGGTGATCGGACAGCCCGCTGGGTTCGGAGACACCTCGCTGGGGCGCGGAAAGCAGCTTGTTGGACCAGGCCGCGTGTCCTCTGCTCTCGTGAGTGGAGCGCGCGCCGTGGCGATGTGGTAGTGCGCTGCGATGGAGAGCAGAACTCGGGAACGCAGGCGGGCCGCCTCGCCTCTGGTAAGCATCGCCAGCCTGGCGATTTGATATCTCGGCACAAGGCTCTAAAGGCTTCGGTTGCAGCACAGGCCATTCGGCATGTCACCCAGGTTGACGATCGCACCCACGGGCAGCGCGCTGGCCGCCCCTCACAGACCAGAACCCTAAACGCGCCGCAGCCCGCCCTCTTCCCCTTGGCAGCATTAAGCGCCTTTCTCATGCCCTGACATGCACGATCACACCACAGGAAGGCTCTGATGGTGCCGGCCGGGCCACACTGTGCTGCCGCCACCGCGCGCCACCGCCGCCGCCGCCGCCGCCGCCGCCGCCGCTTCGGCTCGCGCCGTGTGCTCGCCCCTTGGCTCCGGCTCGTATGCCCCGCTCCAGCCCTGCCGAGTTTGCCGCAAAGATGTCTGCACAGCATCTGTCGGTTGACAAGTGATCGGGACACTTGTGTGCCACCGGCCTTTGGTGGCATGATGTTGCAGCTTAAGATGCGGCGGCAGGGTACGTACCCTCAGCAACTGTGCAGCTCTCAACCCAGCAAATGTGCAGCTGTCATCAAGATGGCTGCTGCCATCAGTTCAGGTGGTCTGTGACGCATGAAGCGCATTCCCCTCGGCGGCACGTGGGTGGCGCAGAACAGCTGGCATTGGCCTACCCGTCCCTTTGTATTTGGGCGCCTGGGCGGGAGTATCCACCCCCCGCCAGGTGGCTGGGCCCCTGTTTGCAGGCCTGTGCACAGCAGTGGATGTGTACCAGGATCGGCAACAGGCTGGCCGCAGCGCTGTGTGCACGGTAGCAGCCCGAGGGAGGACCGTCCAGCGGCTGCTGGGCTAGCGCTGGCATGCCCACATGGCACTGGCTGCACCGCACGTCTGCCAGCTGCATGTTGCGCCCCCAGGTTGGCCGCATTGCTTGCCTCGCTCAAATTTTGTGTCTCTGGTGCATGCGCACTTGACGGGCATGAGCCAACAACCTGTGGGTTTGCTCCAGCGCGCCGCCGGCCGCCCGCAGCACGACGTGGGCGCCGCCGCCAGGCCGGTGTCTAGGCTGCCATCTTGCGAGCCTGCCGGCAGCGGACGGTTTCACAAAATTTCCTGGTGCATCTCACCCCTCCAAAGGCTCTCAAACGGGCAGCGAGCAGCTCTGCCACACGAAGAGGCTCTGCTCGTGGGCCCGCCGCGCGCTGCGCCTGACGGATGAGGCCGACACGATGAGCAGCACAGACAGCTGCACCAAGGACGAGGGAAGCTGCGGCGGAGGCTCGACCCCCGCGCGAGAAGCGCCCGTGCCTGCGCGCTGGGCCGCCTACAGCAGCCCCCGAGCCCGACGCTGGAAGGTGGGTGGTCGCAGCAGCCCACGCCACCTCGTTGGGCCGTCTACTGGTCTTCGCCGCCGCCGCCGCCTGCCGCCAGCTGCCGCCGCTCGGCCTGCGCCTCATGCCCCGTCGCTGTTTTCTGGGCACCCCTCCAGGTGTGGGCCACCGCGCCCGGACTGCTGCTGGCGTTCGGCATCGTGCTGCTGGCCGTTGGGGCGGCATTGGTGGCGACGCCGCTGACCATCGCGAGGGCGCGTCGTGGCGGCGGCAGCGCCCCACGGCCGCCGCCCCAGGCGCAGCCCGCCAGCGTCAATGCAGAGGGCGTGCCGATCGGCGCAGCACTCGCCGACCAGGAGCAGCAGGGAGAGCTGGCGGACTGCACCTCGCAGCTGCGCAACCGCACAGCGTATTCGGCGGCGGCCGTTGCGGCAGAGGAGCGCCTGCTGGGTGTTGGCGCCGCAGCCCTGCCGCGGCCGGAGCTGCAGCGCACCACTGATGGCCTGCCGCCGCTGCTGTTTGGCACGGTCTTCTGGGTGCTGGTCAGCCAAAGCCACCCCTGGACGCCAGAGTTCCAGACCGCAGCTGCCACCCAGGTGCGGCCTGTGGGGCCTGCTGTGGTGGTCCAACCATGTTGCAGGCTGGCCAGCAGGACAGCCTAAGCACAAGGAGCGGGCTTAGCTTGTTATCAGCCGCAGCGCCCATCTGCACAACTTGACGCCCTGCTGTTGCAAGTTCACTGAGCTGCCTTTCGTGTTGTGCAACAGCGCTCCTCATTCACCTCATTCCAACCCCGCCCTGCACCCAGGTGGATGTGCTGAACGCTGCCTTCGAGGGGCTGAGCTGGCGCTTCCGCCTGGATGGAGTGGTGCAAGTCCCTGCTGCCGCCCTGGCCAACATCACAGGCAGCCCTGTGACTGGCAGCGGCTGCACCAGTGCGGACGAAGCTGAGTACGATGAGGGCGGCTCAGCTGACTGTGGCAGTGGCAGCGGCAGCAGTGGCGGCGGGGATGCTGTGGTGGAGCAGTGCCTGCAGCGCTGGGCGCAGCTGGAGCGGGTGCTGCTGCCGCCCCTTGCAGGCAACGCCGCTGGGACTAGCAGTGGTGGCACCACCACCACCACCACCAGCAATGGCGGCAGCAGCGGCGGCGGCGGCGGCCAGCCAGACCCACCCGCCATACACGTGGTTGTGTGCGAGCCGCAGGGCGTGAATGGAGCAGCCTTAGTGCTGGGCGATGCTGCAGCAGGGCAGCAGGGCGAGGAGGAAGGCGGCAGCAGCGAGGGCGTCCCCAGCGGCGTCACAATCCTGTTGCGCCGAGGGGCGCTGTGGCAGTCGCGCACTAGCCTGGTGCACCAGGTGGGGTCTTGCTTACTTCTGCACTGCAGGCGGGGGCTATGGACCTTGTTTGCTGCTGCACACGTGTGGCTGCTGCCGATCAATCACGCCAGGCACGCAGTTGGTCTGCCCATCAGCCTGCACTTAGCTGCTGCGTCCCCACCTCCCCACCACTGCCGCAGCTGGGGCACTACTTTGGGCTGCCGCACCCCTTCCCAGATGACAAAGCCACCTGCAAGGTGGACGGCGACGGCGTGGCCGACACGCCGCAGCAGTATGCTTCTAACACGGGCTGCCCGGTGGAAGGTGTGTAGCGCGGGGCGGGTGGCCACTTGCGCATGTTTTGTGCTGATTGGACCGTGCCGACTCAGCGCCGGCATGGCTAGGTGGCTAGCATGGTTGGCTGCACGCCCAGCTGACCTCCCAGGAGCCTGTCCCCATACCTGACCTGNCCACCCCTRGTTTGCCTCCTGCCTCTCCAGCGGACGACGACCAGCATGTNGTGCCCTGNCGCCGAGGANGGCCCNGTGGCAGCCAGCGAGCTGCCGGTGCCGANTGTCAACTACATGGACCTCACTAACGACACCTGCAGGTNGGGAGGGGAGTGGTGGCTTCCCACAGTGGCTTGCGCCAGAGCGGCAGCAGCAGGTGGATTGGCTGGGAACTAATGAATGCTGGTGTGCGTGACTTGCGCAGCCAGACGTCCCGCAGCCGGCCTGTGTGCGCGCCGTGTGGCCGCCGCTCCTGTTGCAGCAGCGCAGTTGCCACCCTTGTGTCCAAATGCACTTCCCATGTCTTGCCCTGCGCGCAGGCGGCACTTCACACTCGGCCAGGCGGCTCGCATGCAGGCGATGCTGCGGTGGCAGCGTCCACGCCTGTTTGCCGCTGCCTCCGCCATGCCGCCGCCACAGCAGGCGCTGGCCTGGGAAGCGGCCTGGCAGTCTGGGTTGCCCCCTGCAGCAGTCCAGCAGCGGCAGCAGGAGGCCGTGCTGCAGCAAGCCCTTCTGGCACTCAACGGCAGCAGCAGCGGCAGCAGCAGTGCCAGCCTCGGCGCAGTAGCAAAGGCTGCAGCGAGCGCTGCGGTGCTCTACACAGACGGCTGGGCACAGGCCGGCTTAGCAGCGGATGGTCAGCTGTCTGCCGCCCTGCAGGATTGTGCCTGCCTGGGCCCTGATGCAGCCGGGTGGCTGTTCTGGACCGGGCAGCTGAACGGCAGCTACCCAATCGCGGCAGTGCGCCTGCTGCTGCCCATCCAGCCAGCCGGCAGCAGCACCAGCAGCAGCAGCACCAGCAGCAGCCAGGACGAGGCAGCAGACGAGGCGCCGGAGGAGGCGGCCTCCAGCTCGGCACCTGCAGGTGCAGCAGCAGCGCCCGCTCAGGAGGCTGCGGCTGCAGCTCTGGCGCCGGCTGCAGCAGCGCCGGCGGCAGCATCAGGGCCGGTGGCAGTGCCAGCTCCTTGGCTGGACGTGGAGGTGCGGATAGGCAACAGCGTAGACCACTCCAGGAACCAGCGTTGTGCGGGGCAGCTGGCTTTGCAGCAGGGGCAGCCAATGCTGGAGGTGCTGTGCGATGCGCCGCTGCCGGTGGGGCGCTACGTGACTGTTGCAGTTGCAGCGTCAGCGCAGCAGCCTCAGCAGCCGCAGCGGGAGTCGCAGGGGCAGCAGCAGCAGCAGGCACCGGCCCAGGTGTGCCTGTGTGAGGTGCACGCAATGCCTGCTGTGGGCCCCACGTCTGGCAGCAGCAGTGGCGGCAGCGATGGCGCTGATTATGCAGCCTTCAGCAGCCTGCCGGCAGCACCGCTGAACCTCACGGCTGCGGTTGCCAGCCAGTCTAGCGAAGCCAAGGCAGGGCAGGATGGCGCTGCAAGCATGGCGTTGGCGCGCTGGCCCCTGCAGCCTGGCAGGCAGCAGTGCAGCAGCACACGCGGGGAGCGAGCGCCCTGGTGGTGAGATTTACAAGCAGCGCTGTGCTGTGCCTCCTGGGCTCCTGCTCTACGCATCGCGTCTGCACCTTCCATTGGCGAATGCCGAGCCGCACCGCACCCCGACAGCTGTGCCAGCCAGCGGTGGGTTCGCTTGCCAGCTCTGTAGACCTACAAAACAATGCTTCCCTGCGCCACTTTTACACAGGTCCTTGGACACCGGGCTGGACGGCGCCTGGGTGCGCGGCATACGGCTATTCTTGCCGCTGCCTTGCATGCATGCAGCGGTCATAGGCACCAGCAACGCCTCAGCACGCGCAGCATCAGACTGTGTGCCTCCCCTGCCGGCCAACCTCACCTTCTTTGTGGGAGATGTGCCGCCGGCCCAGCTGCTGGCACGCGCAGCGGACAGCCGCGACGGCAGCAGCGTGTGCGCAGCCGGCGTTGCCGTGCCTGCGGGGCAGCCTGCCGTGATCGACTGCGGGCGCTTCTTGCATGGTATGCTGCCTGCAGATTCTACAGTGCATGCTGCCATCTGCCTGTTTTGCAGCAGAAGGCTGCGATTGCGCCATTGCGCTGTTCTGTGGTTGGGCAACTGTTGGGCATTGCTATTGTGCTTTGCCTGGCACCCCCCGGCCTGCACCCAACATCATGCCCCTGCTCTGCCGCAGGCCGCTACATCACGGTCACGGCTACTGCCCCGCTGGGCACGGCTCTGTCGCTGTGCAATGTGCAGCTGCTGGGCGGCGAAGAGCTGCCGCTGAGCCAGCACATGCTGCCGCACCGCAAGCCGCAGCACAGCAAAGGCAGCGGAGCAGCCGCTGGAGCCACCTCCGATCGCACTGGGGCCATCCGGGTGGCTCCTCAGAGCCTACTGCCCGTTGCGACGCTGCCCATTGATGGCGACAGCAGCAGCTGCCTTGTGGCGACAGCCCGCAGCGGCAGCACCAGCTGGCAGCTGCAGCTGGACGGCACCTACTCAGTGGTGGCAGTGCGCTTGGCAGCCACAGCAGCCGCAGCAGGGCAGGCGGGCAACAGCAGCCAGGGGGGCAGCGGTGCAGCTGGCAGCAGCACACTTGCAGTGAGCCTGCTGGATGCCGGTGGCGCTGAGATGGCCAGCTGGCGCACAGCAGGCAGTAGTGGCAGCAGCGGCAGCGGCACTGTGGTTCTGGAGCTGCCGGCAGCCACCTATGCAGCGGCGGTGCGAGTGGAAGGCTTTGCCTCCCTGTGCGAGCTGCAGCTGTTAGTGGCATCCCAGCGCAGAGTGGATGCCTACCAGCTAGNGCCGCTTGCGAGCTTGGGCATTGGCGGCAGTAGCAGCGCTGGCAGCAATGGCAGCGCCAGCAGCACCAGCACACAGCGCGGCAACCAGCCGCAGGCGGCTCGAGGTTGGCGGGTGCTGGATGCAGCCAGCGGCAACGCTGTCAACGCCAGCCTTGCTGCGGCGCTGCTTGATGGTGACCCCACCACCTGCGCTGTGCTGTGGCCGGCAGCTACGTTGGGAGGCCTGGGCCCCCTGCAGCTACCTGGGCTGGAGCTGCGGCTGGATCGCCCGGTCAGGTGAGTTGCAGCCGGATAAGGGTCGTGTGGTTCAGTAGTATGTGTGTGGTTTAGCGGGTGCTTGCAGCCCGGCTGTGCTGGGGCCAGGCTGGCTTGCCAGCAGCGGCTTACTGCTCACCCATGACTCAAGTATCGATCTGTCGTGGTGCCACCGCCCTGCCTGCAGGCTGGAGGCGGTGCAGCTGGTGGCCTCTGCCCGCCGCAACTTGACGGTGAAGGCAGCCCTGCCCCACAGCCAGGGCGGTCCCCGGCCAGATTTCGCTGTGGAGTGGCCTGCAGCCGCCACCTGCCTGGAGCGGCTTGAGCTGCTGCCCTGGCAGCCAGTGTACGCAGCATGCCGGCCAGCAGAGGGCAAGGCTGCTGCAAGCGGCACCCCCTTGCTGACCGACCGGCTGCTGCTGCAGGTCGCAGATGGAGGCACTGCTAATGCCACTGCCGAGGAGCTCACGCTGTGCGAGCTCACCTTGTTTGGCCTGCCTGCGGCGGCGGGCAACTGATTAGCTGGTTGCTGTTGCTGCGCCTGCTCTGCATGATCCGTCATCTCTCTTATCTCTCTGTATTCCTAGCAGCCCATGGCCTGCACTCTCACTTGCCAGGCAATGTTGTTTTCCTCTTCTTTCTCCGACCTGGCGCCTCACAGTGCCTGACAGACAGCTACATGTTCTCCTAAGCCTCTTCTGACTACCCCCCAATTTTGCTTCCAATGCACAATGTTTTCAGCTGTTGCAGTACGAGCAGTCTCGACACTCATTCAGGCCACCCCTTGGATTGCGGTTGGCTGGCCCTCTCATGCATACGATCATCAAGTTTCCAATGTAAACACGAAGGATTGACGTGCAAAAGAGAAAGCTCAGTAGAATGAAGCGGTCAAGAGTCCTGTGCAAGGGGGCAGGCGTAGAAAGGCGACGGCTGCAGCACCTGCAGGCGCCGCAAGGGCGCTGCACGGCGTGGCAGCGCAGCAGTGGAGGCAGCCCTGGTCGCCGCTTCGCCCGGCGCACGTCCAGACGAGCGCATCTGGTTGGCATTGGCAGCAGGAGGAGGATGCTGGCCGGCTGCGTTGCTCCTGGAGCCCAAGTGAGGCCTGCCGCCCCTTGCCACTGGCCATCGAGCTGGTTAGGAGCGCTGCTCTCTGATCTCACGGCCATGATCCCTGCCGCAGGTGTGGGCGAGCCGCAGCAAGGCTACGCCGGCTGGCGCCGCGCAGAGTGAGTCCCTACTGCTGCGCTGGGGCCTACTCTCGCTGCTGCTGCGCACTCCTGAGCACCGTCGGATCGTTCAGCAGGCCGCAAACCGATCGCTACTGTCTCTCCACCCCTTGCAGGGTTTTCGTCGCTCCAGCCTCGCAGGGGGCAGCTCTGTGTGGTGGCCCGCAGCGCAGGAGCAGGGGGCAGCGGGGTGCTGGACCGGCCAGGCACGGCGCCCGGCCAGGACAGGCGGTGAGTGCCGCCGCCGCTGCCGCCGCTCTTGCGGACGAGCGCTCGATCATTCCGCTGCCTTTTACAAGGAGATGCATTGCCTTGCATGTCATGCAAGCCGCTGGGAGGTGGTCCGGTGTCTGCATGGACCCAGGCGCATCAAGCACTGCATCCCGGCCTCTGCACCCTTGCTGCTGGCCTTGCAGGCGAGAGACGCGGCGTCGGCGGCCGCCCTCCTACCGCGTGCTGCTGCACAACGACAACTACAACAGGTGCGCGTTGTTTGCCACATGATGGTATCAACGGCGCTGGGGGCGGACAAACGAGGCTGCCGCACCTGGAAGGCCAGAAATGTGCAGCAGAGGGTCCGTGCCATCGGCGTCATGCTGGGAGGCTTGTCCAATCATCCCTCATCCCTCATGCCTCATGCCTCACCGACCGCCCCTTGCCTCCCCTCCTGCCTGGCAGGCGCGAGTATGTGGTGCAGGTGCTGCTAAAGGTGGTGGACGGCACGACTGTGGACGATGCCGTCAACATCATGCAGGTGGGCGCAGCAGGACAATGCCGCTGGGCATGTCTCAGATGGCCCAGCTGGGGGCAGGTTTAGCACGCCCACTGCTCCCAACTGTTCTTTGCCAGGAGATGCCGGCGCTGTTTGGCGTGTATGCTGCGCGCTGCTGCGCCTGCATCAGCAAGCGGTGCACTTTGGGTCAGCAGTGTATCGCTGACCGGCTGCCTGCTGCCTTGATACCTCATTCCCAGGAGGCGCACATGAATGGGCTGGCCATGGTGACGCAGTGCTCCCAGGTGCGAATCGGGTAGAAGCGGTTATGACTGCAAGCGTGGGCCATGTGCGCTGCTGCAGGCGCGCGCATCCGCTGTCGCCCCCTGCTGTGCCTGCAGCGGCCCCTTCCCCCTTGCTGCCTGCGCCTCCTGCTCACCACGAGTTTGTGGTCTTCAATTGACCTCAATGCCGGACAAGGCGGAGCAGTACTGCGAAAACCTGCGTCCTTGCCCACTACACATTGTGCATTTAAGTTTGTGCCTCGCATCAATGCCCTCACATCCCCAATGCAGGACAAGGCTGAGCAGTACTGCGAGAACCTGCGCCCCTTCCTCACTGCAATCTTTCATGTTTATNCTTCATCATCATTCTCCCCACATCCTCAATGCAGGACAAGGCGGAGCAGTACTGCGAGAACCTGCGCCTCAATGGCCTCATCTCCACCATCGAGCCCGCCGGCGGCGGCGGCAGCAGCGGCGGCCCCGAAGCCAGCTGACCGCCTGGCAGCCAGTGCCGGCAGCGGCTGGCCGTCTGACCTCTGCTGCAAGGCACGCCACAACTGTGGCTCCATGCAGCGGCCAGCTGAAACACCGCTCACCAGGGCAGCCGCAGCAGCAAGGCCTGCCGGCGGCCCGACCCCACCCCGCCCGCCGCAATGCAGCAGCACTGAAAAACAGCGCGCCACTTTGCCTGAGGGCACACCGAGGGCGCCCCTGCCTCAATCTATCTAACCACTTCTTCCTGCTGAGCCTGCCAAGCCAGGCAGCTCCAACTGCATTTAATGTCTCCCGGCCGTCCCGCCATGTACCTACCACCTCCCCCCAACTGCTGCCACTGTACCCAACTGCTGCTGCCGCTTCGCGCGCAGCGGGCATGCAACCCCCCTCTCTCCTCCCTCCCCCAGGCCGACCTGAATTGTGGGTGTGCACCTGCCGCCCCTCCCTCTCTTGGTCGACTGTCCTCTGAGCCTGACCCAAAAAGAGCGCTCCCACGTGTGTGTGCGTGTTTGGGCTTTTCCCCTCAGCTTGCCCCAGTGTAAACAGCTCAGGTCGGGGCCAACGGGTGGGGTGGAGGCAGCAAGAGGCAGACTTGCACTTGCACCTGTGCGGGCAGGCTGGCTCACAGTCATAGACAGCGATCAGCCGATGCACCCACGGCGCATTGCAACGTGCATGCTGGCACAAACGACAGACATGTTGCTGTGGCGCCAGGGCGGCTTACATAATCTCATGGTTCAAATTGGAATGAAAGGCAAGGGGCATGCAGGCAATGAAAAGAAGGGAGCGGATGGGGGAATGCGCCTGTTCGCACATGCACAGAGGTCGGGTTGACGCATGAAAAGGCAGCGCTAGTGCGAGTGGAGCAACAAAAGGACGGGAAAGGGGCAAAAGCGCCGCACAACGCGACATTGAGTTTGGATGGACAGGGCCAGAGGGGTTGGACAGCGCCATGGGGTGAGGCCGTGGGCGACAGCCCGCTTGCCTGCTCAACTGTATGCCAGATCGACTCAACTGGCAAGCGAGCACCAGAGCTGGGGCTCAGGCATCTGCCGGTTTGTTCACTGCGCCTTCACGGCTGGCACTGGGGTCTGGCTGCACCAGCCCAACGCTTCTGGTGGTCAGGGGTTGGCACTCAGCTGCCAGGGTACACCAGGCCAGCTCAGCGCTCCTGGTGCTTCGCTTTGCTCTTTGCTCTAGCGCTTCTGGTGGTTGATGTACTGCACCGCCAGCACCGACACGATGCGCATGACGGCAATCATGCCCACCACGATCAGCACGGCCCACCACTGCCACGAGGAGCGGTAGCCGTACTCGCGCTGGAGCAGCTCATTGACGGGGGTCTGCGTGGGGAAAGGGGTGGGAACAGAGAGCGGAACTGTGGGTGCCGGCAGGAGGAGCAGCGGTGGCCCTTACTTGTGGCGCAGTGAGTGGCGCGTGCACTCCTATCTCAGCCCAGGACGGATCACTTCCCAGCATCCTCACCAGCTCGCCGCCGCGGAAGTCGTCGGCCACCAGCACCTCATTGCCGCCCAGCTGGTTGGCGATGAGGGCGTAGCTCATCCAGGAGGAGGGGGTGATGTACCTGCGTGGGTGGGAACATTCGAAAAGACGAGTCAGGGCATGCCAAGGCAACAGAACGCCTAGTTTAAAAAGCAGGACAGGGGAGGCGGGGGTGATGTACTTTCGGGGGGCAGGGAGAGTGGACAGTTGCAGGCTAAGGCTCCGAAGTGCAACGTGGCGAAAAGGTGAGGTGCTGATGGACACAGTTTTGGGCAGCGCGGGGGCAGCATCTGCCAATCCGTGTACACCCTTGCATCAGCTGTGGACGCATACTGCCAGTACAACAGTGCACAGCTCAACAGCGCGGTAGCTCACCAGACCCAGCGCCACCACCAGCCCATCTGGTTGCGCGGCAACACAAAGCCTGGGTGAAGCAAGGGGGAAGGGCGGAGGTGTTGGCAGGCAGTTGGACTTCACGTACACCGTCGGGCCAAACGGATGGGTTGCAAGCAGTGGCAGCCAGCAGGGATATGCAGCCGGACGTGCGCAGTGGCTGCTGCTGAGACACTGGGCCAAACACAGGGCTAGTCAAACAGGCGCGCGCTTCAGCAGGCAACAATAAACTAAAACAAACCGCACCCTTGAAGATGTCGAGCACCACCAGGATCGTGGCGCCCAGGCCCTGAGCCGCCTGCAGCACATCCACGAGGGAGGGCAGCATAGCTTGGGGGTTGCATGTACAGGAGCCCACACGGCCAGGCAGACAGGCAGCCAGCCACCCCCGCCTCTCAAGCACTTTTGCAAGGAGAAAGCAAGCAGCAGGCCCACCCACCTGCACGTTTGGCGAGAAGTAGAGCACGGCGTGGCCGAAGGAGGTGTAGAGCATGAGGGAGAGGAAGAAGACGAAGAGGTACATAAAGAAGGGGCCTGCGGGGGCGGGGGCAGAGGAGATGGGGATNCANGAGAAACGATCAATTAGAGTGAGGGGGAGGTAGGNTGAGGGACGTAGGCAAACATGCACAGGAGAGAGAGGTGCATGAAGAANGGGCCTGCGGGGGCNGGGGGCAGAGGGGGGCGGTACATGTCTTNNGCGAAGCGTAGCTGCGTACATCCACCGCAAGGAGGCAGAAAGCACAGCTGCAGTTCTGCAAAGGGAATGCCAACGTGGCANGGGCTGACCCATGTCTGCCGCCGACATCGGTGTCGACCAATCGTGGCAACACGGCCGGGCGACGTGTGANCACCTGCAAAACACAGCAGCTTCTCCACTGACCAGCATGCACAGCATGCATTTCATGCACCGCATGCTCACCGGCCTCCATGCGGAACTGGACGATCCAGTAGGAGATGGGGGAGAAGATGAGGGCCTGGGCCGCCAGGTAGGGCAGCTCCACGATGAACGCGCTCCACACGTCTGCAGATGGAGGAAACGTAGGCAAAACAAGTAACGTAACAAGGCAAGGTAAGAATGCGGCTGGGAAGGGAAAGCAGGTAGGGCAGCTCCACGATGAACGCGCTCCACACGTCTGCAAGGAAGAAGCGATATGCATGAGGCAAGGTCAGGACGAGGCCGGGGAGGGGCCGCCAGGCAGAGGGGCGGGCAGCAAATTAATGACTGTGGGACAGTCGGCTCTGTTTCCTGAAAAGCAGCACACGGCCCACGCTGAAGCTCACATGTGGCCGCGCTGTAATGGCCTGAGGCGCGGGGTAGGCGCGCTTGTGGTACGCCAACCAGCACATGCATGCTTCCCAACAACGCAACACATAGCCCACAGCCCCAGCTTACATGTGGCGGCGCTGTACTGGCCCGAGGCGCGCTCGCGGTACAGCACGGCGCGCTCGTTGGCGGCCACGTCGATGATGGACAGCAGGTCTGCAGGAGGAATAACGCGAGGTTGAGCGAACGAGTTAGGTGCTGGAGAGAGTGCAGGAGTGGAAGAGCAGGGGTGGCGCGCTCGTTGGCGGCCATCGATGATGGACAGCAGGTCTGTGCAGGGCAAGCGGGGAGAAACCAGTCAGCTGAATAAGGTTGTAGTGGCTCGCATGTATGTGGAAAGGGGGCAGCCAGCCGGTGGCTCGCAGGGGAGGAGACTGCAACCGCTGCTCTGCCAGCAGTGCTCGCGCGCCAAAGCACTACAGTGACGGTTGAACGCCTGGACAGGCAACAAAGGCACCACTCACTGACGGCTCCCAGGTTGGACAGGGCCAGGAAGATCATGTTGAGCACGCCCAGCATCTGCAGCAGGCACACAGATGCAAGACAGGGCGTGGTTGACTGAAGGCTCCGGCTTGTCGGTTGGCCCGCCCGCCAGCCGGCCAGTGGACAACTGTGGTCACTAGCCAGTCGCTAGCTAGTCGGAAAACAGCAAGCACGTCCCCAGCGGCGTGCATGGCTTGGGAGACAAGCGGGCTGGGCCTGCTTACGTCGTTGAAGGATGCGCCCGGCTTGACCTGGCCGCGACCCACAAACCTGCGGGGCGGCGGCAGCAAAAAGTGTGCTTGTAAGCGGCAGACACGTCGCATGCGAAAGGTGGGTAGCGCAGCCAGAACCGTGCTGCACAGTGCATCAAGTAAGTGCAGCCAAACCACGCTCCACCAGGCTCACAGGGTGCCCATGAACACCGCGAAGCCAAAGGTGAGCAGCAGGCGCACGCCGTTGTCTGCACAGAGGCAGCGCGTCAGTCGGCAATCGGTCAGCTGATGCGGGAGCGAGAGCACAGCCAGCACAAGGGAGCACCGCAACTGCAAGTGGAGCAGAGCCATGGTCCAGCTTGCATGGCAGCATGCGAGCAGCGCTGCCCAGCCGCCTGCACTGTATGCATGCATAGCAGGGCCCCGGGCACAGGCCCAGGTGTGGCAATCAAACAGCAAACGCCAGTGGCAGCTCACACTCGGGCAMGCGCCAGTAGTGCAGGGCGTGGCGCTTGAACAGCATGCGCAGCTGCNNSCANGNYMGYCAA
>JADXDR010000143.1:198399-210517 GCA_025026875.1 Chlorella ohadii
CNRCAGTYGGSCWGCNAMAGYNYKCMCTCMAACAKCMYKRCMSKYAGGAGCGCTCAGTGTGCATTAATCATCACACTGCATCTGCTTCCCAACAGTTGGCCAGCACAGCACTCCCTCCAACATCCCTACCCTTGCCTGCAGCGTCTGCACCGTGCCCTTGGCCGCCTCCGTCACGTCCTTCTCCTGAGCAGCCCCACCAGCTGCTGCCGCCGCTGCTTTTCCTGCCGCCGCTGCTGCTGCCCCACCCGCTGCTGCTGCCGCCGCTGCTCCTGCCCCTCCTGCCCCTGCTGCCATGCCTGTGCCACCAGCCTCAGCGCCCGCCGCCTGCTGCCAGCGGCACACGTCGCAGCCGGCGGCACAGCGGGCCGGCGCCTCGCCAAAGTGCTTGCATCTGCACCGGGCAAACGGGTAACTGTACCGTTGAAGAGATGTTCAGAGACGCAGACTACCGGCAAAGGACCTGGTCCAGCCGGCCGCACAGCAGGCACAAGGCAGGCGGTCGTTTGGGTTTGCCCTGCCGCCCACATTTGCTCCCTCCTTCCCAACCAAACCAAACCCACCCAACGGGCCCCAGGCTCACAGCTGGGCGCGGCGGCAGGTGGTGGAGGCGGCGTAGCGCAGCATGCCCTTGAGGTGCGCCTCCCAGTTGTACTCCATAGTCACCACCGTGGCCTGTCGGGTGATGGAGGGGAGCAGTGGAGTAACAAGGGAGGAACTTCGGCCATTGGAAAGTTCTGTCCTGCTTCCACATGTGTCTTGCACGTGGTTTGGATGGAGGCGTCCTTGAAAGGCGCGAGGCTCAGCTGGATGGAGCGGAGGGGGGAACACTTGCAAGCCGTGGCAACCCACCCACCGTGCCCATCCTGTCACATCTCCTGCCACGCACCCACCTGCCGCATGTAGTCTGCGAAGCGGTAGTAGAGGCGGCAGTGGGCGGGCAGGCCGTCGCGCCCCGNCCGCCCCGACTCCTGATAGTAGTTCTCCACAGCCTTGCTGCAAATAAAGGGAATAAGAAGCCCAATAGGTCGCAACAGCTTGAGAAGGGACTCCTGGTAATAGTTCTCCACAGCCTTGCTGGCAAGCAGAACAGTGGTGTTGAGGAGGGCCAGCTGAGCGGCGAAAAGGGCTGGACACTTGGAAAGGAAAAGAGGCAGGCAGCCAGCAGCTGCTGCGTGCCACACCGCCACTGGCGTATTCATGGTGAGCCAGGCGTGCAGCGGACGCATGCATCATGTGCTCTTGCGCCCACCTGATGGTGTGGTGCACCACGAAGCGCACGTGCGGGTTGTTGATCCCTGCGGGCAGGGTTCACATGAGGAAGCAGCGTGCTTGCTGAGGCGGGGAAAGGGTTTGGGCTTGCAAAACAAGCGGCCATGGGGGGTTGGCCACACTCACCATATTAGCAACACCGAGCCATCTCTCAAGCAACCAGCGCACACCACCCAACACACTGCTGCCACCTGCAAAGACCAGCCGCACGCACCCATGCCAAACGCAATCGTGGCTGTAATCACTTGCAGCCTGCCCGCGCTCCACTGCGAGTGCACCCGCTCCCGCTGCGCCGGCTCCATGTCTGCGTGGTAGGCGCCGCAGCGCAGCCCCGCGCCCCGCAGCTCCTGCAAGAAAAGGGCGCAAGCCATGCAAAATTTCCAGCAGCTGCTGGTTTGTGTTTGCAGCCTCCCTGCACCGGCGAAATTCGCCCTTCCGACCGCCACCAACTTCAGCACTCCTTCCACACCAGCCACAGCCCCCTCCAATCATTCCACACCTCGGCCAGCGTCTCGGCGTCCTTGCGGGTCAGCACGTACACAATGCCTGCGGGGCAGGGAGGAGCTCGCTCTACACGTGACACAGGTTGATACATGGGCCTCTCAGGGCAGCAAAACACCTAGTGGGCCAGAAGACAGGCTGGATGGAAGTACGGCAGGAAAAATGTGCAGTTGCGGCGCATGCACAAGGCACTCGAGCGCACCCGACTCTCCGTTGGGGTAGTGCATGCTGATCCAGCGGGCGATGTCGGCCACCAGCTCTGCCGCGGTGGCCGGCTTCTGCACCACCTGTGTTTAGGATGGAAGGCGGCCATGGAGGCGGGGCATGCATGAAAGAGAAGGCATGGGGTACAGCTGAGAACCATCCAATGCAGCCTACTTATCCGCACAGTTTCGCCCAGTCGATGGAGCGCATGCAAACCCAAGGCAAGGCATGATGACCAACCATTGCCAGCCGCGGTGGGCCCTTCTCCTTCTCTCACCTCGTAGTACAGGTTGGGGCGGTTGATGGAGGAGCGGAAGAGCTCGCTGGCCTCGATGTGCAGGATGGACCGCACCTCCTGGCACACCTGCACGAGGACCAAATTTGCTGATATTGTATGTTGTCAAGTAGTCTCTGATATTTACTATTAGGTCCTTGTTGGTGCTGGATGCCACAGAACAGCAGCAGTATTGGCAGCAGCTCCAGAAGCAGCACTAGCAACAGCACAAATGCCACCGCCCAGCTGCGCGCCTGCTGCGTGGCGGTGGCGGTGAGAGCGAGGATCGGCGTGTCCGGAAACTGCTGACGGAGGATGGCCAGGCGCTTGTAGTCTGTACGAAAGTCGTTGCTGCAACGCAGTAATTGGAGAGGAATTAACTTGGGGAACTATCTGCACCATTCCGGACGCCAGCGACAGCACGCGCTGCACACACCGGCTGCACGCGTGTTGTACACTGCTCCCAAAGCTACCCAACGTGCAATGCTCACATCTCAGTCCAAATTCAAAGCCCAAGTCCACTGTAAAGGAAACTGTAAATGAAACAGAGGGGGGGCTGACGTCACGCACCCCCACTGGCTGCAGCAGTGCGCCTCGTCCACCGCAATGCGGTCCAGCCGCCCCTGCTTGTAAACCTTCTCCAGCTGCGGGGCGTAATGCAGGCGAAAGGAAACACCATTGAAGCTCTGCACGTCCATTGAAGCTTGCATGTGGTAGCAAAACTGATGACTGGAGCAAGCATTTGGGTGTGTTGACGCTGTCCCCATCCCGCGCCACAGCGCCCTACTGCTGCCAAACGCAAACTTGCCTTGGAAAAGAAGCGCTTGGAGTTGACGATCTTCTCCGGAGTGACGAAGAGCAAACGAGGCGAAGACGAAGCGTCTTCCACCTGCTTGCTGATTGCCGCCGCGTCCTCCTTGCCTGCGCAGGGAGCGGGATGGAGGACAGGAAGCAGAGTGGGCTGAGTGGGAGGCTTTGGCGGCTGACTGAGGAGCAAGCAAGGTGGGCATTCGAGAAGTCTGGTGGCAAGCAGGCAGCAGCAGGCATGTTGTCCCCGGGATTTCGCCCCGCGCCCCGTCATGGGAAAATTGCAGTCAGATCAAAACAATCAGAGCAGCAGCGTGTACCGTTCACTCACTGGTGAGGGAGGTGAGGGCGGCAGCGTGCACCCCGAGCGCCTCAAGGCCCCGCACCTGTGGGCAGGCAGGCAGATGATTCAATCAGTAAGGCTGGCAGCGGCATTGCAGAACCAACTTGCATGCCGCCCTGTTGAGCTGAGCTGATCCCGCGAAGAGGGCATTGTAGTGAAGCATCTAGCAGTGGCTGCCCCATGATGCGCAGGACAGCAGGACAAGTTATCCCCTTGCCTGGTCCTGAATCAATGACAGCAGCGGGCTGACCACCAGGGTGAGTCCCGAGCCGCCCATCAGCGCGGGCAGCTGGTAGCACAGCGACTTGCCGCCGCCGCTGGGCATGAGGCACAGCACGTCGCGGCCCTGCTTAGAATGAGGTAAGAGGGAAGGGAGGCAGGCAGCAGGGCGGTGGGGTAAGGTCCTTGTGGGTGCTTGCGTGGAGGCTGAATGTTTGCACAGAAAGTTGACATTGCCATTTGAGGCAGCCAGGCCGGGCCACTTAGCCCACCCTTGCGGCGGGAATGCAACAGCGCGCCTGGAGCGTTGCATTGATGACCTCACGCTGCAGCGGGCGGAAGTCCCGCAGCGCAAACACGCTGCCCAGCAGCTGCCGCACGGTGGCGTCCTGTGTGGCGGAGGATGGGAGGCAGCAGGGGCAGGCAATATGTCACATCTTAGTGCACAAAAGACCAGGCCGGGAAAGAGCAGGGAGGTGCCCGCCGGCCTGCCCAGCCGGAACCACGCACAGATTCCACAACCAGACACATGATGCACCATTGCATTGCGCCGCAGACAATGCGTATACACGTGCGTTTCCTGTCTCTCCCAATCCCAGCCCCTATTACCCACCCAAGGGAAGGCTCCCGCCCAGTCGGCGCGCGGCGCCCGCCGCTCCACAGCAATGGCACGCGTCAGCTGCTCCCGCTCCGCCTGCAGCGCCGCCTGCCGCGCCAGCAGCACCTCCACCTCATGCTCTACCTGGTGGTTTCAGTGGGTGCATGAAGCAGTGGAGTGCATTGGGGCGGAGGGAGCATTGGCAGCGGTTGCCAAGGCAACATGAGCGCCGCCTCTGGCCGCAAGCAGCGGGCTCCCAGCTCACCTGCGCCAGCTCCTGCTCCACCAGCTGAAGCTGCCGGGCTGCATCAGCATTGCCATCGTCGCCCTCGAGCCCTGCTTCTTCGTCCACCAAGTCCACCAGGTCCATCGCGCTTCCGGAGGGCCCAGCTGGCAGCTGTACGCGAAGTTTAGATCGCCCCAAACATGTGAGCAATGCGCGGAGGCCCGAAGGAGCCCGGCCCGCCCTTCATCAGGGCCCGTGAAATGCGTGGCGGCACCGCGCTTGCCTTCAATCGACAGCGCTGCTATGCGCATGTGAGCACCTGATTTGACGATCGGGGCAATCCAGCCGACCCACAGCCCGGCGGGGCCCAAACTTGAACACCCCACTCGCAGCTGCAGCTGCCGGCGGGACGGCATGTTGAAGAAAGTCTTGCAGCTGGTAGGCAGCGTGAAGGCTAGCGAGCAGGCCGCAGGGGCCCAGCCGGCAGGCTCAGAGCCGGCCAGCGAGGGCCAGCAGCTGCCAGAGCGCAGTGGCACGGGGTCTGACGTGTCCGAATCGAGTATTTCAGTCGACCTGACGAGCCAGGTGCGTGCTGAAGCAGCGGCGGCAGCCGCCGGCAGCAGGCGCCGACAGCCGTGCTCGTTGCTTTGCTCGCGGGCGCCCCTGCCATTTGCCCCAGCTATTGGCTGTGGCGTGCTTACAACTCTCGTCAACTGTCTTGCATGCAGGACGATACAGACGCTGACATGGACAGCGGGGAGGAAGAGCAGCAGCGGGCCGGCAGCTCAGATGAGGATGGCAGCAGCTCTGAGCCCGACAGCAGCGGCTCGGATGGTGAGGAGGAGGATGGCGATGAGGAGCACGAGGAAGCAGAGCAGGAATCAGAGGAAGAGGAGAGTGGCAGCGACAGCGAGGCCAGCTCACCTGCTCCGCACGGCACCGGCAAGCGCGGCCGGCGGCAGGCAGSGGCCCAGCCCGCCCCTCGCCGCAGCAGCAGGGCGGCAGCAGCGGCAGKGGCAGCAGAAGATGCAGCATCCKCTGGTTCGGAAGATGAGGAGGAGGAGGAGGAGCCGCATCCTGCCAAGCGTGGTGCAGCTGCACGCCAGCAAGCAAAGGGCAGCAAGGGCAGCGCTGGGGCGCAGCGGCAGACGCGGTCGGCAGCGGGCGACACAGTGTCTGAGGCGTCAGGCGCCTCTGGCCGCCGGGCGTCCAGCCGGCAGCGGGCGGGAGGCAGCCAGGGTGCAGCACCCAGCCGCCTAGGCCGGAGCAGCGGCCGCCAGCAGGCCCAGCAGGAGCAGCAGGCACAGCAGCAGCAGCAGGCGCAGCAGCAGCAGCAATCTCAGGTTGCCGAGTGGGCAGCAGCTGGGGACCCACCCAACAGCGGCGCCCTGAACAAGCTGACTGTGCCGCAGCTGCAGGCGGAGTGCGGCAGCCTGGGCCTGTCGGGCGAGGGCAAGAAGGCAGACCTAGTGGGCCGGCTGCTGGAGTGGTGGGAGCAGCAGCTGGAGCAGCAGCCGCAGCCAGCAGCCTCGCAGCGAGCCCAGCAGCCCAAGCAGAAGCAGCAGCAGAAGCAGAAGGGCGGCGGTGCTGCTGCCGGCAAGCGCAAAGGCCGCGAGGCTTCTGCAGCGGAAGCGGAGGAGGAGGAGGAGGGAGACGAGCAGCAGGCTGTGCAGCCGGCGGCCAAGCGGACGCGCCGGGGTGAGCAGCCTGCTGCTGTGGCTGAGCAGCAGCAGGGGCAGCGGCGGCAGCAGGCGGCAGATGCGGCTCAGCCTGCGTTCCAGCAGCCAGATGAGGAGGAGGAGGAGGAGGACGAGCGGCAGCGTGGGCGCAAGCGCCGCAGCCCTAGAAAGGCCCCTGGCAAGCGGCAGGCGGCAGCGCCCGAGGCGGAGCGGTCTCCTGCGCCGAAGGCACAGCGCGGCTCTCCTGCGCCTGCTGCCGCCGCGCAGCAGCTGGAGATGTCGCTGCCTCCTGAGGCGGCAGGTGCCATGGCGGCGGCGGTGGCGGCAGTGCAGCAGAGCGATGATGAAATGGCGGATGCTGAGGAGGAGGGAGAGGCTGCAGCTGCCGCAGCCCGCAGCCGCGCCGACCCTGCCGCAGAGGCGGCTGGCTTCCTGCGCCGCCGCCTGACGCAGCCACGCAGCAGTGAGGCGACCACCATGCCGCTGCGCCCAGAGCTGCAGGTGTGGAATGAGGTGCTGTTTGGGCTCCGTATGTGGCAGCTGCTGCGCCTCTCTCAGCCTGACCGCCGCTGTTGTTTGCTGCCTCGTCCTCTCCTTACAACCTGCCTGCTCTGCACTGTTTGTGTTGTGTCTGCAGGAGGTGCACCGCTCGCTGCTGGACAGCCTGACGTCCACTGTGGAGCTGGGGCACAACAACTCCCTGCTGGTGGTGGGCGACCGCGGCTCTGGCAAGACCCTGGTGCGTGCAACAAGCTGCAGTTTGTTGATCGACAGACTTTTTGTGGGGTTGTGATTCGCCGCTCGTACAGTCCAAAGCCAGCACGTGGGCTGTTGCTTGCTTGCATTTTGCCCTGCTCGCATGGCGCACCTCCACTTCATGAGGCATGCTGCAGCCGCCCTTGGCCGCCCTGGCCTGCTCCCTGCCATTCCCAGCTGGCCATCACCTCCCCTGCTCATGCTGCACCGCAGGTGGTGGAGCGTGCGGTGGCTGACCTGGCAGCCCGGTACAACACCAACCCCAAGGATCCAGTGGTGGGTTTGGCTGCATTGATCTTTTGGATGTTCTTGTCTGCAGGCTGCCTCTGTTTGGCTGCTGTGCTGCTTGAGCAGAGCAGCAGGTTAGGGGTGGCGCCAGCTGCATCGCCTGCCACGTGCAGCTGCAACAGGCCCCAGTGCCGCTGGCTTGCTACGGCAGGGCAACTGCCAGCCAGCTGCACTCGCTCCACTGTTACACTGCCTGCATTTGCCGGTGCGCAGGTGGGCGTGGTGCGGCTGACCGGGCTGGTGCACGCCGAGGAGCGCACCGCTTTTCGGGAGCTGGCCCGCCAGCTGTGCGAGTGAGTGAACGCCTGCAGGCCGTGCCGCACGGGTTGAATGCTTCAAGGCAGCCGACTGCTTGCCGTGCTCAGCTCGTTGTGTGGCAGCTGCGGGGGCTGCCATGTCAGGGCGCCTGCAGGGTGTGTGTTTGGTCCTTCCGGGCGCAGGGTGCACAGACCATTCAGTGGACAAGCAGAGTGCACTGATGCCTCCCTGCGGTCACAGCACGCGTGCATTATGCCCCCCAAATGCAGGGCCTTTGGCTACCAGTTCTCCAAGGCGGCCTCGATTGGAGAGAACATCGAGTTCCTGCGCGGCATGCTGACCCGCCTGCAGAGGTGGGTGCACACAGCACATGCAAGGCCAGCGTTTGTTTGTTGCTGTTGAGAATTTTGCACTGCCGCCCTGCGACCAGGTGGCTGTTCCAACTTAGCCCAACCACTTGGCGGCTTGTTCATTTTGCTGCGGTCCCCACCCTCACCCCTGGCAGCTGCGGCAAGGTGGCCCTCTTCCTGCTGGGCGATTTGGACGGCTGTATGGTTCACTAAAGCTAAAAGCCCTCCTGATTTCTCTTTCTTTCGCAGCTGCGACAAGGTGGCCCTGTTCCTGCTGGACGACTTTGACGGGTTTGCCGCCAAGCGTGCCAAGCAGACGCTGCTGTACAACCTGCTGGACGCGCTGCAGACCAGCGGCATGCAGGTGCGAGGTTGGTGATGTTTAGGTACAAGTCAAGTGTTATGTTAGATGCTAGACTAGTCCTGCTGGACGCGCTGCAGACCAGCGGGATGCAGATGGGTGGGCGCAGACCAGCGGCATGCAGGTGACAAGTTGGGAACTTGGGGGCTGGCGTTGAGCCGGTTGCGCCTGCCCTCACCACCCCCGCTCACTTGTTCTCCCATGCCCACTCCCCCAGGCTGCGGTGGTGGGTGTGACGGTGCGGCATGATGTGGTGGAGATGCTAGAGAAGCGCGTGAAGAGCCGGTTCAGGTGCGTGGCTTCGTGCACTCCCGGTAATGGTAATTGTGCACATGACGCATGTGTGGTGTAGAAGAGGTGCTGTGAACGCGCGTGAAGAGCCGGTTCAGGTGCGTGGATTTGCACAGTTGTGGAAAGTTTGGTTTGCATGGCTGTGCCCGCCTGACCCAACCTGCCTGCGCAATTGAAAATCCGCTGCTTGGCGCCCAAGGAACTAAGAAGAACATCGCGCCTGGCTCCACCTGACCTGACCCCAACTGCCACTCCTGCGCCCACCTGCCCTTGCAGCCACCGCAAGCTGGACGTGTCACTGCCCACGTCCGCCCTACCAGTGGCCGCACAGCCCGGCATTGAAGGCGTGGGGGCCCAGGCTCGGGGGTCGCAGGATGGCGCACTCGAGGTGCTGCAGGGCATGCTCACCCTGCCGCCCCAGTTTGCGCACCAAGACTATGCGGCCAAGTGGAATGCGTCGGTGGCGGCGGCGGCGGGCAGCGCAGAGGTCAAGCAGGTGTGTGGGGTGTGGGTGTGATTGTGCAGGGTTGAGAGGGCAGGGGAGGGTCGAAGGCAGCGCAGCAGGCAGGGCTGAGAGGGCGTGTCACGCGAGCGGGGCTGGCGGACCGGTGGGTTCCGACCTGCCGTGCTAAGATTGAGCCCCCCAGTCGCCTCTCCTGCCTTGGCTGTGTCCCCCCACCACAACCAGCCCCTGCCCCTGCCCTCCCCACAGGCGCTGCAGCGCTGGGTGTCTGACTCTCCCTCCCTGCCTGCCACGCCGCGCGCCTAACCCGTCGCTCCTGCCCTCCCCCCGCTTGACATCTCCCCACAGGCCCTGCAGCGCTGCGTGCCCACCTCCCCCTCCCTGCCTGCTATGCCCCTTACCTCACTCACCCCTGCCCCTANCCTCCCTCTCGACAAAACAGGCGCTGCAGCGCTGCGTGTCCACCTCCCCCTCCCTGCGCTACCTGGCTAACATTGCTGACTGGGCGCTGGGCGCCGCCGGCGGCAGCGGCACGCTGAGCACGGCGGCCCTGCTGGACGCGCTGCAGCGACAGCTGTCGCAGGCCAAGGGCATGGTGAGTGTTGTGGTGCTTTTTTTGTTTGGGGCTGTTGGAAGCTGCTGGGCGCCTTGAGCGTGCAATGGCGCACTCTGCGCGCTGCAGCCAGCTGTCACCAAGAACCAATGAGAATGCGGCTGGCTGGGGAGGCTTGGCCATGCCCGCTGTGTGCAGCAGTGGGTGCCATACATTGTTGCCTGTCCAGCGCTTTACTGCGCCAGCCCGCTCTGGCAGGTCACCCTTATTTCCGCACTGCCCATCCTCCACCTGATCCTGCTCGTAGCCGCAACCCTTCACCTGCTCCAATTACGTGTCTTCTCTCCTCTCCGCAGGTCAACATGGTTGCGGGGCTGCCCATCCTGGACCTGATCCTGCTGGTGGCGGTGCAGCGCCTGGCGCAGCGCGGCAAGGAGGACGTCAACTTCGAGATGGTGAGATGGTATTGTTGCTTGATTGTACCGATGCTGACATGTTGATAGCACGTGAGATCTGGCACGAGCGTTGCCATCAACCAGCCGCCACCTGCCCAAGCGCCCGCTTCTGAGTGGAGTCGACTGCCCATCCGTGCTCCTCACAGGCCACACTACGGGTTTGCAAGCATTCGCTGTTGGTGCATGCACGCCCGCACGAACTGAAAGTCACCGACTTAAGTCCCATCTCGGCACTGCTCTGCAGGCGTACCACGAGTTCTGCAAGTACTCCCTGATGGGCACCCACGTGGACAGCTACAGCCGCGGCGCGGCCGCCAAAGCCTACGACCACCTGCTCTCCCAGGGGCTGATGGCGTTTGTGGACCCGCGGTGCGTGCGTGCTAAGGCAGAGTGACCGAGTGCCGATTGGCTGCATGCACGAATTGCAACCTGACACCACATGCTGGGTCGCTACCGCATTGCCCTGATTGCGCACTCTGACGATAACCTGTGCATGCACCTCCTCTCCCCCGTCGCACGCTCATGGTCTGTTCCCGCATCAGCACCCTGATCACCCTCGATTGCCACCCTCTTGTCTTGTGGTCGCAGGAGTGAGGCGCGTGTTGGGTCGCGGCAGTACGCCCCCGCCTACCTGCTGGTGCCGCGGCAGGAGGTTGAGGAGGGCCTGGCGGCGCACTACAACTGCCCCCAGTCCCTGTCCGAGTGGCTGAAGAAGGAGGGCGGGCTGGGCACCACCGCCGGCCACTTCCTGTCTTAGGGTTGACGCAGCAGTTGACGCAGCGGCGGCGGCAGGGTGCCCGGCGGGCGGAGGCGGCGGTAGAGCCCCCTGCGGCGTCGCCCCGGCCCGATGCGCCGTCATCCTTCCACAAACGCCGTTGCATGTAAATTGGAGCCGCCAGATCGCGCGATTGAATGCGGGGGGCGGGCTGCAGGCCACCTTAGCTTTGGGCTGCTCATGACAGGGCCCATGCTGAGCGCGGAGCAGGCCGCTCCCCAAGCCGCTCCAGCACGCCCCCATCGCCCTCTTCCACACTGCCTGCATCGCCTCGCAGCAGCAAGCAGCCGCTATGTTTGCGTCCACGAGCCTGCTGCACCAGCGGGTCCAGCTGCAGGCTGCCCGCAGCCCCGCCGCATCGCGGGCGCACCGTCGAATGACGATCGTGGCTCGCGGCAGCGGGAGGTTCTTCATCGGCGGTGAGCCGCCGGGCGCGCGCCTTGTTTGAGCTGCGCTCACGTTTGTGTGGCCTCCCAGGGGCCTGGGGCAGCGGCTCTGGGCCCGATCTGGCGCCCGATGGCGAAGGTGCCGTCTCCCACAGGCGACAGCGACGCCGGAGCAAAGGGACCGCCGCGACCGAGCTGCGCGCCTCCCGCCCGCTTCGCAGGCAACTGGAAGTGCAACGGCACGATTGACTCGGTCACGCAGCTGGTCAAGGACCTGAATGCCGGTGCGCTCCGCAGCTTTTGAGCAGCAATGGGTTGCGCTGTTGATGATGACGTGACCGCCCGCCGCAGATGCCAGCGCATGAGCGCTGCCGGGTGCATCTTTGAACGGAGCAGACAGGCCACGGATGCGAATGCAGCCTGGCAGCACCACCACACACCCAGGCTGCAGGCTGCCATGTTCCACGCCGCCACTGTGCTTGCCCGGTGCTTGCGCTGCCCTGGGGCCGTAGGTGCGCACCACACCCAGCTGGAGTGCCGACTGCATCCTGCCGCGCTCCCCGCCAACTCTTGGCCCGCCTCGCAGGCAGCGTGCCCAGCACGGTTGAGATTGTGGTGTCCCCCACCTTTGTGCACCTGGACATGGTGAAGCGCACGCTGCGCGCACCCTTCCAGGTCGCCGCGCAGGTGCGATTTCGCTGCGCCGCTCAGCTGCTGCCGCTGCGGCATGTGGTGCTTAGTTTGGGTGACGAATTGCACTCCTCCCTCGTTCGCCCCGT
This sequence comes from Chlorella ohadii, assembly GCA_025026875.1. Lineage (NCBI taxonomy): Eukaryota > Viridiplantae > Chlorophyta > Trebouxiophyceae > Chlorellales > Chlorellaceae > Chlorella > Chlorella ohadii. Next base: position 210,235 of record JADXDR010000143.1, read on the forward strand.
CGCCGGGGCAGCAACTGCAGCTTGCAGCTTCAAGACCCAAATGGGCAACACCAGCTTTGTTTTTGAACCCAACCGCTCGACAGCTAGTCCGATTGAGCTCAATCCAATTTTACTCCCTCCCGCAGGACTGCTGGGTCAGCAAGGGCGGCGCGTTCACGGGCGAGGTGTCTGCGGAGATGCTGCACGACTTTGGCATCCCCTGGGTCATCCTGGGCCACTCCGGTGGGCTGCTTTTGCGGCATTGTTCAGTGTGGGGGGGCTGGTTGGTCGCAACTGCACGACT
>JADXDR010000143.1:224387-250061 GCA_025026875.1 Chlorella ohadii
CGCGCGGGATGCGGTCGGCGTGAAGTTTGGGATGTCTATAAATGAGAATTGGCTCACCATCCATCAACACGCAGCGGCTTGGCTCCGCCAAGTTGCTCCCTTCTGCGCTGCTCGGCTGCGCGCGATGCTAGATGAGTGTGGACAGGTTCACGGCTGCCTGGCGATTGCTTTATGGATGAACAACGCCTGCCAGGCATTCATCGCCCTTGCCATTCCAAAACCCTACATACGGTCGCACCTCCCACTCTCCTGGTGTCAATGCATCGACGATCAGCAAGGCATGGGACGCAGCTTTGGGGCATGCCGCCACTGCCGCCGCCGCCGCCACCACCACCGCCACGGCCGCCTCCGCATCCAGCTACCCAAAACCGCTTTCGCAGAAGACCAAGTAGGCTGGATCCTAGCTGCAACAGCGCTGAAGGCTGTTTGATTTCGCACCAAACCTCCAAACTGTGCACTTGCGCACGCCAACCTCATTGTGCCCTTTTGGCTCTCCGCTCGGACGCGCATGCCAGCCGCTCATCCGCCCCCATCTGTCCCAACCCACCGGCACTCGTGCAGCTTGCGCCCCAGGGCCCCTGCGCTCATCGCATGCGCCTAAAGGATGCGTTACCCGTGCAGCAATGGTACACGGCATCTGAAGCAAGGCAGGGCGGTGACTTCATTGCACAACAGAACTACAACTGCAGCAAGCATCAGAAGGGGCGCGGCAGCCCAAGGTTGTCCAGCTCAGCAAGCAGCTGCCTCAGGTCGCCGCGGCGCTGAGCCATCATGCGCTGCACCGCAGCGGGGTGCAGCTGTTGGGCTGCGTCAGCAGCAAGCTCGAGGTAGTGCTCAGGATAGCCCTGCCAGCCACCCAGGGTATCGAGGGAGGCAAGGCGTGCAAGAGGGCGCAGATGAAACCAGCCACCGCTTGGGTACCCCAGGTCGAGGGCGGTGAGGGCAGTGAGGACGGACACAGCTGCGGGCACATTATGGAAGCGGTTGCCAAATAGGCTCAAGCGTTCCAGGTGCACCAGGGGGCGCAGGTGGTCCCACCCGCCGCGGATTTCGTTCGAGCCCAGGTTCAACTCAATCAGCGCCGTCAGGGCCGACACCCATGTTGGCACCTCGGCCAAGTCGCAGCGTGCCAGGCCGAGGTGGCGCAGCAGGCGCGGCGCGGGTAAGTGCGGGATGGCGGCTGGCGCAGCCCCACAGCCACTCATGTCCAAAGCAACGAGGCGGGACAGGTGACCCAAGTTCTCCCAGCCGCCCGCCAGCCGATTGTAGCTGAGAGCCAGGCTGACCAGCTGTGTGCAGTGTGACAGAGCGGCCGGGACAGCAGCCAGCCCGCAGGCTTTCAGATGAAGCTCGAGTAGCTGCGCCAGCGGCTGCAGGCACAGCTCCAGGAGGTTGGTGCCACTGCCAAGCTGGGTTTGCCCTCGCAGCTGCAGCTGGGTTAGCGCCGTCAGTGGAGTGAGGGCGGCAGGCGTGGCCCACCTTGCGGGCGCCGCGTAGCTTACGAGTGCCCTGCTTGTCACAGGGCCATGCTGCTAGCGGATGGCTGCCACACGGCTGGCCGGCAGGGCTGCCAAGCCCGCNTGCACTTGCTCGGCAGTACCAGTCGGACAGTACACCACCAGAGCTGCATGGGACACACGCAGGGCCACAGGCGTGTCAGGCACAGGAGACATGTGGGCTGCCCACCGTGGGGCAAGCACACATAGGAAGCACTTGGTTGATGCGGCAGCAAAGCAGCCAGACATGGCGCACCAGTACCAGCACCCGTACGCTCACACGTGCCATGCACTCGGCAGAAGACACGCACGCATACACACCTTGATGCTCCTGCAGCCACCGCGCCAGCTCTGCCAGCCGGCTGTCCCCAGTCTTAACGCGGACAACAACAGCCTGGAACCAGTGACGACCGGTGGCACGCAGCGCTGTGCAGGTGGCGGCCAGCTTGCGCCTGCAGGCAGGGCAGGTGCAGGAGGAGACTGCTTTTATGAATGGAACACGACGACGGTAACCACAAAGCAATAGTAACCGGTCGTCGAGCCAATTAGATAAAAGCACACACAGCCGCCCTCTAATGATCCGTTATGCTGATCGGCACATGGGTAGTGTCTCTGTGAGCATGCCGCACGCTGCGGCGTCGCAGAAGGGCTGGCAAGCCGGCCCACTGCCCATGCCGAGCGCCGCAGAGCCAGGTGCAGAGCGGCACAGCGGCGCCGCCGCCCGACCCCATCATCAGGTCCGGACGTCTCCTGGTCTGCCAATCACTACTTTATCTCTGCCAATTGTTGCATCGCGTCGCCATTGCAAAACCATGCTGTCCAGTGCGCAGTGCAGGCTGCAGGCGTGGCCGGGCCAGGGTGCTCAGCCCAGCTTGACCGCGCGGGCTGCCCAGCGGCCTCTGCAAGCTCGTGGCTATGCGGCGCTGACGATCGTGGCAGAGTGAGGCCCCGCGCTGCACCAGACTGTGCTGCCCACTGTGGCTCTGTTCGACTGGCTTGCTCCATCCCCTTCACTGCGGTGATGCAGGAGCGGGCCGTCAGATGGCGGCCGGCAAGGTCGGAGCGGCCCTGCTGGTGGCCAGGGTCGGCCGCGGCAGAGCGGCGGTGGCGGCAAGTGGCAGGTGAGACGATGTGCAATGCTGGAGGTCACGTCTGTTGGCACTGCGATGAATTCGCAGTGAGCAGCTGATTTGTAACCAGCAGCACATACGATGAACAGACAGCATCACCGTCTCTTGGCTTGCAGGCCGGGCCGAGAGGCGACGGCAGCAGCGCTCGAGGCCGGCGCAGCAGCGGCGACAGCAGCAGCAGACGCAGAGACAGCAGCATCAGGAACAGCAGCGAAAACCGCAGCAGAGGCAGCAGACCGTCAGGCAGCAGGAGCATCCAGCCTGGCGGACAGCAGGAACAGCAAACAGGCATAGACATCACACCGCTGATGGCCGCCGTCGACAGGTGCCGCAGCTGCACTGCCGTGCTGCAGCAGGTGCAGGAGGCAGATGTAGCGGCGGGGCAGCGGGGCGTGCACATGTTTGTGCTGTCCAAAGCAATGGACACCATGAAGAAGAAGGCGGCACGTGAGGGCGGCAGCGCAGCTGACCGGGAGGCAGTGGGGCAGCTGCTGCAGCTGGCCACCGAGCGGTTTGGGCAGTTCACAGCCCGGGCACTCGGTGCTTTTGTGCGCTGCGCGGCTGCTTTCCCCGGCGTACTGCACCCGCAGCAGCTGCGCGCTTGGCAGGCAGCACTCCAGCGGCATAAGCCGCTGAACGCCAGCGCCCATGATGTGAGCAACATGCTGCTGTCGCTGGGCACGCTGGCAGAGTCGGATGGCCGGCTTGCAGCAGTGGTCAGCCGGCCACTTGCGGCGCAGCTGCTGCAGCATGCGGTGGGGCTGGCAGCACATGGCGAGCTTTCGTTGCTTCAGGACATTGGCAACACGCTGTACGGAGCAGCGCTGCTGGGGCTGCAGCCGTCGGCAGCACAGACGCAGCAGCTGTTCAGCGCAGTGCAGCAGGCGCTGGAACAGCCGCCACACAAGGATGACCACAAGGCTGTCAACCAGGTCCTGCTGGCCTGCGCTCAGCTGAGCGACGTGCCAGTAGCAGCAGGCGAAGCACCAACTCCAGACCAGGATCCCTTCCGCCGCTATTACCGCGGTGCCGCCCTGGTGGATGCGCTGCTGCAGCGGGCCTTAAGCACAGGGCTGGATGCTCGTGCAGCACCCTTGCTGGTGTATGCCTGCGGGCGCCTTCAACACATGCCGCCGCGAGATGCTTGGGTGGCGATGCTGGCAGGTGGGTGCCTTTTTATGCGATGTACCGCTGCTTTGGTCAAAAGTTGTGAGCACTGAAGGTACCATGCGTTGCATTGTTTGCGTGTATGCTGTGTGAAAGCCACCAAGCAACTCTACCGACTGATCTGAGCCATGTGGCAACGCATGACCAATGTCGGCAGTGCTGCCCCCCAATCCAATTGGTTGCAGCATTCAAGCGCTATGCACATGACATGACACCGSCCCGTGCCAGTGCATGGCTGGTAAGCCGTATGCTGTGCTGCAGCTGGCCAGAGCTGCTCTGGGATTGCTTGTTTGCGGCTTGCCTCCCACACACCGGTATATCCGCTCTGCAGGTTGGCTGCGCACAGCTGGGTGTGGCCCCGCCGGCAGCAACAATTGAGGCATGCGTGGCGGCTCTCGAGCAAGAAGACGTAGGCGGCATCGGCCAGACGGCCTCCAACTTTGCTTGGGCGCTGGCAGTGCTGGAGGTGCGTCTGTCTTCTGGGGTTGCTTGTGGCGTAAGCAGTCACTCCTGCTCTGCTGCATCCCAGCGCCTGTTGGTGGTGTGCTTGTTTTCAAACAAATTCTGTCCTCCCACTGTGCTCTGCTGTTGTTTACAGGCCTGCGACCTGCCCACATGGGAACGGCTGGTGGTAGCGGCAGCACAGGAGGGTGCCGCACTGGCTGACGTGGCATATGCTCAATTTGCCCATGCGCACCTGCTCATGCAGCTGCGGTATGGGGACGCTATGCCCTGCCCACCCCAGCTGCTGCAGCGCAGCCAGGCAGCATGGCAGGCTCAGCTGCTAGCCGAGCAGCAGAAGCACCAGCAGCTGCAGGGGCGGGCGGTTAGCCAGTTTGAGGGGCGGCTCGCAGCTGCGGTGGCGGAGCTAGCAGGCGGCCATGCCGTGGTGACAGGCCACATCGTGCACAGCAGGCGGCGCGAGCCGCTGCTGCAGGTAGATGTAGCACTGCCGCAGCTGCGCATTGCTGTGGAGGCGGACGGCCCTAAGCATTTTCTCCGCAACTGGGCAGGGGCGGACGGCCAGCTGCTGCTGGACGGCCCCACGCGTGCACGCAACCGGCTGCTGCGGCACCACGGCTGGCACGTGGTGGGCGTGCCCTTTTGGGCGAAAGACGCTGCATTTGAAAGCACCAATCCGCAGGCCGCACTGCTCGCACACCTGCAGCAGCACACCGACCTTGCAGCTGCGATTGCCGAGCGGGCAGCAGCGCCCGATCTGGCCTGCGATTGATTGTGCAGTTTCCACCGTGCCCGTTTCCTCTGTTGTGCTGCTTTGCCATGCCATGCGCTATTCCTTTGTTGTTGTGTAAGCTCTGGCACCCCTCGAGGAATCTGGCCCTGGATGTGTAGGAGTGGGCTCAAGCCAACTCGTTGGTCCCTCGCACTGAACGTGACAAGAAGCATTTACAAGCAGACTCACATGTCAAGGCAGGCTGGCCCGAGCGGCAGGAGATTGCGCACCTGTGGAACCGCATTGTTATAAGATAGGGCCTGGCACAAATCCATGCGCATGCGGGCTGGGCGAATGTGCACAAGGTGGAGAAGACTAAGAAAAGGATACTTGATTCTCGCTGGAATAGCACGCCGCATGCACTGAATGCCATGCCACACGCACAAAAAGTGTAGTTAGAAAGCAAAAATGGCAGGACAGGTAACGATGTGACGCAAAGGGGAAGGAAGAGCGGGAAGGCGGCGGGCAACAGGGGCCTAATTTATGGCACAAAACCCGGGCACCGCGCAAAACCATTGCTGCATTCGATTATAGGCTTATTAGTCGCTCAAGCGCTGTTGCTGCTCTTGGCCGGCACGGACAGGCGGCGGATGTTGGCAAAGTCCACGGCCGCCGACCTGCAGCACCCAACAATCAAGGGAGCAGAGGACTTCTGTCAGCATGCATGGCAGCGCAGCCCCATGATGCACCTGCATGCACATGCGCAAGAGGTGCAGCACATGCAGCAGTGGGCTGAGCAATGCAGCGCAGTTGGAGCCAACCGGCTGGCCAGCAGTCGGCTGCCCAACAACGGTAGCGTGGCAAGTAGGACAGGGGCATGCCACTCACGCGAGCGCGGCCACCATGGGCGCAGCCAGGTCGCCCGTACACTGCCACAGGGCGCCCAGATAGAAGATTTCGCCTGCACCAATCATGCCTGCCGCCTGAGTGGCCACCTGTCGGGCGAGCCAGGCAGAGCAGCAGGGTTGCATGAGTACGACGGGTGGACATGCAGCAGTCCGGGAGTGCATGCATGTCGCGCTACAAGCTACAGGCATCCTGCGCCACGGTCGCCCCAGGCTACATCACAGCAGCAAGCCGTGACTGACAGGCTTCTCCTTGCAACACTGCAGCATCCTGCTGGCACCCACACCCACCCACCTGGTTGCGCGCCATCCAGGTGAGGGCCACTGCCCGGAATGCATCCGCCGCTCGCCGCGCCTCGGCTGGGGATGAGCTGGGCCCCACTGCTGTCAGCCGGTAGAAGCGGTCTGTGCATGGGGCAGGTGGGATGGGGCAGGGTGGGACAGCCAGAGATGGAAGTGAATCAGCAGCAGGCAGAGGGCAGGGCAGGCAGCGAGCGAACCAAGGCAAGATCGGCATGCGACAGGGCCGGCACGGCACACGTGCCCAGAAGGGAAGAGGACCAAGCACCATAGCCCACTCACCCGCATTTTCAAGCGCCTCCTGCACCACCTCATACTCCTCAATAGACACCGACGTCTCCGCCACCTGCAAGGGTAGACGCAGAGTGGCACAGGACGCAACATGATGCCAGGCAACAAACCGGCACCGACTGGGCACCAGCGCCGTAGGCTGGCCGCCAGCCGCCAGCTAGCAAGCAGCTACGCCGCGCAGGCGCACGCATGCAACAGCCGCGACCTGCCAGGTGTGGCCCAGATCCGCTCCTCATGCACGCCGGTGGTTTACCGCACCTTGCCAGCGCCCGCAATCAGCGCAGTGGTGCACAGCGCCAGCACGCCGGGCAGGAAGCCGGGCAGGTTGACCTGCGCCATGCCGCTGTACATCTCAAGTGCCTTGGCCACGCCGCCAGTGGTGGCGGGCAGCAGGATGAGCATGCCGGGCACCACCTCTGCGCAGCAAGACGGAAGAACAGCAGGGCAGGGGCACGGTGAGGGCAGCGCAGCGGGAACACAGCGGGCGTGGCACAGTGGGGACACAGCGTGGGCAGCCGCGATACGGCCAGCAACTAAATGGGGGAAACGGGCAATGGCACGGCCTGTGACGCCCAGGCAGCGTCTGGGACATGAGCGCCTGCCAAGCAGCAGCCTAGCAGTACTCCATCTGTCCCCATGCCACGCACCTGTGGCCAGCAGCAGCAGGGTTTGCGTGGACGACAGGTTGCACACCAGGGGCTTGAAGGCTTCCACCTGCAAGCAGGGTGCGGCAACAGGTGCAGCCACACGGCGGTGTGCAAACGCAAGTGCGGTAGCATCAGCAACCAGGCCACCGCCCCTTAATTGCACCGATTTCAATGGGCCCAGCAGCAGCACGCGTCCCGGTGCAAGCTGACCGCTTTGGAGGGCGCAGTAGGGTGTCTAAACGCAGCAAGGCTAGACTGCACTAGACTACACAAGACGAGCCAGCACCCACCTGCACGCGGTGGACGTCGTCCAAAAAGTCCCACTGCCGCCGCGCCTGCTCGCTCCACAGCAGCGCCTTGAGCGCGACGAGCGGCAGCGCGGCCGCGCCACCAACAGCCGCTGCCCGTGCTGTATCCAGGGACAGCGAGGCGCCACCCAGAGGGTCCAGCCCGCACACCCAGCACACCACTGCGGGCGCGCGGGACAGGTGAGAGAGGGCAGGGTAAGCAGCGGGCAAGCGTGGGAGTGCCGCTGCAAGCAGGCACCCAACAGCAGGCCACCTGCTGGCTGGACGGGCGCCGTCGAATGGCATGCAACACCGCTTTCACAAGCAAGGCTCCTCATGGACCATGCCCTTGCAAGCTCAGCAACCAAGTCCTGCGCCTCACCCGCTGCTCCTCCCGAAATGGCCGCCGCTGCTAGCGCGCACAGCGCCAGCTTGCGTGCCGGAGGCTCCTCCTCCAGCATGCTGTTGAGCAGCTCGTCCTGCGGCAGCCGGGCAAGCAGGCCATCCCAGCATCAGAGCATGCACAGTGCATGCCGGCACATGGGACTGCGCTTTGAGCAATGTGTGGCTGCAGCCGGCCGCCAGGCGGAGCTGGCCGCCATTAGCCGGTGGCCATGAATGACGGCCATGCTGAGCAACATGGCAGCAGAGCAGGCATCGCGACGCCATTCAAAGCAGCAGCACAGACCTCTCAGTTCATAGCAGCGCTGCCTAGCAACCCTGCAATGCTGCCTCACCTCTCCATCGCCCACGCCCGCCAGCAGGCTGCGCAGCCGCTGTCCCGCCTGCCGGAAGTGGTCAACTGGCCGCGGCGCCGCCTGCTGCTCCTGCTGCTCCTGCTGCGCTGGCTGCGGCTGTGGCTGCTGCTGCTCCATGGTGCGCTGCGCAGCTGCCAGCTGCTCAGCGGCCTGGTGCAGCAGCGTGGCGGGGGACTGCGCTGAGGGAGTTAACGCGTCGCGCAAGGGCTGCTGCTCTGCCGTGCGCTCTGCCGCTCGTGGCGGCGCCGCCGCTCGCCGCCGCGGCAGCCAGGCGGGCCGCCGGCCCGCCACCGCTGCTGCTCGGCCGCATGCCGTCATGGGTGGCCGCCCGCTGCAGCAGGGGGGCTCCAGCAGGAGAGAGGAGGCCATACCACCGCTGCGGGTCGCCGCTGCAGGCAGGGAGGAAAGCAGAACAACGATGGTGGTTGAAGCAATTGCCTGCAGCACGAGAGCAGCACCGGGGGGCCCACAAAGGACAAACCGCGGCCCGCTCGCTAGCCCCCCTTGACTCACTGCCAGCGGGTTGCGAGCAAACGGAGATGTGCTGCGGGTTGTGCCTGCCGGCAGGGCCGGGGAGGCGGCAGGCGCTCGAGCGGGTCGAGGTGGCTTGTCAGTTGCTTTGTGGAGGCTCCTGAGCCTCCTGTTGTCGCTCGGACAAGATCCAAGAAGCTGCCAGATGCGGTGGGGGCCCGCAGGGCCGCCCTTGCAAGGCCTTGCCCAAGCTCACCCGCCAGCCGGGCGCAGCGGCGGCGTGCGTGCTGCGCACGGTGCTCCCGCCGGCATGGCCGGCAGTCCTGCTTGACGCCACTCCAAGCAGCTTGTCCTAGCGGTTTACAAGTCTAGCTTATCACAAAGTCAGCTATCACATTTCTGCTTTGTACGCCAGTCGTTCTGCGTGGAAGCCAGCAGTACGGGAACAATACCAAGGGCAGTCGTCCCAAAATATCCTATATTGAATGCGCCGCCTCCTACGCCGGCTGAGCTGCCTCGGCTGTCTCAGCTGCTTGCACATCTGCCAGTGCCCAGCCCAGGTTGCTGTCGTGCGCCGCCCCGAGCGCCACCTGCGGCGGCGAAACAATATGCGAAGTCAGATGTGCATGAATGCATGCAAACAATGCGTGCAAGCTCTTCCGAACCACAAGCAGCAGCACCCACCTGCGGCCCCAGGCGCCGCCCCATGTGCCACATAGCGTGCGCCACAGGCGCCGTTACAACATCCTCCTGCAGTGCACGACAGGGGCAAGGTGCAATGCCGCAATGCATCAGCCAAGACCTTTACCAGGCATGCCAACCCAAGCACCTGAGCACGCCTATCACAGAGATACTCTCGCCCACAACGCAGCCACAAACACCAGCCATGCTGCCCGTCCCTTGCCCACTTATAGCGGCTGCGGCACAACCAACATGCCTCAGCCATCCACACCCGGCCTCACCTCCCCCTGAATGTCCTCCACGAGCCGCAGGGCGGGCATGGCCGCCAGCGCCGCCAGCAGCGGCTCAGCGTCCCGAGCGGGCCGCACAGTCAGCGTGCCATCTGCGTGCAGGTCCACCGCCCGATGGCCGCTGAGCACCAGCCGTGAGAGGCTGGTCGCGGCACGTAGCGCTTCGGGTGAGTCTAGTGCGGCTTGCCAGTCCAGCAGCAGCTCTCGCAGGGTGCGCAGGTAGGGAGCCAGGGGCAGTGGGCCCGCCAGCTCGTTGTCCTCGATGTGCAGGCCCTGGAGCAAGGGGAGGGAAAAGGGTGTCCACTTCCTGGGCTGAACAAGGGAGTGATCGACTGATGGACGCGGCAGGCTGGAGCTGAGCCGGCGGCAACCATTCTGCCCCTGCAAGGCAGCAACAGCGGCAGCCAAGTGCAGCTATACAGCCAACGTCGAGCCAGCCGGCCGCAGCATCCCTCTGCCTGCTAGCCGCTGCAGCCGCCCCCTCCCTCACCAGCAGGCGCTGCATGCCCAGCACAGCGGGCGGTACCGCCTCCAGCCGGTTGCCAGAGATGGACAGGAAGCGCAGAGAGGCGGCCAGCGGTTGGAGAGCATCCCAGTCAGAGGGGCCCAGCGCAGCAGAGCGGTGCCACGCGTTGTGCAGGTACAGCACTTTAAGCCGCGTCAGGGCGGACACCTGCAACAGTGGGCATGTTTGAGTTTGTGGTGTGGAGCTTGCGTGAAAACCAGGCGCCATGGGCAGGCAGGACACCTTGGTGAAGCAAAGCAGCCAGGCCACACATGCCTCCCCTCGGCCAAGCTTCTCCGCCTTGCTGCTGCTCCTGCCTCTGCTCACCTGGCTAGGGAAGGCGCGCAGGCACGTCTCCGACAGGTTGAGCTCTTCGAGCGAACTTGCCAGTGGGGGCAGCAGCGCCAGGCTGTTCATGGATGAAAAGCGGTTCTGGGAGACAACCAGGCTGCAGCACACAGAAGCGGAGGTGTGTTGGCGCGTCAGCAGGCGATAGGACACACAGGTGGTATGCACGCCCACCTGCATGCCACACTGGACCAAGCTGGTGAAACAGCAGTTAACCAATAAAGGGGCACTTACCTGCGCAGGCTCGTCAGGCAGGTGACGGTTGCGGGGATGCCTCGAACGCCGGCGTTTGCCAGGCACAGGGAGGTGACGGTGGGGGGCAGCCACGGCGAGGCCGGCGGGCAGGCGGCCAGGTCCAGAGTTCCATCTGCTAGGCCGAACTCGCGCAGTTTGTGCAAAACGCAAAGGCCCCTGTTCTCCAGGCACAGCTGCGTGCCCTGCACGAATTCCAGCTTCGTCAGTGCAGGCAGCAGCTCTTGCCAAGGCCGAGCAGCAGTGGTCCACATGGCTGTGCCCGGCCACTCGATTGTCAGCTGGCGAAGGGCGGGCAGGCCCTGCGGCTGCGGCACAACCACTGCCAGCACCAGCTGGTTGGCGCTCAGCTGCTGCATCCGCAGGCCCAATGATAGCTCCTCCACTGCGCTGGCACGGGCTGCTAGCCACCTGCAGCAGGCGGCAGATGCGTGAATGGCAGCGGTGCAGCAAGCAGTGGGTGCATGAATGCGGAGAACATGATGCAGCGAGCCAGCGTGTCAATGCTGTCCAGCCCCCTCCCGCTTGGGCAAGCCATGGCAGACCGGCCAGCACAGGCCGCAGCGGGACAGTCACTGTGCAACCAAGCAGCCACTCACTCGCCCAGCCCGCGCTGCAGCTGCATGCTGCGCCCAACTAGCTGGACCTTGGTCTCCTCAGGCCCGCTCTCCAGCCGCCGCCGCACGTCGACGCAGCGCCACAGCGGCGACGGCCCCGCGCACAGCTGCCGCAGCCGCCTGTTACAAGTTGGAGGGGAGGCTTGGGTAGTAGTTGAGCTGCTGCTCCTTTGTAGCAGTAGACGCACCAGCGCATCGCAGCAGGCTGTCCTAAAATCGCAACGCGGCTATGCTTTCGCATTGAAACGCGGCAGAGGCACCCGCTGGACCCACCGGCACACGCCTGACAGGCGCAGCCGCTCGTTGAAGGGCAGCCGGGAGAGGATGGCCACCAGCACATCGGGTGGCAGGTCCAGCAGCTGCTGCTCGCTGCTCGCAGGGGCCATGGCTGGTGGCTTGGCAGCGGCACTGTGTGGCCAGCAGCGGCGACGGCGCCGGGTGCGGCGGCGGTCGGCCCCAACGGCCTGTGAGGCGCGGCGCCGGCTGATGGTTGCTGACAACGCGTGCACGAGCTGCGCTGAGTTGTTCAGGAGCGCGCTCGGGAGCCAGCCTGGCCGGACGGCACTGCGGACTTCTTGGCAGACGGCTGCTGCAGCACGCTGGGGGCAGAGACAACGATAGGAGTACTCTAAAAAGCGATTAGCACCAAGGCTGAAGCGTCTGGTGCGCCATGGCCACCTCGCCGGCATGGCACCGCCGCCGCTGCCTCTTCTGCCGTACAATGCCGCTGCACATGCGCCTGCTCATTCATGCATGTGACTGCAGGCCTGGCTGTGTGTGCTGAAGACCAAGCGTGCACACTTGATAGGAGCACCAGCTTNGGATGCTCATGTTAGGCACCCTGCACAGCTGGCGCCGGCGCCGCCGCCACACCCGCGGCAGGACAGCACCGTTGAGACTCGCAACCCTACTGCTGCTACTTCTGCCCGGTGTGTGAAGCCAGTGTGACAGCTGCCCGACATAGTGTCACAAATTCCATCACCTTTGGTAATCTGCTGCTTATGAGCTCTGGTTCAGAGCAGAGCAGGTTGCCTTACATTCCGAGCGTTGGGGTGGTGTTGAGTAACACCGGTTGGGGGTGGTGGGAGGGCGGGCATGCACAAACAGCACCAAACTGCATTTGCATCATGCACAGCAGCTGCATTCACAGTGCTGTGCAGCCAGATGTGCAGGGTGATGCAGGGGTTGGGCGCGACCTCAGATCAAGTGTTAGTTGTGGCGCTCACCGCCGCGCCCCGCTCTGTTGGTGCGGGGCGGGCTCACGCTCAAGGCCAATCATACGTCGCGCCGGCTGCAAGCGCAGCCACATGCACGCATGCAACAGGCAGCACAAGCACGTGTGATGCAGGTCCCAGGGTGTGCAGCGAAGGGCGGGCGGCTTGCACGGCGCCCGCACTGCGGTGCAGTGCGGGCGCTGCCCGCCTCAGACCCAAACCTTTTTCAATGGGGCCTCAGCATGATCCCTAGCTGGGGGCCCTGCTGTGTTAGCCAGCCTGCCCAGGGCAAGCGCCGCCTGCCGGGTGGCGCCAGCGGCCGGGCGGGTTCCCGCTGATCGTGAGCAGGGCCTTCCGTCTGCATACACTTCTCTGTGGCATACACCTGCGGGAACACGGCAGGGAGTCGGGGGGCTGAGTTGGCAAGCCATCTGGCATGCAGCAGCAGCGGCAAGCCAATTCTTATGTGCCTAAAAACAGCTGAAATCAAACCAGCAGCAACGGCAGCAGCAGCAGGAACAGCAGTGACAGCAAGGCAAGAAAGCTCAGGGGCCAGCACACCCTACCTCAAACTGCAGCTGCAAGCTGAGAACATGCAAAGGCATTGATGCTCCCCTTTGCCAACCCAAGCACCACAAGCAGCCACACACCTGCACCGGCCTCCAGCCGTGCATTCGCGGCCGCATGTGCGCCGCATTCCTCGCGCAGCGTTGCCGCTGCTGGGCAAGCCTTTGCCATATCATCGCAAGCCGTGCAGCACGGTGTGCCTCGGGCCGCGGTATCCGCAGCTGTACCACGTGCACTGTGTGCCGTGCGCTGCTGCCGGCGCCGCTCGTCATCGGGCGGGCGGGGGTCGCCTATGGCGGTTGGTGGCACGCTGTGCGGCCGGGGGTGCGGGGCGTTTGACGGCACGCCGAGCTGAGCCGATGTGCAGCGTTTGAGGGCACGCGTGCATGGGAGCCCGTGGGGGTTGCTGGGCCGAGCTCAGCCGGTCAGTGGGAGGGCGTCATGTGCGGTAGCCTAGGGAGGGCAGGGGAGGGGGAGGAGCGAGGGGAGGGGAGCAGGAGGGGAGGGGGAGGGGGAGGGGGATGGGAAGGGGGACGGGGAGGGGGAGGGACGAGGGAAGGGAGGGACGAGGGAAGGGGGGAGGGGAGGCTCCACACGANGAGGAGCAGGGAGGGGAGCAGAGGGAGGGGAGGGGAGGGGATGGAAGGGGACGGGAGGGGAGGGACAGGAAGGGAGGGACAGGAAGGGGGAGGGGAGGCTCCACACGATCGCGAAATGCTCATGCTCGAGTGATGGATGGAGGGTGGCGCATGCAGCTTCCAGCAAGTGCATCATGCTGCAGAGGGCGATGGGGGTTTGCTGCAATGCAACAGCAGGGAGGGGTGCCAGGGCAGGGGTGCCAGCAGGGGCAAAGCCAGGAGCGGCAATCAGCGGTGCCTTGCGGCGGGTAGCGGTGCCTTGCGGCGATAGCGGTGCCTAACGGCGGTCTCCGGTGCAGTACCGGGTGTAGCGGCCAGCGTGGCTCAGCACATGCGTGCTCGGTGCGCAATGCGTTGCAGCAATCGAAATCGATCATGACTTAATCGTGACATGTGTCTAGCGACATCTCAGCGAGAGCCTGCCAGGGGGCCGCAGCCCCACACCGTCGTGGCCGGGCGGCAATCAGTGGCCGCCGCGGCGCGCGAACAAGTGCGGCAGTCGCCCCATTTCCGTGATAGGTGGACTGGCGGCGCGGCACGCACGCTGGGGTGAGCGGCGGCCGGCCGGCAGGAGCCGGGCAGCAATCCTCGCCCCAGGGGCTACGTCATACTGCACCCGAGGCAGCAGGCGAGTCCGCGGGGGATATAATTCGTAGCAGGCACGAGGTGGGCATGCAAGCTTGGGGCAGGCAGCCGCATCTGCAGAGGGTGCATGGGAGGGAGGCAGGCGGAGAGGAGTGAGAGGGTTGGTGGAGGGGCAGGGGTGCAGGCCCAGGGAGCACAGCTGCTAGATTGGCCTAAGCAGCAGCTGCAACAGAACCTGGACAGCACTGCAGGCAGCAGCACAGCAAGGAACACAAAGCAAGCCCAAGGATGCAACATTGCCACCAGCGTGCATGCTGCGCATCACTCAATAGCACATGCAAGCCCCCATGCACCAGCAGCAGCGCACGTACCTCACGCCGCCGTTGATTCGGTGTATGCCCACGGCGTCGAAATGCCGCACGCGTGGGATGCTCCAGCACCGCAGTGTGCGCATCATCCCAACGGCCGTGTGTGTGGCTCATTCGGATGCGGCCGGCGGCAGGCGCCCCGCACACATGCCCCCGGTGGGACACGAGTGGCGGGGTCCGGCTGTGGGCTGTTAGCAGGGCTTTCCGGGGAGCGCGGCAGGCAGGCATGCAACCGCTGATGCGAACACACCGCGGCCGCTGCAGCTTGCTGTCAAGCAGTGCGGCCGCCGGCGGCGCTCCGTGAGCGCTAACCCAGCCCTTGTACTGGCCACAGGCGCGGCTCTTGGCTCGTGCCTGTTTTGGCTCAGCAATGCTGAGGGACGGCGCATCAGCGGTACAGTCATGCCCCCCGCGGCAAGGCGCAGCCGCATGCCCACCCGCCGCCGCCAGCACCTAGTTTCCCTCCTGTGGGGGTGTTCAGGGTGTGGCGTCCCCCGCTGCCGCTCCGCCTTGCAGGCGCAGCGGGGGTGCGGCGTGGTGGTATGCGGCTGCTCGCATGGGGTAAGAAGGCGGTTTACCCCATGCGTGCCGCGGGGGCTGTGCGCCCTGACCGCCCCACATTGAGGGCGGCCAGCCCACCAACCCAGCTGTTGCGGGCCTGCGGGCAGGAGGGAGGTAGCAGGCGATGAAGGGTGAGCAGCCTGGTGGTGTTGCAAGCCCAGGTACAGAAATATAAGCGACAGCAGGCAGCAGCTGGCGCAGCAGCGGCAGCAGCAAAGCAGCAGCAGCAGCAGCCGGGTGATGGGTCTCCCACTTTGCACGCAACCAAGACATTCGGCAGAGAGAGGAAGGGCAGCGGCTTGAGCCCTCTCACCCGAGGGTTCAGGGGTGTCCTGTGGCACCTCACTGACCAACTGCAATGGGAGGTGGGAGGCATGGGGTTGGGCAGCTGAGAAGGCATTGCAATGTGAGCCATTTGACTTCAGCTGCATGAGTCAGCTTCAGCTGGCAGTTTGCAGGCAGCCCTCCAGCTTCTCAAGGCAGCCCAGCAAAACTGGAGCCAGGTGCTCAGCAGCTGCCCGACAGGCTGGCAAGCAAGGCAAGAGCTAGCGGCTGCCCACAAAGGTTACAGGCAGCACAGTGCATCAAGGAACCCCAAAACAGCCCATCAGTGGACCTTGCAAGAGCAGTAAATCATCACAAAAAACAAAACAAGCACTGAAAAACAAAGCAGAGGGCTCACCGGGTCGCGCAGCCAGCGTCCAGCCGCTGCCCACCGGCCTGTTTCGACAGTCGGTCTGTGCCTCAGCAATTTCGGTTCGTGTTGATTCAATGATCAGCGTTCGGCTTTCGTTCGGCTTTCATTCGGCTTTGTTCGGCATGTTTGAGCTCAGTGGCTTCATGACTCGGCACTCGCTTAGCACAGTTGCTCAGCAGAGGCGTAGCAGCACACGTCTTGCAACACCGGCAGCACCAGCTCCAGGCATGCAGTGGCGGCAGGCATGCGCAGCGGCAGCACAGCGCGCCACGCCCAATGGCTCCAGCCGTTACACCTCAGAGCGGGCTCACCGAGATGAAGACCGCGCATCCGTGACAGCTGGCAGTAGGGCGCTGAGAGCAGCCCCAGGGCGCTGAGAGCAGCCCATACGTGGCCAGACGGTGAGCAGGCGTCAAGCTGCGGCGGCTCAGTGGCCGCCTGGCAGCTCTCGGCTCTGGCGGGTTTCCTGCAGCGGCGCGTCGAGGGCGTGCCCCGGCAGTGCCCTGCCTCGGGCATCCCTTGGCGGCCGTGCATACGTTCGACGGTGCACACAGCACAAGTCCCAGCGGCACAAGCGCGTGGTGGCATGCTCATCCAAGCGCAGCCCAGTTGCAGCGCAGCACAGCGCAGCCCACGGCTCTTACATGTGCCTCCTTGGCTCGGCTCCTCGCCTCATTCAGTGCGCACACTGAGTATCCAGGGTCGACGGCACAACCGGCAGCAGCCGCATGCCCGGCGGCACATCGCAAGCAACCAACACCAGTTGGTAACAGCCTCTCCGGCTGACGGGCAGCATGGCAGCTGCAACCACAACCAGCCTCCTCCGGCTGATGACAAGCCTCTCCGGGCCAAATGGGCAGCACGGCAGCTGCAATCACGCGACGCGCGCAGCTGCGCAGCGTGCGAACAAAACCGCCCAGGCAGCGAATCGGCCCCTGGGCTTCAAAGTCCGCCCTGACCTGAGTCAGCGCTCCGGCACTCCGTGCCTCCATGTGACGCCGGCGGGGCGGCCTAGGGCTCAAGGCGCATCAGCGTGGGGTCATCTAGCTACTCACCCACGCCTGCAGGGGGGAGGGGTGGGAGGGCAGGAGCGGTGGTCAGAGCAGGGGTGATGGCAGGGGGTCAGCAGGGGCTGCGGTTGAATCAGCAGCAGTGCAGGCAAAAAGTAGGCGTGGTGAGGCTTGTCTGCCCAAAAAGTGGCTGCCATGCAAGGCCTTGCAGCAGCATGCTGCAACCTGCACCAACAAGCGTCTCATCTGCCAAACCAAACCGGCAGGCCAAAGTCCACCTCCCACAACATCCCTTGCACAACCCAGCCATCCTTGCGCTCACCTTACCCCCACACGGCTTCCTCCAGACCAGCCACTGCTAGCGGGGGTGCGAAAAAAAAGGGCCACGGCGGCCCGCAGCGGGCTTTGGCAGCCCAGGCGGCGGCTAACGGGCCCCCGAGCAGGGGTGCCCAGAAAGGGCTCAGATCGGCCTTGTGTTGGCATCCCCGGCGGGCGCTGCAAACAGCCATGCAGCCACCCCACCCAACGCTCCCTGGGACCATGCAGCATGCAGTGCAGGTGCAGTGCAGTGCAGCAGCAGGGCGATGCAGCCGTGCAGGATGGCGGCCGCGCCGCCGCGGCAGGCAGGCCGGGCATCGGGCCGCACGCTTCAGCTATCCGTTCTCTCGACAGCGAGACGCGTCCTCGCAGCCGGCTGCGCTGAGGCAGCCGTGCCGCTCGGCTTTGGCTAGTCTTCGTCACCTGCAGGAGGGTGTGGAAGACGAGAGGTGCGTTCAAGCCGGGGGCACCTTCCGGCGGCAGCACGGCGGCGGCGGCGGGGCTGGGGTGGCACCAACGGCGCTGATCCCTGAAGCACCCTCGCCGGCGTCGTTCCACAGGCACTCACTGCGCGCGGCGAGCCCGGCCTGCCTGCCTCCGCTTCAAGCGCCATCCGCGCCGCTCGTCCTAGCGCCCCCGCGGCAGCCGAGTCTGCTTGAAAACAACGTTGTGTCGTTGCAAGCGCTTGGGGGTACGTTCGTCACCGCCCGCCGCACCGAGAAGCGGCGGGCTCGGACACCCTTCGCCTCTTCACATTGGCCGCGCAGCGGGGGCAGCAGGGCGTGCAGCGGGTTGCAAGCGGGGCGGCGAAGCGGGGCACACAGGCAGATGCGCGCTCAAACAGGGTTGGCAGCGGCGGCACAGCGCAGCGCCGAGTCCGCAGCTCGCGCCGCCCGCTGGCATTCTACCAGCCCTCTGGTCCACTCACGTCAGGATTGATGCAGTGATGCTGGTTACAATGAATTGTGCATTAAAAAAGTTGCGGAAAGGTGAATAGTGCAGTCTACGGTCCGCCGCCAGTTGCCGCCCCCGAGCGCCGGTGCTCACTTGATCTGCACGCAAAAATCAAATGGGCGGGGCGCGCCACTCAGGGAGGCCGCGTGTGCACAGCAGCGCAACGCTCTGTTGCCACAGGACATTCAAAATCGACTCACAGCTAAAAGGTACATGAGGGCAACATGGCCTTAATCGGACGCTCCCACCGCACCCCTCGCATTGCACACCCCCCCGTCAAATCCACACCCTGCTGCTCTCACCCAGGCGTTGGGGATGCTGGCGGTGACCGGCCCCTGGCTCGTCATCATGGGCACGCCGCGGTAGCCGCACACGCCGCCTGGCCAGGTTTGGCAAAGAGAGGTGCATACAGCAGTGAGGTGGCGGCTGGTCTGGGGCAGCAGGCGCACATGCTACTTGGGGCGATCGTTGAGGCCACGCACAGCAAATGCAGCAATGCGGCAGCAGCGACAGCAGCGGCAGCAGGCAGCACCAGGAATCCAGCCACTCACCAGCATCGACCTTGAGCTCGGGCGCAATCTTCTCAAACTGCTTCTTCTTGGGGTTGAGCTGCGCCTCGGGCTCCTTGGTGAAGCTGCAGGGCAGGAGGGAGAGATGCAATTCAAGGCTGCCAGCTGGCTTGAGGGTGCCCTGCCCTGCGAGGGGCAAGTGCTGGGGTAGGCGCGCCTGTTTTCAAGTGCCTTGCTATGATCCCACCGGGGGACATGTCAGCCTGCACTGCAAGCAGCAGCATCAGTACCCACAGCCAGCCCAGCCACCCACCCTGCAAAGCTGACACGCTCGCCGATGGCGGCTCCCTCGGGCGGCACAATGGGGTCCACCTGCGTGTGCTCCTCGTTGCTGGCGCACAGCACCTGTTGATGAGGGAGAGAGAAGGCCAAGAGCTGTTATTATCACGCAATGACAAGATCGGGCTGAACACCAGCTGTACAGAGCACCAGAAGTGCATGGCGTGGCACTGCAACACCGCCAATGGCAAATCAAAGCCCAAACACCAGTAAACGCACCATGCCGTAGGACATGACGTCCCGCATCTTGGCGGGCTTCAGGTTGCAGACCACCAGCACGCGGCGGCCCTGCAGGAAGGATAGGCATTTGGAAGGGGCACGAGCTTTGATTCTGAGCACGCCAGCAATGGGTTGCGCATCAAAAGTGGTGAAGCAGACGGCCCAGACGGTGCATACGGAGCAGCATGCTGGACTTGCTTGCCCGGCGGCAAAGCTGCTGCATCCCAGCCACTGCTGCTGCTGCTGCTGCTGCTGCTGCTGCTGCTGCATCCTGCAGCTGCTCCATCCCCAGCCGCTGCTGCCCTGGAACGAATCGACACACACCTGCATCTGGTCCTCGGGCACAAACTTGACGAGGCCGCTGACCACCTGCCGCGGCTGCCCCTCCCCCAAATCAATCTCCTCCAGGTATAGCGCGTCGGCGTTGGGGTGGCGGCCAACCTGCACACAGCAGGGCACAGCATGGACCAGTGGGCTGGGCTGGCTTGAGACCATCGCATACCAGGACAGTGCATCAGCAGCATGTGATACACTTGGATCCCGACTGACCTGCAAGCAGGGGGTTGTACGAGTATGGCAACAGGTTGAAAGCGGCGTGCTGCTCACGCACCTTCACAATCTGGCCCACGCGGATGTCCAGCAGGTCCACCGTGCACTCGTCATCGCCGCCCTTGCCGCCCTTGCCGCCCGCCTCGGTAGATGCCGCGGGAGTGGCGGGCGCGGCGCCGCCCTTCTCCTTCTTGGCCTGCAGGGCATAACAATAAAACAGAGTGAGAGGGGAGATGGAGTTGAGCAGGCAGCATGTTGCAACCTGAGTGTGAAGGGRGCGGCGCCGCRCTTCTCCTTCTTGGCCTGCGAGAAATCGGTGCCAATGCAAGGAATTGGTGCCAATGCAAGGAATTGGTGCCAATGCAAGGAATTGGCGCCAATGCAGTGCAGTGAGTTACAGGAGCAGGCGGCGCGTTGCGACCTCGGTGTAGAAGAGAGCAGCGCTCCTTGTTGCCCAGCAACAAAGCGCAGGCAGCATGTTGGCGCGTCTCGTGCCTCAGAAACAAGCAGCTCCAGCCTGGCGGCACCCCAAGGCTGGCAGGGCCTGCAGCGGGGCACACATCGGCATTCACTGCCGCCACAGGGACAACCAAAATCAGCCCACCTTCTTGTCCGGCTTGCCGCCTGCCTCAGCCGCCGGCGCCGCCGCCTTGTCTGCCCCCTTCTTGCCGCTGTTGGCGCTGGCCGCTGGCGCCGCCGCAGCCTTGTCGCCCGCCGATTTATCTGCCGCCTTGTCGCCGTTGCCGCCCTTAGCTGCCTTGGGCTCGGCAGGCGGCGGCGGCGGCGGCGCCACATACCGCGGCCGCACGAACACGGCTGCCGGGAAGCGGCGCTGCGCATCCACGGTGTGGTGCAGCAGGTCGTACCTGCAGCAGAAGATGTGAGCATTTTGAACGATGCTGGATGTGCATCACGGCTTGCATGCTAAGGCGGAGCAGCGGCGAGCCATGCAAGAATGTGTGAACAGCAACAACAACAGCTTCACCACTCGAACCCTCCACGCCCATTCCTGCAACCCACCAGCGCAGCAGGTTGCAGAAGTGGCCGTGCTGCGCGACAGGGAAGGCGCAGGCGGCGGGGGCCACCGCAGCATACAGCACAAGGTCCGCCAGCGAGGGGCGGCTGCCGCCTGCAGCAGCAGGGAAAGACGTGCCCAGCAGCAGTTGGGAGTGAGGCATGGCACAAGCAGACTCATCATGCAATATTGTCGAGTGCGCCGGAATGCACCAGCCCGCCAACCGACACATGTGCAAGCAGTGGCATTGTGGCATGCAACATGGCGCACAGCATGACACAGCAGCAGCAGATTCTGCGCTCACGGCATGCATGCAGGACAGGCAGCGCAGCTTGCCCCGCCCGCTGGCACGACCATGCATGATAGCAGTGGCAGCGCGGCATGCACCCACCGGCAATGTAGGTGCGGGAGGCCAGGGCATCATTCAGCTCTGCCAGCTGCGGGTCCATCAGTGGCTGCAGCGCGTTGCGGAAGCTGATCCACTCCGCAATCTGCACATGAGAAAACGTGCTTGAGCTTGGATGAAGCACAGGGCTGGCGGCAGCGCTGCCGCTGCCACCGCTCCCCGGCCGCCGTGCGGCCAGCGGCGGCTGTCAGGCCCCAATTGGGCACGCCCCAGCGCACCTTGGCAGCCTGCTCCGGCGTCTCGCCCAGCAGCTGGGCCGCGGCGCTGCCCAGGGAGGCCAGCCAGCGGCAGGCGGTGGCAGCGCCGAAGGCGGGGGTGCCGTCGGCGGCCGTGAAGCGCACATCGGAGCTTGTGGCATCGATGGTCACATTCAGGTGCTGCAGGCCGCCGGCCTCGGCGACCAGCCGCAGAAGCGACTCGGCGGCGGCGTCGGGAGCCGTCACCGAGTGAGCCATGGTGCCGATGGTGTGGGCAGGAACGCGATCGCAATTGGCATTGAGCGTTTAGGCTGTCGAGCGGGCGCTGCATGGGACGACCTCGCTGGCTGGAGGCTTTNGGGAGACCNGTCTTNCGCTGCCACGCGAGTCATCTGCAGTTGCACACATCATTGCAAGCAGCCAAAGGCACTGAAAGTCGGTCAGCAGGTGGGGGGTTGCCCGCCCGCGCTCTTGGGGCCTCTTTGCGCAGCCCAGGGGTGACTGATTAAGCTGGGAGTGTCAGTCAGTCTCGGTTCGACGGCTGCAACCCACCTATGCTGCCGGGTTGGACCCTCTGCCGCCGCCGCCGCCTGCCGCCGTCTGCCGCCGCTGGCCTCCGACTACTCGCCGCCTTGCTGACGACTGCCTGCTGCAGCTCTCGTGTTTGCACCTTCAAGCAAACCTCGGAGACCTGGCCAGCGGCATCTTGTAGCAGCAGCAACCGATCACCCAAGCAGGAGCGGCAGCAGCACAAGCGGGAGCAGCAGCAGCAGCAGGCAGGATGTCGCAGCAACAGAAGGTGGCCAGCCCCGAGATGCAGCAGTTCATTCTGCAGCAGCAGGTGGGCGTCATGAGTTGAATCGGTTTCATTGTTGCTGAGTTTCGATAGCCTGACTGGATCTGCTGCTGACTTGTTGCTGCCCCCAAATGTTGCTTCTGCATGCCTGTGCGCCGCTCGCCTCCGTTCATGCACTGCCCACTCGTCAATTCAGCGATCCATCTTCATGAACCTGGCTGTTGGCCTGCTTGCTCAACTGCTTCCGCTCTCGCCCCACCACGCTGCGCAGGCCAAGGCGCAGCTACAGCAGACGGTTTCGCGGCTCACGGAGGAGTGCTGGGGCAAGTGCATGGGCAACCCAGGTGCGTGCTGCACTGCTGGCGCCTCTGCTGCGCTGCGCTTCACTGTGCCGCCACTGCTGTGCCGTGAAGCGTCAAGCTGCCGATGTGCGCTGTGGCGCTGGCCATCGTGCATTGCTGCGGAGGCTGCGGCTTGAGCTGATGTTCCGCACACTGTCGCTGCTGGCCTCCCATGCGGTCGCTGTAGTCCCATGCTGTCGCTGCTGCCCCAGTGCTACAACACAGTATGAGCTGCATTTTGCAACCTTGGCCTGTACCTGTCCTGCATGCGGGCAGTGTATTTTTAGGTTGATCACACTCGCCCTTAACCCGCGCAGGCAACTACATGACGAGCAAGGAGCAGGCGTGCATGGACAACTGCGCGCGCCGCTTCCTCGAGTCCACCCAGTTCGTGGTGCGCCCCTGCGGAACCAACGAAATTGCTTTTGTCTACTTCCCAGCTGTGCCTACTCATGCACGCCTGAAGAGCGCTGCTGAGCACCTGTGACAAACCTGCTGCGCTTTGCAGTGCAAGGGCCTACGATGGGCTGCAACTGACCGTGGTCCTTGTACCTGTTGCTGCCATGCATCTACAGGTGAAGTACTTCCAGTCCAAGGCCCACATAGCATATCATAGCATGACAAGTTAAAGCTAATACATGATTTAATAATCGGATAATTTCGCCAAATAGCACCTGCAGGTCAAGTACTTCCAGTCCAAGGCCAACCAGGGCGGCCAGCACAGCGACTTCTGAGGCACCTGGGTAGCGGCCACGGCTGTGGCAGCTCCACGGCGGCAGCGGCAGCGCAGTTGTTAACAGCCGCAAGGGTCCCAAGTGCATGTGTGCTGCCTTGAGCTAGCTGCTGCCCTGTGTTTCTCGTCTCTCAGTCTGTCCGTCAAGACGTGTTGACTCACATTTCCCCCTCAGCAAACGAATGCAAACTTGTTTTACATTGAGCTACACAGCAGGAAAACAGATGGAGCAGGGAGCAGTGGGTGCAGGGTGCGAGAGCATTCTTGTTTGTGAGAAGGAGCATGGAGGCAAGCAATAGTGGCTGAAACTTGTGCAATCTATACATCAGACTCAAAGCTCGAGTTAGCTGGCACCGCCTGCCGCCAGGCTGCCGCCACTCCCATGTCAAGCTCACGCCGCGCCCGCCGTGCAGGCCAGCAGCAACTGGCCGCCAAAGTAGCAAGGCAAGCCCCAGAGCTTGCTGCTCAGCCGATCTCCTTTGAACCGATCTGCTGCCACAGCAACATCTGAGATGAGGAAAAGGGCTGCTCCGGCCAGCCGCACAAGCGCCGCTCGCCGCTGCTGCTGCTGCCGCCGCTGCTGGGCACGTGTTGCAGGTGCCTGCTTCCCTGCCGCCACCGTCTGCTGCCAGGCCAAGGCTGCAGCAGCTGCCACCATCAGTGAAATGACAGCTATATACAGTGCCACAGGCACCTGCATTTCGCTGGGCACGCCGGGCCACAGCCAACGCCGCACTGCCTCGATGGGTGGGGCCAGGGCTGCCGCTGCCACAAGGGTGGGTGCCAGCCGGGCGCCGGCACTTGCAAATGCTGCCAGGTAGGCGGCATGGCCCAGCAGGAAGGCGCCCAGGCCTGCCAAGAAAGCCGCCTCGCTGCGGCCCAGCAGCGCGACATCACCTAGCCAGGCCAGGGCCGCCGCCGCCAGCACCCAGCGGGCATGCGCCGTGCGCTGCGCCGCCTTGCTGGCAGAGGAGGCTGCCCTGCCGCCACGGGCAGGCTTTACGGAGCTGGCTCCTGAGGCTGCTGCCAGCCAGACAAAGCCGGTTGAAGCGAGCAGCTTGGACAGCGCCCGAGCTGCCTCTGCACCCGCTGTTTCACTGGCCAGCAGGGCGATGCAGGCAACCGCCGTGAGGGCTGCTGGCAGCAGTGGCGATGTTGGTGGTGGAACAAGCATGGCGGATGCGGGCTTGGGAGCTGCGGCAGGGGCAGGGGCGGTGGAGGAGCAGTTGAGGTGCAGCGGTGGGCGGCGGCGGCGGCGGCACCAGCGGGAGCAACCCAAGGCGGCCGGCCTGATCGGCAGACCTGCAAATGTGCGCAACCGCAGGGGGCACTTGCGAGCACTCGCGAGCTAGCAATAGGAACCCTACCAGTGCGCGAGGGTGGGGGGAGAGCCAGGGGCGGTCACTTGAGCACTGGTGCACCGCAATACGCTTGCAAAGTGGTGCAGAATGTGCAGGGCTCGCAAGCGCCAGCATGTGCACTTCCCGCCTGGCGTAGCGCCGCCGCCGCCGCTTGCCGCCCAGTCTCTCTTCAAGTTGCCTCAGGCATGCAAAGACTCTCCATCACCATCAGTTGGCATTGTGCCAACCTCCATATGCACCAGCAACAATCGCTACGCAGCACAGCTCAAGAATCCTGCCTGGAGCTGTGTTACCGACTATTGGCAAAGCATGGCGGACTGTTGAGAGAGTGGGCCGAAGAAAGGTTGGAGGCAGCTGAGGCAGGCAGACACATGCCGCGGAATGGCGCAGCTGGTGTCAGAGCAAGGTAATCGGTTGCAATGCGCAAGTCAGGAGGCAGCCAGCCGGCCGCAGGAAAAGCAGAGGGTGTTTGGAGTTTGCAGTTGTCATGAGAGGGAGCGAGTGAGGCATGGCATGAGAAGGAAGGACGAGGGGCACTAAGCAAAAAGAGAAAGCAAGCTGAGAGCGAGCAAGGAAATGGAGCAAGGACAGGGACGGAGCGGGGGAGTGGGAAGCACAAGCAAGAGGGGACTACACAGCACTAGAGCAGGTGCAGGCAGGGTGCGGGTTGGCACCCCAAGCAGAGGGCTGTGCACTGTTCAAGAGGCCGGGAGGCCGGGAGGCTGGGACTGGTCGATAGGCGGGCTGCCTGCCTGGCTTCCATCCAGAAGCAGATGCCGCAGGGCCCCTGGACCGGCAGCCATGTCTGCTGCGGCGCAGCGCAGCACATCCTGAGCCGGCATATCACTCCTCATCCGAGTAGAGCACCGTGGGGTAGCGCTGCTCCTGCTCAAAGTCGTTGAAGGAGAAGTAGTCCTGCTCCGGCTTGCGCCGCCGCGGCGACCCAGGCTGCGAGCCGCCACTGCCGCCGTCGCTGCT
>JADXDR010000143.1:250151-277156 GCA_025026875.1 Chlorella ohadii
TGCCGCAGCTGCTGCTCCACCACGCGCTGCTGGCTCTCCAGCTGCGAGATGATGCGGCGCTGAGCCTTGGCTCCCTTCAGCTTGCCCGCCTTCTCGCAGTTGCTGCGGAGAGGGGGGAGGCAAGGGTGTGCAGATCAGGATGGGCAAAGGAACTGGGTCTGGTGCGCACGTAAGCATGCAGTGCATGCCTCCAGATGCAGCACCCCACAGTTGAGTACAGGCAAGGTCATATTGGAGGGACGGTCCGCCCCCCCTCAAAAGGCCATCGTCTCACCGCAGGCGCTGCTGCGCTATGGCAATCCGCTCATTCAGGCTGCGCAGCTCCGCTCCAAGGTCGCCCACATCGCCGCCGCCGCCGCCGCCGCCGCTGCTGCCGTGGTGCAGGTGCCACCACACCCCGCCTGCTGCTGCTGCCACCGCGCTTGCTGCCAGGAGCAGCTTGGGCAGCAGGCTGCTGCGGCTGGAGGCTTTCAGCTCTGCCACCTGCGGGGAGGAAGGAGGGTGGGGGGGTTGGTTGAGAGTGCAGAGGGGATTCCGAGCCAGTGCACAGCTGCTTGCAACAGCAGCACATCCTTGGTAAGAGGTGCCGGCAGGCTCACCTGCCGCTGAATCATCTGCGCCACCTGGGCAGGCACGCCGCCGGTGTAAGACTGCAGCGCACACAGGATCACAGGGCAGGGAGCTGTTAATGCAGTGCACACTCCAGGTGGAATACACGCATGCCCCATTTCAGCTGCTCCACAAAAGGAGTTACCAGCATTGCCTCACGCCAGCATGGGGCCAGCGGACCTCCACCATCTGCCCGCCCACGCCATCGACAGCCACACCATGAAATCCATCTTTGCAAGCACCATCCACAGCCCCATGAGAAGCACTTCAAGCCACACACACGCACCTCCACCATCTGCTTGCCGGCGTTGCCCGTAGCCGCACTAAGAACTGTCAGCACGAAAGAATTTACCAGCACTGCATCAAGCGCGGAAACGCACCTCCACCATCTGCCCGTCCACGTAGCACTCGTAGTGCGGCAGCTTGGTGGCGCCGTGCAGCACGCCCAGCGCGTCGAGCAGCGCATCCTGCACAGGAGAAGAGCAAGCAGAACAGTTTTACAGACTGGTTGCTAAGGAACAATTGTGGGCGCCGTGCATGATCCCAGGGCGTCAAGCAGCCCATCCTGCACAGGACAAGAGCAAGCGGCACTGGTTGCTCAGCAGGCACGGGTGGCGCTCGGCAGCACGCCTGCACCAGCAGGGCGCTGTGCATCACACTCAGCACCTGCAGCTTCACACAATGCACCAGCAGCAGCACACCAGCACACCCGAAAGATCGCACCTCTGCGGTGTCCACCTCGACTTCTGTAAACACGGCCGCCTTGAGCGGGCCGTCTGTGCTCATGCGGCGGTAAAAGTTCCGCATCTGGGCGATCTGGTAGTTCGCGGCCTGCAGGCCAAGGGGGCACGCGGACGGGCAGCAGCTTGAAGGGCGGCAAGAGGGCGGCAGGCAGGTGGCCGCCGGTGCGGAGCAGCGCACGGCGACGCTCCCGGCAACGGCCAGGCGCCAGGGGCTGGCCAGCCAAACCTAGCGAGCCAGCCCATGACTCGAGCTGCAGCCGACCAAGCCCACAAGGTTACGGAACAGCAAGCACAGTGCCGGGCAACCTCAATCCCCATCGGCGACGGCACCTGGTCGAGCTGCGCCACCAGCACGCGGCGGGAGGCTGCTGCCTTGGCCAGCGCCGCGCGCCACGCCTCCAGCGTCTCGATGGCGTGCCCCCGCGCGGTGGGGGCGGGCCCCGCCTTGGGCGCAGGCCTCCTGCGCCGCGGCGGCATAGCGAGCGAGGCTGTGGTGACGCTACAGGGGCCTGTGTCGCTGCTGGATTATCTGGGTGCAATGCTCGCAACAATGTGCTAGCTTGGGCGCCCCCTGGTGCTGCCCGAGCACGACCCCCATCATTGCGCGCCGCAGCACAGCACAGGCAGACAAACTCCTGTTTGCGGGCTTCCTGTCACTTGCAGCGATCGCAACGTGGCCTGGGCACGCCTACAGGCCGGTCAGCCGTCCACTGCCGCAGTTTCGTTGCGCCGTCGGGCCCCTGCTTCTCTTCCCGCTCCTGCAGCGGCTCCCACACCATAAGCAGGTGCCATGGGGGCGCTGGCGTGGGTGCGCGACTCCAACAAGCGCCCCGCCGAGGGCGCCGCCGCCAGCGGCAGGACGGTCGTCTCTGGCGCGCCGGCGGTGCTGCCGCCGCCTGCCAAGAAGCCAAAGAAGCTGGTATGGAAGCGTGATGATGCAGCAGTAGCGCAGCCAGCTGCCACGGGCAGTGATGCAGCACAGGCAGCAGCGCCGCAAGCCACCGCACCGCTGCCGGCAGCAGCGACTGAGTCGAGGCCCCAGGACGAGCAGCAGCCACAGCAGCAACAGGAGACACAGCAGCAGCAGCAGGGTTCCAACAGCAGTGCCTCCGCTGCCCAGCCGAGCACTACGAATCCCGGCAGCAAGCCGGCAGCAGCCAAGCCAGCAGCAGCACCTGCAGCAGGCAGCTCGGCGGCAGCAGCAGCAGCGGCGGCGGAGCTTGAAAAGCTGCGGCAGCAGATAGCGGCTCGAGAGGCCAAGCTGCAGGCTCAAGCAGCCGCAGCGGCCGCTGCCAAGGCAGAAGCTGCATCTGCGGCAGCGGACGCGCAGCGGCAGAAGGAGCAGCGGCGAGCCAAGTTAGAGGCCGGCTTTGCGGCTGCCCTGGCTGCGGCAGCCAAGGAGGCGTCAGAAGCGGCGGCGGCAGCGGGGCCCTCAGCTGTGGCAGCAGATGCAGCAGAGGTGCAGCGGGTGCTGGATGCAAAGGACGATTATGTCCTGCTGCAGCTGGCGCCCGGTGCGCCTGCGGCAGCCATCCGCAAGCGGTACAGGTGCGCTGTGGAGAGGGTGGGGAAGCGGGGTGGCGGGTGCAGTTTGGTTTGATTGTGACTGCCTTGCTGGGTATTGTGCTGCTCGC
Source organism: Chlorella ohadii (assembly GCA_025026875.1). NCBI lineage: Eukaryota > Viridiplantae > Chlorophyta > Trebouxiophyceae > Chlorellales > Chlorellaceae > Chlorella > Chlorella ohadii. Next base: position 253,138 of record JADXDR010000143.1, read on the forward strand.
ATGCTGTTGGATTGCCCAGCACATGAATTTGTGACTTCATCGAGCCTCCTCTTTAGGCGCATGGCATGCCACTCACGGCGGCCTCGACTTTCTTTGGCCGCTCGCTTGCAGGGAGATGGCGGTGGCGCTGCACCCCGACAAGTGCCGGCAGCCGCAGGCCAAGGAGGCGTTCCAGGTGCGGGCATGTACAGCGTGTGTTGACAAAAGCATGCAGGTTGACTGCAGACCTCAGAACCACCACACATCATGTGCCTGCCACTGCAGCTGGAGCTTTAATTGAGAAATTTGCCACCTCTGACATTCCTGCCCCCACCTACACCTCTAAAACCTGCAGCGGCTGGTGCGCGCCTACCAAAACCTGTCCAAGTACGCGGCTTGAAGAAGCCGCTTGCCCCTGCAACGAGCCATTGTCCGCCTGAAGCGCTTGCTCATGATGCGGTAGCCAGCCCCCTGTTGTGTACGCCGTGAATTGCCTCCTTGACTCCCCTGACTGTCCATGTGCCACCCTGCCGTTTGAATTCATCTCATGAACGCACCATACACGCTCACATGTACCAGCTGTAGCTGTACTCCTTGAAAGATCCTGAGACAGACAGAGGCACCTCCGGCTCCTCCCCTTGCACTGAGCCTCGCCGCAAACAGTCTGATTTACAAAAGTGCCCATCGCTCAAAACACACTACTGGTAATGCAAACGCAGCTAAGCTAGCACGACCCAACACTGCTGGCGCGGCCGGCCCGCCAGGAGCAGGCCGCACCTGCTGCTGCTGCTGCTGGGCTTGAAGCGCAGGGGCTGCAGCTGCGGGGCGTCTGGTAGTTCGACGAACTGTCCTCTGCTGCCACCCCGCTGCCCTCTGCTGCCCCAAGGCTGCCCTCTGCTGCCAGGCCATGGCCCGCCGCTGCCCCAGGGCTGTCCTCGCCGCCGAGCACCACCGTGCTGCTGCTGCTGCCTGCCGGGCTGCTGGCTGCATCGCTATCAGGGGCCTGCGGCGCTGCTGCCACCACTGCCACGATGTGACCGGAATCGCGGCAGCTGGGCTCACAGGCAGACTGAGGGGAGACTGAGCAGCTGCCCTCGCTGCCGCAGCTGCTGCCGCCTCCCAGCTCCCCTGCCCCGCTATAGCGCAGGTGCCGCCGTGGCATGGCAGGTGCTGCTGCCGCCCCTGCACCGCCGCTGCCCGGCCGGTAGCCGTCTCCGTTGCCGCCGCTGCCGGGTGTGGCAAAGCGGCTGCTGCCGGGGCTGCTGCCGCTGCCGCTGTCCTGCGGCTCTGCCCCCTGCTGCGGGGACACCTCGGGGCTGCTGTGGCAGCTGCTGTAGGCCAGCTCTGACGGCGTCAGCTCAATGGGGTGTGACTGCAGCTTGCCCGACACCCAGCGCAGCATGCTGCAGTGGCAGAGGATGGACGGAGTGGGGCAGTGAAGTGGTGGTCAGCGATAAACTGGCAAGCACTGGGTGTGGCACAGGCAGAGCAGGACGGAAGGCAAGGTTGAAGGAGAGTGGGAAGTTGCACTAGACCACATCATCCCTCGCTCCGCTGCAGGCAAGCATCATAAGCCACACCCTCTCTGCCAAGCATACCTGCTGAACGCGTGCCGCAGCCGCCGTCCGCCATTTGTTGCAGCCCCTGCCGGGGAGCCCACCGCTGCCTCCTGGCCCACCCCAAGCTCCGCATCCTCCAGGCTGATTGCAAACGCCTGCCAGCGTGGTGGCTGCCCTGCCGCGCCGCTGGACGGCCGCCCGTGGGGGACCGCGCCTGCTGATGCGGGCCGTGGGGGCGTGCTGCCGCTCACCCTGCCATCGCTGTCCTGGCGCTGCTGCGTCCACAGGCTGTATCGGTCGGGGCAGAAGACATCCACGTCGCTGCAGTCCCGAGCTAGGAAGGGAGAGGAGTGGCGGCGCCGCGCCCGCCGCCSCCCGCCCGCCTGCGGCGTGGCGTCATCGCAGCCGGTGAGAGCGGATGGCGAGCTCGAAGGCAGCGCACCGGCCAGCGGGCTCAGTGAGTGTGACGCTGCCTCCGCATCCCCATTTGCAGCGCCTGGGTGCGGCGCCAGGCGGTGCCCGCCATGACCGGGAGACCACCAGCCTCCGCTAACCGCCGCCTCTTCTGCTGCTGTGTGCTGGCTCTCTGGCGGCGGCTGCAGCGTGACAGGGCTGCCAGGCTCTGCTGCTGCTTTTGCAGCTGCCGCTGCTGCTGGAGGAGCTGCATGCAAGCCTTCGGGGCTGCCGGACACTAGCAAAGCACCGTCTGCTGGGGAGCGCGCAGGCGCCGCCATCAGCGCAGCGCGCGGGGCGCCGCTGCTCACACCAGTGTGCTCCGAGCCGTTCCCCAGCGAAATGGAGTGTGAGAGCGAGGCTGAGAAGGCCAGGGACGGCGAGCTGGCCTGGCCCGGGCTGCAAGGGCAGCAGGGCAGCAGGAGCAGAGGGGGCTGGTCAGAAGGGGTGTCCAGTCGTTACCCAGGCGCAGCTGTCAGGGCAGAGCAAGCGAGGAGACAAGCCCAAGGGCTGCCTGCGAAATCAATGCCATGCAGCACCCACCTGGCCACTGGCGAGGAGCTCATGAGCCAGCTGCAGTCCTCTGCTCCCGCGCTCTGAAGNTGGGGCAGCAGCAGCCCTGGGCTGCCGGGCCGTCCCACAGCTGCGGCACCAGCACCCACAGGCGTCCGCAGCAGCGCTGGGACTGGGCCGCGTGCGCCTGCTGCGGTGGGGGATGGCAGCTGCACCGCCGAGCTGACCTCTTCGCCGTCTGAAGCGGCGTCCAGCCAGCAGCTGCCAGACTGCCCAGCTGCTGCTACGGCGGCGGTGAGCGAGTGCAGCAGCACGGCATCGTAGTGTCTGGCCAGCGGCTGCGGCGGCGGAGCTTGCTGCCTCTGCTGCTGCTGGGGCTGCTGCTGCTGCTTCTGATGGGCCGGCGAGCGGGAGGGGCGTTGCGGTGCATTCTCGCGGCCCCTTGCTGCTGCCGCCGGCTGCTTGTGCAAGCCGCCGCCGCCGCCGCTTGCCGCCCGGGCGCTGCGGGGAGCACCTGCTTCCGGCAGGCTAGTGCGGCCTGGCTGGCAGCGGCCGCCAGTCTGTGAGCAGCATTCGGGGTGGCGGCAGGGTGAGCAGCGAAGGAGGGGACCGCGCTTCGGCAGCCACGGACAGCTTGCCTCCTCAGGCGCGGCGCTTGGCGGCCCCAGCTCGCCTGCTCAAGCTCCAGTGATCGCCGCCGCTGCCTGCTCCTCATTGCGGCCCCTGCGCCCGCTGGCTGCACCTCGCTCGCGGTTACACTGCGCCTCAAGCGACGGCTCAATGCCCAGCAGGAGGTAGCGAGGGCACGGAAACGATTTGAATCGCCCCGCGCGAAATGAGCAGACCTGGTGTGCCGCAAGTCGCTGACCAACGGGCGCATGGCGGTCAACTTGCAAGCCCGCTCCATCATTGCACTGCAGCCCCTCCATTTCTCTCTCCCTAACGCCCTGACGTTCTGCGGATCTGTTGCAGCTTTGCCCATCAGAGGGGCCGGAGGTGCGCAGCATATATCGTGTCCCGAGCGCCCGTGTGCGTCAGCAGCACTGGCGGCTCATGGCATGGGCGAGCGGAGGGTAGGGAGCAAGCGCTGTAAGAGGAGGCAACTGTGCAGTGCGGAGGAGCGTGGGTTGGCTGGTTTGTTGGGAAAAAAAGTTCCACCCCGCCGTGGGTCGGGCAGCCTGCGCGAGCTCTTTACTCGGAGCTGGGCTTGGCGTCGGGGTTCAGATACTTTTTAATCTCGTCGTAGAGCACCTGGAGAGGCAACGGGGAGTGCAGGGTGGGGTTTGAGCCTCAAAACCTTTCTGGAGCCTCAAAGACAGCAGGCGAGTGCATATTTTGCAGTGGGCGCATGCCGCAGTGAGCCACAGCATGCCGCCTTGCCCCGCAGCCCCGCAGCCAGCCGCGCCCTCATCCCCAGCGCAGCAAGCTCACCAGCACGAAGGCGCCGCCCGCGCCACGCAGCACGTTGGACAGCGCGCCCTTGAAGAAGGCGCCCATGCCCTCCTGGGCCGCCACCTTGCGCCAGCAGTCCAGGGTGCCAGAGTACTGGCGCTCGCCGCCCGCCTGCGCGAGGGAGAGCAGGAGCAGGGGGCAGGAAAGGAGGGGTGAGCAGGGGGGGGGGNAGGAACAGAGGGTTGAGCAGGAATCCAAGAATGCTGAGGCGGATACAGGTGCGGCTGACGGACAGAGGACCAGGCCAGGAAGCGGGGATGTCCAGCTGGCTTGGTGGCTGATCCCGGGCATGCACCGGAGCTGAGGCATGCATCGCCCAGCCCCCGAAAAGCAGCAGCCTGCCGCAATGCAACGCTCGTACCTGCATCATCAGCCGACGGCGCACAGTGTCGAAGGGATAGGACAGCACGCCGGCCGCGGCGGTCACCGCCTGCGCCACCGCCCACTTCGCGAAGAAGTTGGCGTTGCGCTCGTCCTGCGGGATCGTGAATGGAGAGCGCCAAGGGCAGGACACATGCTCAGCGCTGGGCACGCGGCGGGCGGAGACCGGTGGGCGGAACGGGCGCCAGACACGCAGCCAGGTGCGGAGGCAGGGGCCACGCACACAACCACGCCTCGCCATGCACACGCTCTGCTGTGCGCCTGCAAACCAGCATGCAAGCAAGAGATCCGCTAGGTAGCACTGAGCACCCACCTTGAACAGCACGCCCTTGGCGGTATCGTACAGGCCGAAGTAGGCGCCGCGGTACACGATGATGCCCTGGGAGAAATGAAGGAGGGAGGGGGGGCCAGGTGGGTTGAGTGCGGAGACCATACGTGCAAGGGGGGGGACTGGTGCGGCTCGGCCGGACTCAGGAGAACCCCAGTGCAAGCCTTGCAAGCCTGCAGGCCCAACCTCCACCCCAGCTGACTACAACTCAAGCAGCCAAAGGTCCACAAGCTGGTATTTAGCCAGCTGCGCACCTGCACAGACACGCCGAAGCCCTGGTACAGGCCCATGGGGCCCGCGCGCTTGGCGGTCTTGCCGATGCAGTCCACGAGGCCGGTGAACTCGCGGCTCTTGCCGGAGCCCACATCAGCAGCCTGCGGAGGTAGGAGGTGGACGGGCGGTGAGATGGGGGTGGCTGCAATCCAGCCGGTGGGTGCAGCGAGCGTGGTAACAGCGGCACAGCCAAGGCGCCCCATGGCGCTATGCCTTCGGCCAGCTGCATGCACCATGTGAGGCTCACCAGGCGGGTACGGGCAAAGTCCAGGGGGTACACAATCAGCAGGGAGCCGGCGCCGGCCAGGCCGCCCGACGCCAGGTTGACGGCGAAGAAGGGCCAGAAGTCGGTCTTGGAGTTGTACTTGGGGAACATGCCCTTGATGGTGTCCTTGAACGCAAAGTTGAAGGCCTGCAGATGGGGGTGGGCCAGGGYGGAGGGGAGAACGGGCGGGTGGGTGCAGGGGGAGGAGCGCGGATGCAATGCCAGCCTGTTCAGAAGGCAATGCCGTCGCCGCTTTCGGGTTGCAGTGCACGACAGCATGCRCGCGACACCCGCACACCAAACCTTTCCGCTGCCCTCCAGCGCACCTGGGTGGGGAAGTAGCGGACCACGTTGGCCAGGTTGCCGCGCCAGAAGGAGGCCACGCCCTGCTCCGCAGACACGCGGGTGAAGCAGTTGACGATGCCCGTGTAGCGGGGCACCTGCGCAATTAGAAGGTGGACGGGAAGGGAGGGGCGGGGAGGTGAGGGCGGGTGCCAGGGGAAGTGGCACGGGGTGCAGGCTGGTGCAGGGCTGTGCAGCCTGCTGTTTGGGTGGCCGAGGCGCAGACTAAAAGCAGCGAGTGCGGTACACGCATGCACACCACTTGCAAACCATGCCCTTCCCTGCTCAAGCCATCCCCAAACCGCCCCACCGGCTGCTCACCTCGCCGCTCTTGATCTTAGGGTTYGAGTCCTGGGTCTGCAGCAGCAGCTTCACGCGCTCAATGGGCGCCACCGCGGTCTTGGACACCGCGCCGGCCACACCGCCGGCCGCCAGATCGGTGATGAAGCCCATCGCATTGCTCTCCTTCTCCCTGCGGCGCAGATCGAAAGCAGGGCAAGCAGGGTGTGCTGATCAGCAAGCATGAGATGGGNACGGGACGCATCATGTGCTCTTGGCAGCTGTGCAGCGAGGCAAGCAGGCGGGGAGGCGCGGCAGGGCAAGGGCAACTCAAATGCGAGCGCAGCGGCGGCGGCGGGCGGCACGCACTTGGCAGCAGGGATGAAGGGGGCTGCCGCAGGCGAGGCCATGCTGCCGCGCATGAGCGCGGACAGGCCCGCCTGCTGGTAGAGCNTGGGAGGACAGCATCNTTGGGGAGAAGTCTGTATAAGCTGCGGCNACGGGGAAGGGAGGGCGGCGGGCNGGGGTTGGCGCGCCGGCAGCGCGAGCGGGAGGTCAACCCTGCGCCAGCACGCCTGGCAGCGCGCGGATTGGCGCTGCGCGACGNATTGTGTGTGGGCNTGGGGGGCCGSSGCGGGCTGGGACAGNCCGGCCAGGGTGAGAGGTTGCCAGCGAGCGGCGGCGCGGCAAACCCATAGGCCCCGGGCGCTGCCCACGCGTGTGGACAAGCCAACGGGCGCATGCCAGCCGGGTGCCCGGCTGGGGCCGCGGCCAAGCACCCCAGCTGCAGCTTAGGCATCACGGCGGCGGCTGGGCTCCCCGGGCCGATGGCTGAGCGGGTGCAGTGGTTTACAGCGCCCTCCAGCCATCCCAGCACCGGCGGGCAGCAACAAGTGCGCGAGCATGGCCCAGCCTCGCTGATGGGGTTGCCCCGCGCTTGCCTGACTTCTCAGAAGCAGCCGACTTGCTCCCTGCCTTGTACAAAGCAAGGGGAAGGAGGCCGGGTGCGTCCAGGGCGCGGGTTTAGTGCGCCATGGGGGCGGGCATGTCATGCCAGCCCATGCAAGTTGACCTTGTGGGCGTCTGACACTCTCTTTGGCATTTGTGGGGACTTTGTGGTGCGTGGCGAGCCCAGCGCGCTGGCCGAACCGGGCCGCCGGCCGCCGGCTGCCGCCGCCGCCCCGCCGCCTACACCTGGGCGGGGAGGCACATGACAGCGGCGGGCGTTACGCGTGCTTGCCAAGGCCAGAGGGCCCAGGCGGGCGATCAGGCAAGAAGGAGGCGATCCCACATGCCAGGCCTACTGGAAAACCAGCGGTGGGGCCGAGTCGACGCCGCACGGCGCGCCGGCAGCGGCCGTTGACCGCCGCTGCCTTGATTGCTAACCCATTGTTGATTCGCGGCTGCCAGGCACCCGGGCCTGGACCCAAGTTGATGCGTCCACTGGAACCTTTGATAAGCCACCAACTGGTAGGGTTTGCTGCCGGCCTGCCGTTGTCAGTGCTGCCAGCGTGGCGGTCTCACAAAATGAGGGTCCGGGAGCAAGGGAGTGAGGTAGCGAGGCAGAAGCGAGCGAGCAGCAGCAGCGGGTGGCGCGAGCAAACAAAACGCAGGGACAGTGCACAAAATTGCTGCAGGGAGCTGCACGGCGGTGGCGCCTAGCCGCGCGGGTCACTTGTTGCTCTTTGCCGCCGCCCTGCCGCCGCTGTTTTTGCCGCTGTAGCTCTGCACATTGCAGCGAGGGCGGTGGATGCCAACCGTTGAAATCCGCGCAGATGCTTGCAGCTCAAGCTGCCGGGGTGTGCAGCAGCGCTTGCTGCAGGTGCATTTGCATCCTTGGCGCATGCCAGCAGCAGCTGCCACCCGGCTGATAGNCCGTGCCCGCAGCCTGCAAAAAAGGCAAAGGCCTGCTTACCTTCTTCCCAAAGGAAAAGGGCACGTATCGGTACTTGATCATGTGCATGATTTGCCGCTTCATGGTGACAAAGAAGAGAACGAACCTGGGGGCAGGAATTGGGTGGGGGTTGGGACGGGGCAGGGTTAGGGAGGGGCACGGGAGAGGACCGGCAATGGAGCACACAAGAGTGCAGCCAAGCGGCTGGTGGCTAGCATGCGGCATCCACAGCATCCACCCTTGCTGCTGCCAATCAGCACATGTCAACTTTTGGCAGGCAGCATGAAACGCACCAGTAGAAAACAAGGATGGGCCTGCAAAGGCAAGGGGGTGGCGAGAAGGCGCGGGGCTAAGAACCATAACCGCATTGCAACTGGGGCCAGCAGACAGCATGCCCAACGCATCCGATGCACAAGCTGCCAACAAATGCCCCGCTCGGCAGCTGCCGTGCGCGATCATGATGCACAACAGCTGGTTCGGCACATGCAGCCGCATGCAGCGGACAGCTCCACCCTCACAGCCACAGCCCAGCCTGCCCAGAATCAAGCTCACCAGAACACGGGTACATCAAACATTGGGAAGAATGTGGCACTAAAGCCAAACATGACTGCCTTGGCGCTGCTCCACCTGCATGGAAGCAGGCGCAGGCACAGCAGCAGCTCCGTCCCATCAGCAGCAGAACTCGGCAACAGCGCCCGCCAGCGGCTGCGGCGGGCAGCGCTCATGTACCAACCAAGCAGCGGCCAGCCACATTCGCCCAGCGGCAGCACGTGGCTCCAGCATGCCAGCACTTGAAAGCAGCACCCAAAAGTGAGCCAGTAATTAAAACCAGCTGCGCACCAGAACTTGAACTCTGGCAGGCGCCGCACGAATGGCCTGAACTCCTCATCGGCCTTGGATGGCAGCGTGGGCCCTTCAAGCTCCGGGTTGACTTGCGGGCTGCAGCGGGACCAGGGGGCAATCAACTGTCGGCCACATGACGGCCGCAACTGCAGCAGCCGCAGCGCAACAGCGCAGCAGCAACAGAACCCTCGAGCAATGACTCGGATCAGCAGCTCAGGCAAAACAGCGGCAAGCAGGTTGCGAGCGGCAAGCTGCGCAGCAGTCGAGCAGCTGCAGGGAATGCACGATGCGCAGTGTTGTGGGCTGCAACCACGCCACCGCTGCAAGGGTGCAGCGGCGGCAGCACTGCAAGGGTGCGGTGCGGCGGCTGCAATGCCCACCTGAGGAATCCGAGCAGCAGGTTGAGGATGTAGATGGCCAGGGCGTACGTCACGATGTAGAAGCTGCAGGGGAGGGAGCAAGCAGTGTTGCATGGCAGTGCTCAGCGAGTGGCGGCTTGCAGCACAGTGCAAGCAAGGCAACCCAGCAGGCAAGTGCAAGCCGCGCTGCACACCGCTGCCAACAGCCTGCGGCGCAACCCCACTGCACCATCCGCAGTGCCCTGTTGCTCCGCAGCAGGCCCTGCGCTTGAAATCAGCAGCCCAGCAAGGAAAAGTGGAGTGCGCGCACCCTTGCAGGAAGTACACGCGGACGCCATATACCAGCAGCAGCGCCGCCAGGCCGATCCACCGGTAGGCAATGTGCGGCGTGCTCTTGTCTAGCAGCACCTGCGGCGCGGCAGCGAATGTGGTGACGGCATAAAGCACCAGCCCGCTCGCAGCACCGCTGAGCTGCTGCCTCGGAGGGCAGCACAAGGGCGACCGAGCCTGAGCTCCCGTTCAGCGGCAGCGGCGGCGGCGCACCTGTATGCGTCGCTGCAGTGGGGCCAGGGGGTTGGGCGGCGGCCCGCTGTCCCCTGGCGCCGGCGCGGCTGGTGAGGGCGCGTTCATAGCTGCTGCTGGGGCGTGGGGCGGCCTGGAGAAGGCGGCCGGTGGCTAGGTCGAGGCTGGCGGCCGCTAGGCGTTGACTGGCGCAGCTGGGGTGATCTGGATGTGCAGTGAATGCGCGAGAGTATGAGCTGGGCTGCTGCAGGGCTCGTCTGCTCAAGCTTTGCCGCCAGCACCTTTGAGTTCCCGCCTGTAGGGTGCTGCTGCTGAAACTATGGAATGCCGAGTGTGCGATCAAGCGTGCGATGGCAGCGGCAGCCCTGCAGCCACTGCCATGCGCACGCCTGTGGAGATGCAGCGTGCTGGAACACCTGTGCGGCAATTGGCCGATTGCGACACCATCCGGCAGTCATAAACCACGGTTATAACGCAGCTGCAAGGCCCCTGACCCCGCCTGCGCTTTGCGAGCAAACCGCCCACCAACCAGGAGGCCTCAGTCGGGCAGTGCACATATTTATGATGTCGAGCAGCATGCTAGCTGCACCGGCAAGAGCGGCAGCGCCGTTTCGAGCCGCTTTCAGGTGGGGCCTCCACACAGCTCCGCAGGCAGTGCCGCTGCAGCCCTGCCGACCGCCCCATGCAGCTCACAACTGGCTATATTCCCACCAATGCATGCAGGCCGGGCGTCCCGCCGCGAGGCATGGCACTGCCGCTGCGCCGCCGCCTGCCGCCAGTGGCGGCGGCCGGTGCCGCCTCCCCCGACCAGCAATCTGCGTTTGGCCAGCTGGTCGCCTCGGGGGCCAAGCCCACCAAGACGGCCGTCAGCAAGCTGTCGGTGGCGGAGCTGCGCGCTGAATGTGGCCAGCTGGGCCTGCCAGCAGATGGCCTGAAGCCTGCGCTGGTGGAGCGCCTCCTGACCTGGTGGGAGGCGCAGCGGCAGCAGCCGCAGCAGGCACAGCAGGCGCAGCAGGTACAACCAGAAACAGCGCCGGACGCAGGAGCTGAGAGGGAGGCAGCAGCAGGGCAGCTTGCGGGCCAAGCAGCGCAGGCAGCGCAGGCGGCAGCGGCGCCGGCCTCGGCACCCTCTAGTGGCCTGGGCGAGTCAGGAGATGCACAGCAACGGCAGGAGCAAGCGCAGGGGAATGCTCGGGCTGAGCAGCAGCGGCAGCAGCAGCCACAGCAGCAGGTACGGCAACAGCAGCAGCAGGAGAGCGATGGGGAGGGAGGCGAGCGTCAGGGGTCGCAGCTTAGGCGCATCCCAGGGGTGCCGTGGATGGCGGTGACGTGGCTGGGCACCAGCAGCGGCAGCCCCACGCCCAAGCGCAACGTCAGCGCCATTGCGGGTGAGGCATGGGGTGTCTTTTATTTCTTGGTGCTTAGGCACTGCGTGAAGCAAGGCGCCTTGCACCAGCTGCCGCAGCTGATCATGCAACCGGCCTCTCCAGTCGTGCATTGTTGGCGGCGACTGCCACTGCCCGCCTGCCTGCTGGCCGGCCTGTTGTGCCAGGAAGCGCCGTGATTGCTTGCTTGTCATCTTGGCCAACTCTCCTGCAGTCCAGCATGATGATGATGTGTACATGGTGGATGCCGGGGAGGGCACACGCCACCAGGTCGGTTCACATGGGTGCCAAAGCCATAAATGCCTCGCGGCTGATGCGTGCGGCTGCCCCTGCGAGCTGCATGCCACCGTCGCACCGCCTGCTCGCCCGTCCAGGCTGCGGGCTGCTTGCTAGAACTGCGGTGCCCTCGGGATAACTGCCTCTTGCCATCGATCTGCCTCCTGCTGTGTGGGCAGCTGTCCACTTGCCGCGCAACTCCACGTCCATCAGCCTCAAAACCTGGTGCGCTCATTGCCGCAGATGCGGCGGAGCCGCACGCCGCTGGACCCCGCCCGGGTGCGTGCGCTGCTCATCACCCACACCCACGGCGACCACTGCTTCGGCCTGGGAGGAATGATCGAGGCCATCTGCCAGGTGTGTTGTTGTGCTTTTAGGGCAGCAAGGTGAAAGGATGGTGACCACTGCTTCGGCCTGGGAGGCATGATGGAAGCCATCAGCCAGGTGAGTGGCTGCAACACAATGTGGGTTGGCTAGGTGGATGTCCAGTGTGCTGCTGACCTGGAGAGCAGGCTGCTGCCCTGCATTTGTAGGACAGGCCCCGCTGCTTGCACCAACACTGCTGCGCTGCTGTGCACGTCCCCTGCTGCCCCCGCAGGCGCGGCTGGGCACGCCGCTGCAGAACGATCCGGTGCGCATCTATGGGCCCAAGGAGCTGCAGTCGCTGGTGGCGTTTTCCATCAGGTGCGCAACGTGGCTGCTTGCCTGTGGCATGCTGCCTGGTCTGGGATCGGCTGGTGCACGAGGCAGCTGTTGATGCGTGCTGCGCATCCCTCCAAGTTGCAGCATACGTTGTCAGGATGCTGTGCATCAGTGCCAGAAGTGGATGTGCAGCCTGCGACTCTCAGCCAAAGCCTGTGTCTCCCGACTCTCAACCAAAGCCCACGGGTGTCTCTCAACCTGCTGCAGGGCGGGCGGCGTGCCCCTCACCACGCCTGTGATCGTCACCGGGTTTGTTCTGGACCCAGCCAAAGCGCGGCCGCCCACCAAGGTGGACGCAAGCGGCATGCTGATGGTGAGCGGGTGCTGCTTCTGGGCAGCTGCTGTTTGCTGACCAGCTGACCAGCTGTGTGCAGCGCACAACGGCATGCTGATGGTGAGCGGGTGCTGCTTCTGGGCAGCGGGCAGGGTTGTGGACCAGGGGGCTGGCTGCGCAGCAGTGGACACCTGCAGCCGGTTAGGAGGGTGGGCGCTGCAGCCATCCAGCTCGGTCTATACCACTCCACTTCACAAGGTGACTGCCTTCCGCCACCTCACAATCCCCCCACCTCACTCCCACTTTCGTCCTCCCCCTCTGCTGCAGTTTGAACTGCAGGGTCCCGACGCGCCCGAGCGCCTGCCGGCCAGCGTGGCGGCGGCGCTGCCCGCGCTGCAGGAATCTTATGACGCCGGCAGCGAGGACGTTGTGCAGGTGCGCAGCAGATTTGATTATGCGTTTGGCGCTCGGTTGTTTTCACAAATGAGTGCCTGCTTGGTGCAGGTGCTGTGCGGTGCAGCAGTGGCTTGCATGGCAGCTGCTTCGGCAAGTTTGCAGCGGTCCCTGCCCTGCCGCGCCGAGTTCCTAAGCCGTGCCACTTGTCACGCCCCTCTGCTGCGCAGCCCGGCCTGACGTGGACGCTGCGCGCCCCTGGCAGCGTGCGCGTGGCGGCGGCCCAGCTGCAGCACCGCGTGCCCTGCTGGGGATATGTGTTTCAGGAGCCGCACGCCCGACTGGCCAGCCCGCCAGAGTCGGCAGCTGCTTCCGGCGCTGAGCAGGGCAGCGAGAGCGGCAGCAGTGACGACGACGTCGGCGCAAGCGCGCAGCAGGCGGCGCAGCAGGCGCAGCAGGGGCAGCAGTGGGTGCGACGCGGCCGCAAGCTGGTGATCCTGGGCGACACGTGCGACAGCACCGCCATTGCGCCGCTGGCCATGGGCTGCGACCTGCTCAGCCACGAGGCCACCTTCTGCTCGGGTGAGGGGCTGTTGTGTTTTGTGGAATGGTGTCTCTTTCAGTTGGTCTTGATGTGTTTAATGTGGAGATGTGCATTGGCAGTCGTATTCCCTTGCAAAGGAGGCCGCAACATTGCTCGTTTCCTTGTGTGCCTCAAGAGGAGCACAACACGGCAGCACTGCCGTCTGATTCKCTTCTCATCATGTTGACGTGCAGGCATGGAGGCGAAGGCTGKCGTGGCGCAGCACTCCKCCKCGCTGATGGCGGGCGCMTTTGCGGCCCAGGTGGCCGCCCGCCTGCTGGTCCTCACCCACTTCTCTGCCAGGTGGGTGATCTCAAACCCTTATGGCCATCCCTGAGAGGGCTACCTTGGGTTTTTGGGATGCAGACGTCACGGGTGCATGAACAGGATGCTTATGAGGTGGTGATGCCAAATGGCACGAGAATGCAGTTGCGTGCCTGCGAGGAGCACGCCTGTGTCACACAGTGAATGTCCCTTGCCCCTGTGCCGCAGGTACGAGTCTGTGAGCGGCCAGGCGCAGCAGCTGAAGCGGGAGCGCAAGAACATCCGCAAGGTGTGCACGCTGCGCACGCTGAAGTCGCCATGCAAAGCACTTGGCCCAACCCAACCTGCCCCACTCCACCCAACCCAGCCTCCAACGCAACCCCACTCCTCTTTTCCATCCAGGCCGAGCTGCGAGCGACGGCAGCCGAGGGCGGGGCCATGGTCGATGAGTTGAAGCGGCTGTGGTCCGAGGCCTATGAGGCGTACGGCAGGAGTGAGTGGCTCGAGGGCCATGCAGGCTGCGGGTTGGCACACGTTGTGGTCAGCACCGGCTGCGGTCTAGCACAGGCGGCAGTGCAAGCAAAATCGAGTTGCCATGACTTACGGCAGAGTAGCGTGCAGTTTGCGGTTCACCACAGCTGCGCTGCTTGCAGGAGGCTTGCAGTGGGCCATCGTTTGTGTGGCAGTGCCGGCCTCACCGGACCCCTTCCCCGCACACCCTGCCGCAGCCTCCATCAAGCTGGCCAACGACTTTTTCACCGTGAACGTCTCCCCGACTGAGCCCGTTTCACTGGAGGAGCTCCGGCAGCAGGAGCTGCAGCTGCAGCAGGAGGCGGCTGCGGTGCTGCAGCGTGGCGCCGCTCAGGGGCGGCGCCCGCAGGCCGGCAGGCGGCAGCCATACAACCAGCAGTACGGGCAGCGGGAGGGCCGGCCGCGGGAGCAGTATGGCCAGCGGGGGCAGCAGCAGCGGCAAGGGCCCAGGCAGGACGGCCGCCCGCCCTTTGACAGGGCTCGAGGGGGCTCCGCCGGCCAGCAGCGGCGGGGTGGCGGCCGCCCGCAGCAGCAGTGGCAGCAGCGGCCGGGTGGCGGCGAGCAGAGCGGCGACCTCCGGGGCTGGCCAGACAACTAGGAGGCTTAGCGAGTGCAAATTGAGTCTGCACCAGCGCCGTGCATGCATCCACACCACACTATTCTCTGATCGGCGCATGACTTGATTTTCCCTCTCAGGAATGCACGATGGATATCGTACTTCTACATGAGCGTGTTATTGAATGAAAACAGTGCCGGCTCAATCAGCTAATGTACATATTGCCCGCCAAGCATTGCAAAGGAGGAGGAAAACTGGTTGGGATGCAGGGCTGCGGCGGCAAGCAGGCGGGGTGTAAAAGCAAGCATGTCAAGAGTGGACAGTAGCAAGCAGGGGCAGGGTAGCAAGGGCAAGAGCGTTTGGTAGAGCGGTTCAAGAGCAAGGAGGCATGCAAATAAAAGGCTACCGTGTGCGCCGGCAGGTTGCACGGTGGTGCAAACATCTATTTTTGTTCGGATGTTGTGGTGTTCTATGGGTGCGGCATGGGTGCCGACTGCGAGCCAGGCGCGCTTCTGGCCTGTGCCGGTGCGCAAACTTGGCACCACCTGGCGAGTGCTAGACATTCAGTTGCGAGTCTTGATGACTGGGCTGGTCAGCCAGCGCTGGAGGGGATCGTAAGCCTCACCAGGCTCACCGCCCAATGGCACCCTGCGCCGCCCCCTCATGCCGCGAACCAGCAGCAGCACTGCCGCGGCAGCTGCGCCCATAACTGCCACGCCCGTGGCAATCCTGCGGGTGGGAGTGGCGAGTGGGGTGGAGGGCGGGGTGGGCAGCTGCCAATTCGGATGAGAGCACAGCTGAGGGACACATAGGTGTGGGGCTGAGGCCATCTTCTGCACGGTACACGCGGCACGCGGTAGCTTTGCCAGCTTTGGCTAAAAACAGAGCCTGCAGTTTGGCACACCTGACCAGGATGAGGTCCTGCCCGCCGCTGTTGGGCGCCTTCCAGGGAGGGAAGTAGGGGCGGCACTCAGCAGGGACCTGCACAGTGCGGTGTGGCAGGGGCGAGGTGAATGGTGAAAAGGAGGGGTGGCACTCGGCGGGGACCTGCAAGTACAGCAAGTTCCATAGCATGGGGAATGGGTGAAGTGTGGAGGCTGCATCTGCCGCCGCGGCACATGGATGCTGTGGTTTACGCAACTCAGAGGACAGTAGGCGCACTTGCAAGAAGAGGGAAGACTGCCATGCATAAAAGCCAACCAGCATGATGACCACAAGGCGCACCGGTGAGCCGACCGGTAGGCTGACCGTCTTGCCGCAGGTGGGGCGGTGGGAGCGCACCACACCGGGCGGGCAGGTGCGCAGCTGCAGAGGTGGTTGGAGGGAAAGGGGGAGCGACCAGGTGTCGGGGTCCAGTGCAGGTCCTTTGAGAGGAACTTCAGCACTTTCAAGCAAACCGCATCATTGCCTCACACATGCACACACAGTCGCCACCCATGCGATCACACAGTGACTCTCCGAGCCACCCTTGAGCGGCAGCGCACCTTCAGGTCCAGCCCCACACACAGCCGCACTTCCAGCAGCTGCCCCCGCCAGCACTCGAGCAGCGGCGCCACGCCAAACGCATCCTCAACCGCTCGTGCCACCTTGCGAGTCACATACACATCTGAGTCGGAGGGCAGGATGCCGGCGGTGGCCAGGGCCACCTGTGGGATGGGAGGATGAGGGGATGGAGAGCACAGGCCTTATGGCAATCAAAGTGGGGATGCAAATGACAGGATGCCGGCCTGGCCGGCCGCAAGCAGCACACCGCAGCACGCATGGCACTGCAGCAAGGCTGCTGGAGGGCGCCTTGCACATCGCTCACATCCAGGTCCATCTGCTCGTGCAGGCGCATGGTCGCGTTGAAGAAGGCGGCTCGGTCGCCCGTCACCGGGCGCGCGCACGTGCCTGCAGTGAGACGGAAGGGACGTTGGGCGGTGGGATGGAGATGGCAGGCAGCCAGGCAGCCCAGGTCGTGCTGCCGCCGCAGCACTGGCTGACACCAGGCACCAGGGCAGCCAAGGGGCGTGGCAGCGCATCAAATGAAGGCAGCAAGGACGGAGGGTCGCTGCCTGGGCCACATGCAAGCTGGTGCAGCTCTGGTGCAGCTAGCCCTGCATTTCTTGTTCTGATCTCAGCTCACCGTGCTTGTTGTACTCGTGATCCCAAAACTCGCCGTCTGCAGCAGGGCAAAAATATGCGGAAGAAGACATGCTGAGTGGCAAGAGGGCATGGCTGATGACGGCAGCCGCACTGCCTAATTGCCAGCCCTTGCAACCACACCACCGGCAGCGCCTACGACTGCCCCACCACCGTCCCTGCCCCACCTGGCCCCTTGAAGCTGGGCCATTCGCAACGCTGCTGCTCATTGCCTTCCTCCGGCTCCGGCGCTGGCGCAGGGGAGGGCGCTGGAGGCCCTGGATCGGGGCTCGGCTCGTCCCCCTCCCCTTTGCGCCGCCGCCGGTCCTTGCCTGAGCCATGCCGCCCCTCATGCTGCTCCCCTGCTGCAGCGGTGGGTGTCCACGCCTGCGCGTCGCCCTGCTGCTCCGGCTGCTGCCGATTGCTGCTGCTTGCGGCCCCGCTGCTGCTTGCAGCACCGCTGCTATCCAGCTGGCCAGTGCCACTGCTGCCAGTGCTGCTGCCACCATTGCTGCTGCCGCTGTGATCGCCGCAAAATTCCGGCCAACCGCCGTTTGCATACTCAGGCCACAGCCTGTGTTTGAATGGGAAGCGGAAAATAGCAGGCTTTGAGACACGAGACCCACGCAGTGATGTCACACACTGAGCATGCGACAAGCTGCTGCAAAGCCACAGCACCCTCGCGACTGCCCCTGCTGCACGCTCCAGCAGCCGGCAAGCATTCAAGCGGCGCCCTGTGACTCACCCGTGGATTGTGAATGCGGTGCTGCACAGGGAGAAAAGGATCATTTGCATAGCGTGAGTTGCATAAAGCAAGGCAGGGATGAGCACCAGCTGTCAAACAAAGCTAGCACAATGCAGGCGCTGCCGCTGCAGCACTAGCTAGGAAGCACCCACCACAACCCTAGCCGTTCCATCGCATCCCCCCCTCGAGCAGCTCACATGGGGCGGACGGTGCAGCGCTCCTGGCGGCAGAAGGTGGGTGAGTAGCTGCGCACGAAGAGGAACAGGTCAAACCCGGGGTCTCCGTCGGGCTTCCCTTTGTCCTTGCCCCGCCGCCCGTGCTTGCTGACTGCGGCCTGCTGCTGCACGCTGCTCGCCGGCTCCAGCGCCGATGCCGCCGCTGCCAGCAGCAGCAGCAGCAGCGCCGCGCGCCGCGCTGGCATTGTTGCTGCGAGCGTGTGTGTCTCGGAAGGTGAAGCTGCAGCAGGCAGGGCATGGAAGCAGGGTTGTCGTACTGCCGGGGAGGGCGGCAGCTGGAGCAGCGGCGGCAGGTGGGGAGGGCGATGGCGCACAGGGCGCCCCTCCGACTGCCCCAGACGCACAGCTGGAGCCCTCACCTACCGGACCCAGGAATGCCAGGCGCCCGGGTGCCCCGTGAGGGCGCGCTCAAGTCTGCTCCAAAGCCCTGCCGCTCGCCCCTGCCCTGGCTCTGTGGCCGCAAACGCCCTTGATCACGGACGACGACTGCCTGCACCTCGCAGGCGTGCTAGAGTGCGTGTTTTCAAGATGCTGCGTGCTGCCCTAATGCACGCCCTGTCCCAGCGTCTTTTCGCCTGCAAGCATATTAAATGAAGACACAATGAGTTTCATGTTGCCTGTGACGGGCGTGGGAGCCCGCTGGGAGCGTGGCTGCTGGGCACCACGAGCGTTTGGCCACAGGAGGGCCTCCTGGCGCACCAGCAGCCGCCAGCAAGTGCACAGGAGTCGAAGGCATGCAGCACCAGCAGCAGTGCAGCCACATGCGGCAGCGGCGGCAGCCGAGCGGGCGGCGGCGCCGGCAGAGGGCGAGCCACCTGTGCCACACCCCTCGCGCCTGCGCCTGGGAGCCGACATCCCCATTGCGCTGCGCTCCGTCACGGTGGCGGGCTGCACCTTCCTGCTGCTGGTGCCCGACATCGATGCAGGTGGGTGCACTGCACTTGTGATGCGGACGAACGTCTCTCGTGGCGGTTGTTCTGTGTCGTCAAGCCCATCGCAGCACAGCCCCTGCTTCCCAGCGTCCTCTGCACTGCTTTCACAAGGCGGGCGTGCATCCACCCTTTTTGGTTGCAGTGATGGAAATGTACATTGCAGCTGGGCAGGCAGACCGCGATCCATATTGGTGCGCTTGTGCTGCCTGCGCTGCCCTGCTGTGGCCGCTGCTGTGAATCGTTGGTTCATGTGGCCCCAAGCCTGTCATGGCAATGCATTTGGGCTGCTGCGTCTGTGCAAAACGCTTTGCACGTCATTGCGCAGCAGATGGTGATATGCCCTGCTTGTTACCTGCATTCTTGGTACAGGAGCCTACTGACTCGGATGTCACCATTCTTCACAGGTGTGAGCCCTGGCCCTCGGCCCTGGCCATGTCCGCTGAGCTGCTGGGCCGCCCCCACCTGGTGGCCCGCCAGCAAGTGTGCGAGCTGGGCTGCGGCCTCGGGCTGGCGGGGCTGGCGGCCGCCGTGGCAGGTGCGACTGGGCTTAGGGTGAGCAGCATGAGCTGGAGAAGAGTGGCGGCGTGGTGTGAAACAAGGTGTCGTCAAATGCATTGCTGCTGCGTGGTTTGTGGTCCCTGCTCACCACTTTCTGCGTCTCTATGTGCTGTTCTTCTCCTGCAGGCGCTGCAGAGGTGGTGCTGCTCGATCGTGAGCCGCTCGCGCTGCAGTGTGCGCTGGTCAATGCCGAAATTAATGGCCTGGCGGTTGCAGCGGCAGAGCCAAGCAGCAGCAGCAGCAGCGTCGTGCAGGCGCCCAGCGTAGATCAGTTGCTGCAGTATCTGCCTGCAGAGGATGTGCAGCGGTTGCAGCAGCACCAGCAGCAGCTGCAAGTGCAACGAGCGCAGCCGCAAGCAGCAGGGCCCGNCAGCAGCAGCAGCAGCAGCGACGGCACTAGCGGCAACGGTACAGGGCTGCCCTCCCNAGCAGCAGCAGCAGCAGCAGCAGCAGCAGCAGCAGCAGAGACAGCAGCTGCAGGCACAGCAGCAGCAGCCCTGCCGCCGCCAAGCGGCGTGGTGCGGGCGGAAGTGTTCGATTGGAGCCAGCCGGTGACAATTGCGCCCCATGATGTGATGCTGGTGTGCGACTGCTTGTACGAGAGCTTTTCCGTTCAGGTGCGGCGGTCTTAGGGAGTGCCAGTGTGTTCTGCTTGATACATACATGGCTGGAACGGTTGGCCGCAGCTCAAGCCTGCCATGCTGCCGCCGCACTTGCCCCTGGGCGCAGGCATGGCACGGCACTGCACATGACCAGTGTGGTTATCTGAACAGGTGTAGGCTGGCGCTGTGCCGTTCCGAGCCGTTCCTCTGTTCCCCCTACCTTCCCCTCACCCGCAGCCTGTGGCGGAGGTGGCCCCCAAGCTGCTCAAGCGCCACAGCGGTAGCCGCCTGCTGCTGGCAGACCCGCCCGACCGAGCGCGGCACAACAGGTGCGTCTGCACTGCCTGCTGGCTAGCGCCAGCGCTGCTGCTGCCTTAAACCTTTGTGCAGCAGGACGATTAGCCGGCATTTGGCGCAGGGTCGGCATGCTCAGCTGTGTGCGCCTGCCCTCGTGTGTCCGTCACCACCAACCATCAGGCATATGCAAACGGTCATACAGGGAACGCTGCTGATGCTGTCACCCAAAATGTCACCACTCGTCAATGCAGGGAGTGCTTCCTTGACATCCTCTGTGAGGAGAGCGGCGAGTTTTTGGTGGAGGAGGCGGCAGAGGTGCGGGTGCCCACGTGGGAGGAAAGCAAGCGAGCGTGGCGTGACGTGCCCATCGCGCTCATGCACCTCCGGCGCGCCGCCGGCGGCGACACAGTCGGCGTGAAGCTGCGGCAGCGCGAGTGAGGGGCAGAAACGGCAGCTGTGGCATGGGCCGCCCCTTGCCATGCATGTGCCTTGCATGTTTTACTCTCTGGACTAAAGGCCGCGTGATGCGCTGTCGGATTTACTGTTGCAAGATCAGGAGCATGTTTGGTGCCAATGAGTTCAAGAGGAGGGACATGCAMCGGGAAGCAGCACGGCCCGACAGACTGGCATGGCAATAGGAAGAGGTAGCCAGCACGACCAAGCGGCACTGAGGTGCAACAGGGAAGCACCTCACGCAATGCCAGCAACAACAGCTGATGCCCGTTCGGCTATCGCAGACGCAAGGTCGGTGTGCTGCTGCAGGTGGGCGYCCAGGGCCGCGTGCGGAGCACTGGTACCAAGTGCAGCGTCAAACACCCAGTAGGGCACGCCCACCACGTGCCAGCCGTGGTGCCGAAGCAGCCGGTTGCGTGCACGCGTGGGGCCGTTACGCAGTGGCTGGCCGTCCTTCCCTGTCCAATTGCGAATGAAGTGTGAGGGGCCGTCCGCCTCCACTGCAATGCGCAGCTGCGGCAGGGCCGCATCTGCCTGCAGCAGCGGCTGGCCACGCCCGCTGCGCACGATGTGGCTGGTCATCACCGCATAGCTGCCCGCCAGCTCCGCCACTGCAGTTGCGATTAGCCCCTCAAACTGGCTAACTGCCTTCCCCTGCAGCTGCTGATGCTTCTGCTGCTCGGCTTGCAGCTGAGCCTGCCACGCTGCCTGGCTGCGCTGCAGCAGCTGGGGTGGGCAGGGCACAGCGTCCCCATACTGCAGTTGCATGAGGAGGTGTGCTTGGGCAAACTGCACAAACGCCACGTCAGCCAGTGCGGCACCCTCCTGTGCTGCCACTGCCACCAGCCGCTCCCACATGGGCAGTTCACATGCCTGCAGCCGGGCAGGGAGGGTGAAGCAAGAGAGCAGAACATGGTTGCCTTTACGGGAGCTGGGAAGCACCAAGATGACAATCAGGCAACTGTGGCATCATGTATGAAAACCGCGCACCAGCAAGCCCGACGCACCTCCAGCACTGCCAGCGCCCAGGTGATGTTTGCAGCCGGACGGGCGCTGCCGGCTTGCCGCTCAAGAGTCGCCAGGCATGCCTCAATTGTTGCCGCAGGCGGGGCCACACCCAGCTGTGCGCAGCCAACCTGCAGAGCGGACATACTGGTGTGTGGGAGGCAAGCCGCAAACAAGCAATCCCAGAGCAGCTCTGGCCAGCTGCAGCACAGCATACGGCTTACCAGCCATGCACTGGCACGGGCCGGTGTCATGTCATGTGCATAGCGCTTGAATGCTGCAACCAATATTGGAGGGCAGCACTGCCGACATTGGCCATGCGCCACCACGTGGCTCAGATCAGTCGGTAGAGTTGCTTGGCTGCTTTCACACAGCATACACGCAAACAGTGCCACGCATGTTGGCCTTCAGCGCTCACAAGCTTGGACCAAAGCAGCGGTGCATCGGTTGAAAGGCACCCACCTGCCAGCAGCGCGAATCTCGCGGCGGCATGTGGCGGAGGCGCCCGCATGCATACAACAGCAGGGTTGTTGATTGGGCGTCCAGCCCTGTTCTTAAGGCCCGGTGCAGCAGGGCATCTGCCAGGCGGGCACCGGGATAGAAGCGGTGGAAGGGATCCTGGTCCGGTTTTGGTGCTTCGCCCGCCAGTACTGGTACGTCGCTCAGCTGAGCGCAGGCCAGCAGGATTTGGCTGGCAGCCTTGTGGTCATCCCTGTGTGGCGGCTGTTCCAGCGCTTGTTGCACTGCGCTGAACAGGTGCTGCGCCTGCGCTGCCGTCGGCCGCAGCCCCAGCAGCATCGCCCCATACAGCGTGTTGCCGACCGATTGAAGCGGCCCCAGCTTGCCAGCTGATGCCAGCCGTACNTGCATGCTGCACCAGCCGCACTGCCAGCGGCTGGCTGACTGCTGCTGCCAGTCGTTCATCTGACTCTGCCAGCGTGCCCAGCGCCAGCAGCATGTTGCTCACACCCTGGGCAGCGGCATCCGACAGCGAGTGCAGCTGCACGGCCGTCTGCCAGGCGTTCAGTTGCTGCGGCTGCAGCACGCCTGGGAAGGCAGCTGCGCAGCGCACAAATGCGGTGAGCTGCCGAACGCTGAAGCTGCCAAACCGCTCTGTGGCCAGCTGCAGCAGCTGCCCTACTGCCTGCCGGTCGGCTGCGCTGCCGCCCTCGTGCGCCGCCTTCTTCTTCATGGTGTCCAGCGCTTTGGACACCACAAAGACGTGCACACCCTGCTGCCCCGCTGCCGCATCTGCCTCCTGCACCTGCCGCAGCACGGCTGAGCAGCTGCGGCAGCTGTCCAGGGCAGCCATCAGGGGCNCGAGGTCNACACGTGGCCGCTGCCGCTGTCCCTGCTGCTGCTCGCCAGGCCGGCTGATTTTGCTGCCTGGCGGGCTGTTGCTTCTGCTGCGGCTGTTGCTTCTGCTGCGGCTGTTGCTGCTCCTGCTGAGGCTGTTACTGTCCCTGCTGCTGTCGCTTCTGTGCCTGCTGCTGCTGCTGTCGCCGCTGCTGCGCCGGNCTCGAGCGCTGCTGCCATCGCCTCGTGGCCCAGCCTNGAAAGAAGCGCAGATACATGGTTGCCGTCTGTCTGAACATCCCAGCGCCTGATTGCTTCAGTTGATCACACCTTGCAGTGTGGTGCCAACATATGCAAACACTCCCTGGGAAGCATTGCGCACTGCCTCACCTGCCACTCGCCACCGCCGCCGCCGCCGCTCCGTCGCGGCCCGCCCTGGCGGCTAGCAGCGCCGCTCCGACCTTGCCGGCTGCCGTCGGACGGCCCGCTCCTGCAACACCGCAGTGAAGGCGATCAGACGGTGGAGCAAGCCAGTCGCAAGCAGGGCCAGAGTGAGCAGCGCAGCCTGGTGCGGCGCGGGGCCTCACTCCGCCACGATCGTTAGCTCCGTACAACCGCGAGGTTGCAGAGGCCGCTGGGCAGCCCGCGCGGCCAAGCTGGGCCGAGCGCCGGCTTGAGACGGCCGCAGCCTGCACTGCGCAGCAGACAGCATTGGGTGGCAATGGCGACGATGACTGGCAGGGCCGGAGACGTGTGGACCTGATGATGGACCGCAGCGGCGGCGGTCGCCTGTGTCGCGCAGGCCAGCGGGCAAGCCAGGCATTGCAATGCCATCAGCAAGTGGATCAGATGCTCTGCTTCTGCTGGATTGAATTGTCACGAGGAACACGTTGTCACCCAGGGCTTCTTGATCACCCCTTTCTTATTGTTCCGCCTTGCCGCTGTCTGCCTAGCGTTACAGAATCTCAGCACGACCGAGCAGGTCACTAGCCGGGCTAATCAGCACAGGGAAACGACAGCGGGAAAAACAAGCAAGACTGGGAATGTTGTAGCTCAAGACAGAGCGGGAATCAATCGCCGGGCTGGATCCAATTTGTCTGTATCACTCTCATGGGTGCAGCAGGCAGCCGGCGTGCCGCGCTGCTGCTGCCATTGCAGGGCGGCGGCTCTGATCCGAGGGGCTTAGCCCCCGCTCAGGCCGCACCGCCGCCCTTCCTAGGCCGCTCACTCCTGCTGCGGCTGGTCCTCCGCAGCGGGCTCAGCAGGCGCAGCAGCGGCCACAGCAGCGTGCTTGTCCATGCTGCTGCTGCTGTGCACGCGCGGCACAAAGGCGGTGGCCTCGGCGCTGAGGCCGGTGTGCAGGCCGCC
>JADXDR010000143.1:288994-309985 GCA_025026875.1 Chlorella ohadii
TGGCGTCCTGGCGAGGCGGCGAGGCAAATGCGGGCTGATGCAGGCTTTGGGCGGACTTGCAGCCGACAATCGGGCGATCCAGTGTGTTGCCAATTCATCGTCAAGCCAGACGCGCGCAGAAACAGCAGCAATGAGCGCGACCGCCACAGCCCGGGCCGCGGCGGCCCCGACGGCCCGCCCCTGCACTGCCAGGGTGCGACATTGATAGCCATGCATCCATGCAAGCGATCGCAGCTGCCTGCAAGCAACCAGCGGCAGCAGCCCGCACCCACTCCGCGCCTCCTGAGCCCTATCTTCTCCCCCTCGCCCTGCCACAGGCTCCGCGTGCCATCTCCAGCAGCAGCAGCAGCGGCTTCGCCCCGGCGCGGCAACCCAGGGGCCGCCCCGCCCGCGGCGCCCTCCAGGTGGCGGCAGCGGCGGCGGCAGCAGCGCCCGAGGCGCCCACGCTGCCATTCCGCGTGGGCCACGGCTGGGACCTGCACCGCTTGGAGCCGGGCTATCCCCTCATTGTCGGCGGCATTGAAATCCCGCACGACCGCGGCTGCGTGGCGCACTCGGGTGGGTGGCGCTCAGGCGCACCCTGCCGCTGCTGCCGCCGGCCTGGAATGCACCGTGCCGTGGGCAACCTGCCATCACAACACAGCTAGAACCAGGGCTGCTGGCAGCGCCTACTCTTGCCCTCCCACTCTACCTCCACCCTGCCGCCGCCCTGCCCTGTCCCGCCCACGCCCATCGTCTGCAGACGGTGATGTGCTGCTGCACACGGTGGTGGATGCCATCCTAGGCGCCCTGTGCCTCCCAGACATCGGCCAGCTGTTCCCCGACACCGACCCGCGGTGGAAGGGCGCGCGCAGGTGAGCTGCTGCTGGCTGGCCTGGCGCAGTTAGCTGCTGCTTGCGTGGACGTACGATGGCAGCTGCCTGCTGGTGATGCAGACTAAGGGTGGCAGCCAGACAAGGCCAATGATGCGGGGTCTGTAGACGTTGGTCGGGAGTTGTGGCATCGGTGCGAAGGTGCTCCGCAGACAAGAGTCCTAGTGATCAGAGCAAACAACGCTGGGTGGCTCAGTGTATCAGCCCGCCCTCATTCCCTTCTCGCAGCCACATCTTCCTCAAGGAGGCAGCATTTCATTACTCAAGCTGTCAAATCGCCCTCCTCCCCGCAGCGACATCTTCCTGAAGGAGGCGGTGCGGCTGATGCGGGAGCGCGGCTACACAATCGGCAACATCGACTGCACCATCATCGCGCAGGCGCGTGCGCGACAGCACTGCCTTGGCGCAATGTAGTCGAACAGTGCAGTGCAGCCGTGGCCAGGGTGGCAGGCAGCCGGCCAGCCGAGGCCGCCGGCGCACCGGAAACCGGCCGCATGGCGCCGCAGGGGCGTAGCCAGCGCTGCTGCTCTGTTGCCTCACGATGCGTTTTCCGTGGCTTGCCCCTGCTGCTGCTGGCACCGAGCTGCACTGAACGCTCCCGCTGTGCGCACCTGGTTTTCTCGGCTGCAGCGGCCCAAGATGTCGCCGCACAAGGAGGCGATTCGGGACAACCTGTGCCAGATGCTGGGCGCGCACCCCAGGTGAGCCCTGTGCAGAATGCAGAGAACCCTGGGCACTTGAGGTAGTTGCTCAGGCAGACTGGCCTGTTGCGCCCTGCCATACCACACCTCGCCGCAGCGCGGTGAGCGCTGGAACAACGCCGTGCTCCCCAGTGGTGGTATGAGGAACCGGTTGGATTGAACCGCTGACGCTCCGTTGGATGCACCCCGCCCCCTCGTCGCCCGCAGCGTGGTGAACATCAAGGCCAAGACGCACGAGAAGGTGGACTCGCTGGGGGAGAACCGCTCCATCGCCTGCCACGCCGTGGTCATGCTGCTGCGGCAATGAGCGGCGGCACGCGAGGGCTTATGCGGGCGCATCCGGCATGCGGCTGCGGCGGCGAGGGCTTGGGGCAGGCTGCAGCTGGAGTGCAGCTGCACATACAGTGCAGCACCAACTGCTCGAGTGCTGCCATCGCGCCAGCCGTCTGCTTGCATCGGTGACCGCCGGCCTTTGCGCCCTTCTTTTGTCTCCGATTTGATTTTGATGCAACCTGAGAGCGCGAGTTCAAGGCACTGGGTGGCCAGTTGTATCGCAGTAGAGCTGCCCGGTTGCCCGTCAAGCTGCTGCAGCGGCATAAGCAGCACTCGAATGGGCTCTGCGCTGCGCTGCGCTGTGAACACATGACCTGTGCCACACTGCACTGAGCCCACTCTGCACTGCTGCAACTTCGAGATCGAGCAGCAGTTCAAGCATAAGCGTGTGACTGTGCCTGTGCATGGCAGACAACGGCAGGCACCGGGCAGGGAGACGTGCGCACATCAAAGAGAGTGGGTGCTCAAAACAGACTGGCCACACCTTGCACGCATGCACGGAGCCGGCAGCTCACTGATAACCAGGACATCATTGCTGCACCACTGCTGCGGCGCGGTTAGCCTTGCGCTGCCGCTGCCGCAGCCTGTGCCCGCTCGCTGACTGAAGCCGAACGGCAGGCCTGGCACAGCAGGCGCAGGCGGGCATGCTGGGTGAAGTAGGCACGCCACGCATCCGCAAACTCTTGGTCCGCTGGGGTAAAGATGGGGGCGTGCGTGACAGGGTTCGAGTGGAACTGCAGGGGTGGGGTGCAAGTCAATCGGGAGTAGATGTAAGACGCGGGCTGCACGGTCGGCCGCGCTGCAGCAGCCCAGCGTGCACCACCAACCCCAGCCCCCCAGTGTGCCGCACCTCTTCAGGGGCTGTCAGCTGTGTGGAGCTCAGAAAGGCGGCCGCGATGGCTGGCCGCCCGCCCGGCTGGCAATCCACTCCCAGACCCTGCTTGGCTCCACACAAGTCGCAGCGCCGCTTGCTCCGGCTCTTGTGCTTGCTGCTCTTGAATGCGTGCAGCTGGTCAGCCACCGCCTCAGCCATGGCGCTCTTCAGGCGGCGCTGGAGGTCCGCCTCCAGTGAGTCGCCCCTGCAGGAGGAAGGTCAGAGGAGCGAGAGGCGCATGCGCCAGCTGGGGCCCAAGGGAGGGCACTGGACACCTGCCAGCAGTGCAGCCAGCACACGTGCGGCACCACCACAACGGCGACTGCCAGCAAGCAAAGCCTCGCAGCCAGCCAGCTTCTCACCGCAGGCACTTGAGCGCCGAAAAGTCGATCTCCCCTCTGTCGTCTATGTAGCGCAGTTCCGTCTGAACCGACCGATGGCGCCGCACCACGAATGCAGTGACGGGCGGGCTGCGGGGGACGGGCTGCACGGCCGCACCGGCCCGCGGGTGCCGTGCCAGCAGTGCAGAGAGGAAGGGCCAGTCGGGGTCTGAGGGGGTGATCAGCTGGTCCAGGCGCCGCTCTTTCAGCTGGTTCACATACTCGCGTGCCTCCGCCACGCTGTCAAACCAGCAGCCACCGATCTGCACGGACGAGTGGCAAGTGGGGAGGCACGTGGGCAGGCCTGGTGGCGGCGGGCTGTGGAGCGGCGGCGGGGCATGCACCGCAAACCCCAGCCAAGCACTGCCACCCGCCTTCAGACCGCCTGCTGCCTCTGCAGCTTGGCTGTCCGCCCGGCCGCCAGGGTGAGCGGCCTGGTGTCGACGGGAGCTGCTGGCGGCGGCGCCGCCGCGGAGTGTGAGGGACTCTAGTGCATCTGCCAGCCCCTCCTCCACGTCCTGGCGCAAGTCCCGGCTGGCCTTGCTGCCCCACATCAGTGACGGCGGTAGACGAAACAGGGTGCAGAGGCGCCTCATGATCCCGAGTCACGTGCCTGGCGGCGGCCTGCTCCTCCGGTTCGTTTGGGTTTGATGCGAGCAGCGTGAGTAATATCCATGAGACCAACTGCTGCGGTTCTGCCTGGCTGTTGCAGCGACACTAGCTGGGCACATGCGCTGTCGGAAGGGGCGCCCCGCGCTGTGCTGCGCAGCACCGACGGCGGCGGCGGCAGGCGTTCACCAACTCGCCTGCAGCCGCGAACAAAAGCTCTTATCGTTTCCAGCGTTCACACATTGACAAAGCCGCGCCATGGTCCTCACGCGGGCGCAGTGCCGCAAGGAGGAAGTTACGGGCTCCGGCGCGCCCCGCAGCGGAGTCACAGCCAACGTGACGCTGGGCGGCACGCCGTCCAAGGCGGCGGCGGACTGGGCGGCCGGCGGCGGCAGCCCCAAGGCGGCGGCAGACCCAGCGGACGGCCAGGCACGCGCCCTGGCGTGGCTCAGCCTGGTGCTGTTTGTGTTTGGAGCCGCCCTCCTGTTCGCGTCAGTGTCGCACACAGCCTACCGCCTGGCTGCCGGCGCATCCTAGCCTGCAGCGGGCCTCACAGTAGGCCGCCGCGGGAGAGCGGCAGCCTCGGCCGCCAAACGGTGTGCCGCCCAGTTGTGTTGCAGCACTGAACTCAGCCTTTCACTGCCATCTGTACTGCTACTTGTTTCCATTGAACCGTGTGACACATTTTTGACAGTGCGTAAACAGGCACAAAGCAGTGGGCAGGAATCAGGCGGCCAGGAGCAGTGGGGGGAGCGACCGTACACAGCATAACTGCCCTGGCACTCCCCTGCCTCCCGCCATCACCGCCCCTTGCCCCCAGCTGCCTTGCGCGCCAGGTAGCGCGCCCGCGCCGCGGCCACCGCATCATCTGTGTTGCGCCGCTCCGCTGCCGCTGCTCGCTGCTTCTCTGCATCAGCTGCCGCCGCCAGGCCCGCTGCCTGGGCCTCAGCTGCCGCAATCGCCTTGGCTCCCGTCTTGCCGCCGCTGCAGGGAAGCAGCAGACAGGGAGGGGCGTCTTGCACCAGTGAACTCGTCGAGGGCATGCCATGCAAGTTGAAACGCCAGGACCATTGCCTCTGCATGCAGCCCAGCTGCCCGCTCTCCATGCCATGTGGTCAGCAAGCTCAGCAGCCGGCTTTGCAGGAGATACCACCGGCTTGAGAGCGCAGCAGCAGCGCAAGCAGCCCAGCAGGCGCGAGCTCTCACCTGAGCCGGTTCACGTCGATGCCTTCCAGGCGCGGCAGAATTGCCTGCACCCACTGGCTCTCCACGGGGCACACCTGGGGCATCAGAGTTGATTGGACAAAAGGCGGGGTTGGAAAGGGCCCAGCGGCAGCGCGGCTGGCACGCCTGCTTTCGGTGTGCATCCGCTGGCCGCGCCGTCCCAGCGCAAGCACACAGCTGACCTGCGCCTCAGCCACACATTTCTCCTAGGTGGCTGTGAACCCTGCAGCACATTTGTTAAGCTTGCCTTGCTGAGATAGACGCGCCCGGTGGACACGAGCTCGTGGTAAACCATCCACTCAGGAAGCAAGCCGTCGTCATCTGCCGCCACACGCGCGCAGCTGGGGTGCAGCTGCAGGGTGTGGGGCGGGGGCAAGGCGGAGAGCGGCAGAGGGGTGTCATGGCTAGTGTTGCACACATGAACGGCAGCAGCTGCCCCTCATTCCGGCTCTACTGCTTTACACTGTGGCTTGCGCCTCGTTAGCAACCAGCAGCTGCCATGGCTGGCAGCCTCGCTGCACGCACCAGCTAAGCTGGGTACGCCCGGATGTACCCCTACCTGCGCCAGGGTGGACGACTCTCCCAGTGTGCGGTAGCCGTTGTGCATGGGCATGCGCCGCGCCAGCCGGTTGGCAAACCCTGCAGGCGCGGGAGTCGCAGTTTCAGCACCGTGTTGTGCCCATGGGGTGCGCACAACGACCAGTTGCATGGGATCTGGGCCAAACCTGTGCCCGTGCATGTTCCTTGCAACCACAGCGCACCTATCGTGAGCGCCATGCGCAGCGCGGACACCGTGGCCGCATCAGAGAAGCCGCCGCTGCGCCGCGGCCGCTTGCCGCCGCGAGAGTCATAGTGCCGCTCCCTGTCGCCCCGCTCCCTGTCCCGCTTGCTGCTGTCTCGCTCCCTCTCTCCCTCCCGCTGCCGCCCCTCTGCAGCAGGCTGCTCGTCCCGCCGCGCCGCTTCCCCACTGCCACCTGCCTCCCCACCCTCGCTGCCCCGCTGCCGCTCCGGTCGCTGCCGCCCGCTGCCGCCGTCAAAGCCGCTGCCGTCAGGCCCGATGATTCGCTCCAGCTGCTGGCGGATGTCGCGCGCGAAGCGCATGCTGCGCCCGTCCACCCCAAGGTCCCGGCACCAATCGATGGAACCGCCCGCCGCCTGCCACGCCTGCAAGAGGGGCAAATGAGGACGAACAGAGGAGCAGAAGTTGAGCATGCATGAGCAGGTGAAACCCGCTGCGCCATGTGCGAGAGGCCCCTGCCCAACCAAGGATTGTCGGACACAACCAAAGGCACATGGCTGATGCCTCATGCTTGATGCCTGCCCAGCTGCTGCCCCGTCCATTGCACAGCACCAAGACTCGCCTCGTACAGCCTGAGCAGCAGGATGTGGTCCCCCAGCCCTTCCTGCTGCAGCTCTTTCAGCAGCTCCCGGCCCTGCTCGCTGATGGATGGCCCGCCGCCGCCGCCGCGCCCACCCTGCTGGCCTGCGCTTGGAGCGGTGGGAGGCAGCAGAGAGCAGTCGTGAAGCCCAGTCAGCAGTGCATTGTTGGGCGTCAGCAGCGCATGGTTGGGCAGCTGAGAGTGGACAGCCACCGTACGAGAGCCGACTGTAGTGTGCGACCCCCGGATGCCTGAGCAACGTCCATAGGCAGCATGACCAGCAGCGTAGGCAAGCGGTTTGGTTGTGCCTCGCCCACCTTGCTGCTCGGTGCCAGCCGCCAGCTGCTCCGGCCCCTTGTTCCCTAGGAACACGCTTGACTCTGGTGACAGCATGGCAGCCACCGTCATCATCTGCAACAGGGAGGGGCAGTAGACGCATGCAACTTCTGAGTGGCAGCCCCGCCTTTGAAGATGGACTCTGGTGACAGCATGGCAGCCACAGTCATCATCTGCACAGGGAGGGACACAATAGCACACTTGTTGCAGCATGGCAGCCACTGTCTCGTCTGCACCGGTACTAGCACAGGCAGGCTGCAGTTGCAGGCTGGCACTCACGCCTTGCAAGCAGGCCGCCAACTGCAACACCCTTCCTTCTGCGAGACAAGCAGCAGCAAGCATTGCTTATCGTGCCAGCTGCACGGCTCCAGGCTGCAAGGCTGGGCCAACACGTCCAGCAGCAGCAGAGCAGACACAACAGCCCCAGCAGAACGCGCACCTGGTCCAAGCACTTGAGGTCGCGAGCCGCCAGCAGAGCACGCGCCAAGCTGGGATCCAGCGGCAGCAGCGCCATCGCCTTGCCCTTGTCTGCAGGGCAGGGGGTCCGGGCAGGTGCATGCTGGGCGCTGCAAGGGGTGATAAGGCATGCCATCGCCTTGCCCTTGTCTGCAGCACAGAAACACAGATCGAAGCACCAGTTGCACGCTATGCGGAGCAGTTGCTGCTGCACAGTTGCTGCTCGGCGCAAGGGTGCAGGTGTAGCCTCCACGTTAAAGGCACGCGTTGCGTGCTGCACGAGTCAAGGTGCAACCTGGCATGCGGTGCGATAAGAGCACCCAAACACTCCCGTCGCGTCATCGCCCAGGCGTGAGCAGCAGCAAGCGCAGAACACCAAACCTGTGATGGCTCCATTCACGTCTATTGCATCCAGCACGTACAGCTGGCGCAGCGCGTCCTCCAGGGACTCGGCCTGGGGGATGGTTAATCCAAGGAAACGAGGCAGTCAGTGCAAACCACATCAGTTATATACAGCTGGCGCAGCGCGTCCTCCAGGGACTTAAGCCTGTGCATGGATTAACCAGCTTACGATGTGCCGGTCAGCACGGTGCAGTGTGCAGCGGGTGACAGGTGCAGAGGCGAGGCACTGATCGAAAAGCAGGGTGCAAATGCAGAGGCGAGGCACTGATCGAAAAGCACAGCCGCATGCTGGGCAAGCAGGACTCAACAACTGAGCTTCCAGCTGCAGCGCTCACCGCTGGCGAGTCCAAGTAATCGAATCCCAGGACGTCAATGTTGAGGGGCAGGGACTTGAGGTACAGCGTGGCCGACACAAGAGATGTGCGCTGGATCTCAGGCGCGGTCTGCAGGCCAAAGTTGCAAGGCGGGGTGCGAATGAGCGATCGGCCAGGGCCTGCCAGAGCGTGGCCGACACGAGGGACGTGCGCTGGATCTCAGGCGCGGTCTGCAGCAGCAAACATGTTGCAAGGCATGATGCAAATGAACCGCCAGGCCCTGCCACGCGCTCGGTCACTGAGGGATTGTGCCCAGAGCTGCTCTGCTACTGTAGGCGGGGAGGCGAACATCCCTGCGGTGTCCTCAAAACCGGCCGTACAAAATTGCTTGAGCGCTCCAGCGGCTCACCGTGTTGGGCATCTCGCGCTCGGACAACTTTTGGTGCAGAGGCGGAAGCACGTGCCCACCCACCTCTTCACAACACATCCTCAACCTCGCAAGCGGCTCACCGTGTTGGGCATCTCGCGCTCGAAGAACTTCTTGGTGTAGAGGCGGAAGCACGTGCCCGCCCAACTCTTTGCAACACATCTTCAACTGCGCAAAGGCAGCTCACCGTGTTGGGCATCTCGCGCTCGAAGAACTTCTTGGTGTAGAGGCGGAAGCACTTGCCGGGGCGGGTGCGGCCTGCACGGCCCGCCCGCTGCGTCGCCTGCACCCTGCAAAGTGGCAG
This sequence comes from Chlorella ohadii, assembly GCA_025026875.1. Classification (NCBI taxonomy): domain Eukaryota; kingdom Viridiplantae; phylum Chlorophyta; class Trebouxiophyceae; order Chlorellales; family Chlorellaceae; genus Chlorella; species Chlorella ohadii. The sequence goes on from JADXDR010000143.1 coordinate 297,606, forward strand.
CGGGGGAGGCGGGGTGGGCAAAAGCGTCGGCGGCAGGATCTGAAGAGTCGCGTTACCGTACTGTGCATCATGGGCTGCGAGCTGCATGGCAAGCCAGCATGCAACGAACAATTGCGCGACCGCCATGTTACACAGGTTGTTTGACGGCTTCTGGTCGCACCTGCTGATGGGGGTGACCCCCAGGCTGTCCATGCCCGTCCGCGGGTTGTACTCCTTCTGCTTCACCACCCCGCTGTCCACCACATACACCACGCCATCCACTGCGAAAGTGGAAGGTCACATGAAAGGACTGGTTGCAGAGTGGCAATATGCATCGCAGTGCTTCGCCACTCCGCTGTCAATCACCTACACCACACTGTCCACTGCAATAGAGGGACGTTAGGTACTGCGTCTCGGTGAACTGAATGCGCGACATGCTGCACCCCGCACCATCCCAGCCCCAGTGCAGTCAACCAGCAGCCAGCGCACCAGTGACCGATGTCTCAGCAATGTTGGTGGCCACGATGCAGCGGCGCACGCCCGAAGGCGCAGGCGCAAACACGCGTGCCTGCGGTTAAAGGGCGACAGGAATCAGGAGAGTGTTGTTGGCGGTTGCAAGAATCACAGCTGAAACAAGGCGGGCACGGATTCACATCCACGGTGTAGGCCGCAGGCAGACGATGCATGCACCAGAAGCACAAACCCCTCATACCCACCTGCATCTCAGGAGGCAGCGCCGCATAGATGGGCAGTACCAGCAGGTCGCCACATGCCTCGCTGGGCAGCGAACGCACTGCGTCCGGGGGTGGCATGTGTTTTGGATAGAAGGCCAGTTGACATGAATGGAAGGACGGAGGGCAGCCCCTAGCGGCCAATGCAGAAACCTGAACCCCTTCACTGCTCTGCCATCCAGCAATGCCAAATCGCGCAGGCACACAGGGCTTGGTGCGCCTGGCCCACAGCAGGGTTGAGAGCTCAGTCGGCGCTAACCCTACCGCTCGCCTGCGTCGTTCAGCTGCTTCACCGCCTTGTCGATTTCGGCCTGGCCGGTGAGGAACACGAGGATGTCGCCTGCAAGTACAAGAATGGATCAGACACAGATATTGAAAGAAAGACCAGACAACATTTAGGGATAGGTGCAGAGGAACACGAGGATGTCGCCTGCAGGCCATGTGATATGAACGCGACAAGTACACGGCAGTTGAGAGATGGGTGCAGGGCAGCAGCAGGGCATCGCTTGCAGGGCACCAGCGACCACACCTGGCAGGGACACAGCATTCAGCTGGAAAGCAGGCAGTGCCCGCGCACCTTCGGGCTGGTTGCAGTGGATGTCTATCGCAGTGTCCACCGCTGCCTGCATGGCAAACGAACATCAGAGCAAAGGCATTAGGCACAATGTACTAGATAAAAAACCACAGAAGTGACGGCGCATGCACTGTGATGGTCACCGGCGCACACCATCCGCACAGTACCACACTTTAAGCTTGCCCTCCAAGCTTGCCTGCAGGTAGTCCTGGCCGTGGTCCTCAAGAGCGTGGATGATTTCCACAGGGAATGTGCGGCCCGGCACCTGCAGCAGGGGACACGCCGGATGGAGCATGTTGGGCGGAGAACCCCACACACCCGGAGCCTGTCAACTGCGCCGCCCCACAACAGGAACCCCATGGGTGGCACGCAGCAGGCGCACACCAGTGCATGCACTTCACAACCACACCCATCTGTGCACCGAGGGGTGGACAGCAGCTCACATGGGAGACGGGGCAGCTCCTGCCCACCACCCACAACAGACCCAGACGTGACAACCAGCAGGCACACATTGCTGCTACCCAGCGTTGCTACGCAAGGGTGTCCTCACATGGAAGACGGGGCAGCTCATGAAGTACTTGCTGAACTTTTCTCCGTCCAGGGTGGCCGAGGTCACCACCAGCTTCAACGGCTTCTCCCTGCGCAGGGCAGAAGGCAAGAGCAACACATCGTGTTCGATCGAAAACACAGTGTATGACAAACCGGCTTCAGCGGCATCTCTCTGCTTTTGCCAAACAGAAGGTGATGCCAACAGTGGCAATTTACGCTTTTCGATTTTGTTTGAAGTCAGCGTGCACTGCAGCCAGCACACCACCCTGCACCTGTGCTGCACCAGCTCCTGGAGCAGTCACAACCAAACATGCATGCCCACACACCCAAACCCACATGCACAAATAGAGACCCACCTGCGCTGCACCAGCTCCTTGAGGAGGCCGAAGAGGATGTCGGTGTTGAGGCTGCGCTCATGCGCCTCATCCAGCACCAGCACAGAATACTGGCTGAGCTGGGCATCGTCCAGGCATTCACGCAGCAGCGTGCCGTCTGCAAGCAGCGGCCAAGACGTGCAGGGTGCGGCTGGTGAGGCTGACCGCTGTCCCTGCAGCCCCTGCTGATGGCTGGCACTTCACTTCGTGTGGCCCAGGCACTGCCCACCGCCCCCTCACTGACCCATGCATGCTATTGCATCCGTAAGCCAGGCAGCCAGGGCAGCAGCAAAAGAAAAATGCTGCCCGTCGCACTCATGATCTAGGCCATGCAACAAGGGCAGCGCACCGGTCAGGTACTTGATGCGAGTGCGGCGGCAGGTGCGGTCCTCAAAGCGCACTGCGTAGCCGACCTGGCAGGCAAAGAAGTGGGCCGGGGCAACACATATGGCTCAGCGACTGCAGCCTGTGCTTATAGGTTGGGCATTTAGGGCCGTACGAATCCAAGGCTGGCCCAACAACCCGCACGTTGCCAGCAAACGCCTATTATTGTCCGTCACTGTACAGCAGCAGGCTGCAGCAGCCAAGCAAAGGACAAGCAACCAGCAAGCAACAGCAGCAGTCTCACCTCCTGGCCCAGCTCCACTTTCTTCTCCCATGCCACCCGCCGCGCCACGGTGACGGCAGCCTGCATTCACGGGCGTGCCCGGCAGCCGAGGCACGTGAGGCCCGGCGCACCGGCCGCAATCGACGCCAGGGCTGCCGCTCCTGCGTGCATGGTTCTCCACCTCACACCCTGCCACATTGCAGATGTGCTGCACTCCGAATCGCTTCACTGCCGCCTCACCACGCGGCGCGGCTGCGTCACGCCAATCAGCCCGCCCTCTGCAAGCCCCGCCTCCTCCAGAATCTGGGAAATCTGGGTGGTCTTGCCGCTGCCCGTCTCGCCTGCGAAAATACAGTAGGAGCAGCATAAGATGAGAGCATAACAGATTTGGGTGGTCTTGCCTCTGCCCGTCTCGCTTGCGGGAGGAGAGGCGCGGCAGCAGCNAAGGGCGAGCGTTNGGGGCAGCAGCAAGGCTGCAGGCTNGTGGACCATGGCTGGGCAGGCCATGNCCTGGGCAGAGTCCCTCGGCCACTCACACAGCACAGGGCACTCCAACGGCACTCAAGATCTCGGACAGTGCCCCCAACTGGATGCCACAGCTTGCACAGCAGCTGCAGCCGCTGCCAGCGCACAACCTTCCAAAGCACACAGCACCTGGCACTCACCAATGACGACGGTCACGGCATTGGCGCGCACCGAATCCACAATCTGCTGCTGGTACTGCCGGATCGGCAGGTTGGCGGGGTCCATTGCCGCCGCCTGCCGGTCGACCGCTGCTCAGCTGCTGCAATTAGCGACTTTTCCAAGGAACGAAGCAGCGCGGCTGAGCAAGTGGCTGGTGCTGCAGCAGGAGCGAGACGGGCGAGGGCAGCAGGTGTGAGGGGCGGCGGCGGTGGCGGCAGCCGGGTGTGCGCATCGGCCGCGGCGCTGCGATGTAACAAATGCTGCGTCTGTAGTGAACTTATGCCACACGCCTTTGAGCCGGTGGCTGCAGCTCCGCGGCGAACGAGGTGCGGCCGGTGTGTCTGCAGCCTCTCCAGTGCTGCGCACGCCTCAGATGCATTCGGCAGCCACAGATCATGTTTGAGGCTGCACGCACCGCCCCTCCGACGCACCTGCCCTCCAGCTGCAGACTGGCAAGCCTGCCCAGGCGCTCCTGGTGCTGTGCCGCTGCTTCCAACACAATGCGGCACAACGAAATCGGCGCACAGGACGTCGACTGCTCCTGGCATGGCCGCCAGCGAGCGGCGCTGGCGGCGCTGCGGTCAGCGACGGCATGCAGCTGCTGTTGGGCGTGCCGTTCCTCTGATCAAGCACCTCCCATGGCCATGCTCGCCTTGCACCTCAGTGTACCGGAGTGCCATGCTCCTCACACGATGGGCGGTACAACCACATGTGCATGCGGTGCCGTAAATTGCAACACATGAGCAGGCAGAGATGAAGGGAGCTGCTTGGGCTTATTAGAGGTGAAAGGGCAGCATGCAGGGGCAGGTGCGCAAGAAAAAAATGGGAGTAAGTTGGGCTGTTCAGCTTCATACTCGATGTAAATATGGGAAATGCAGTGGAACGTGGGTGTTGTGATAACGCACTTGAAAAACGCAGCAAAGCCGGGTGCGCAAACCCTGTGGGCACAGCAGCCTCTTCATGCTGCAAGCGCAAAGCAGATCATGCATTTCAGGCTTGGTCCATGTGCGATCTGTTGTGTTTCGGTTTCTCGTTCGGTTGACGCTGGGAGGCGCAGCGGGCGGAGGCGCCACCACCGCTCACACCTGCGCGGGGCGCTCCGTTGCATAATAAGCAGCCGAGCTGCCGTAGCCAGGGCCGCTGTAGGGATCAGCAGCACCAGCAAGCGGCGCATCTGCGCCCTCGGCGTGCGGCTGCACCGCCAGCTGGGAGGGAGCCTTGTAAACGCCCTCTGCCGCGGCGCTGTAGTCCTTTTCGCCGCCGTCCAGCGGCTGGGGGGCGGGGTTGGTCCACAGCACCGCTGCACCGGGAGCCGCCCTCTGGCTGAGCTTGTATGCCTGTGTTGAGAAAGGGGTAGGGTTGGGTAAGGTGGAATGGGATGGAGTGGGATGAGCGGCAGGCAGGGTGGCTGGGTTTGTGAGGGGGTTGGCGCATGGGCGCAGCCGTGCCTGAGCCCGGCAGCACTGTACAGCAGCCGGTCCAGCTAGGCAAGCCCTGTGTATCAGCTTGCGCATCACACCGGGCCAGCCTTCCTCCTCAGACCAGGCAGCGGCTGCCCACCTTGCGCCTCTGGATGGCCGCCCAGATGAGTCGGCCTGAGGCCATGAAGGCGAGCACAAAGCCCAGGCAGCCGACAATGGTCCACGCCTCCCACCTGCGAGCACATTGGGCCGCAAACAGATGGGGGAATCACCGTGCAGGGGATTGGCAGGGCACGGTGGCGGGAGGGGCAGCAGCAGGGGACACTTTGGCAGGGCCGCGTGAGGCAGCGGCGGTGCCGGCGGAAGGGGCAGCAAGCGCAAGCAAGCAATGGCAGATGCCCAGGCAAGAGCCTCTGGCTGCTTCTGTCGACACCCCCGATTCAACATGGCTGGCCCCTCACATGCTGTATGCTGTGTCGTTCAGGCCGCAGCAGCTGCAGCAAGAAGGTTGGGAGGAACTGCATGAGTGTGCAAACACAGCTGTGCAAAGGCAGCCTGGGCAAACACGCACCGCGCCTCCCCCGTGGCAGCTGCAGCAGAGCAACAGGGCAAGTGGCATGGCTCGCCATCCGGGTGACTTACATGTATGCCTTGGTGCTTGCGTACAGGTCGAACACAGAGGTGAAATCGGTGATGTTGCGCAGCAGGGAGGCTGCGGGGCAGGGCAGGACAGGGCGGGGCGGGGGGTATCGGACACAGGACTGCAACAGGCTTCCCACACCACACCCGGCTCAGCCGCCACACCCTGGCCCCCAGCCCTGAACATTTGCCTGCACAAATCGCCCCTCCCTGCCTACCATTAACGTCCAGGTCACCCACTGCGCCTCCAGCGCTCTCCAGCGCAGTCGCCACCTGAGGCACGCCCGCCTGGCTGGCCAGCATTTCAACCTGCGGGCAATGTGTGAAAGGGTGTACAAGCCAGCAGCTGAGAATGGCAGGGTCGCACTCTTGGTAGTGCAAGGTATGCAATGCGTGCAAATGCATGCAGAATAGGCCGCCATGGCCGCCGATATCCCGCAGGGCCCACCTGCTGCTTCACGGTTTCACTGGTAGCCAGGGTTGCCAGCTGCTGGGCCACACTGGCAAACTCCTGTTGCGCAAGCCAGGGCAGAGGCAAACATTATTGCGCACTCGTTGGCAATGTTTGGCGGCACAACAAGCAGGCCGCTGAGGGACTGGCCCCTGCCCTTGCCAAACGCCCTCCCACTTGCCTGAATGTATCCCCACTCCTGCTGCACAATTGCCTTTGTGTTATCCGGCAGGTAAGGCACCAGCTCCTGCACAAGCAGGGCAGCACGAACAGGGACCAAGGCAGCGTCATTGGTTGCAGAGAGTGCATCAGTATTGCCTGGACATCAACAGCGAAGCTTCGGAGCTGGAGCCAGGCCGCGCACAAGCAGGTGAGCTGCATCCCCAGGCGGCATGCAGGGCAGGCACTGCTTACGTCACGGGCTGCTGCTGCGGTGGCGGTTGCGTTGCCGGTGTTGAGGTAGTACTCAACAAGCCTGACCACCTGCAACCAGGTTGAGATGCAGGGGTGCACACACAGTATGAGGGGCAGCATGGAGACAGCAAGCAGAGGGGATAGTGGAACACTGGCCAGTTGCGCATGCAAGCAGAATGCATCATGAGGTCCAAGCCAGGTGCGCCCTCCCACAGCCGTCATCGCTGTGCAAGCATGCTAGCAGGATAGCAGTAGGCCTTTGTCAGCAGCAACTCACGCTGTCGCCCCACTCCGTGTTCTGGGTTTTGCGGGTGACATAGCTGATGGCAAACGTCTCGGCAAACCTGTGCGGCAGCACAGCAGTGGCAGACAATTCAGTGGGTGTTGTGGTGTGCCGCACGTGGTGCTGTGGCGCTACAGCATGCCCAAGCAGGCCAAGGCAGTTGCCACCAACAGCACAGCCAGCCTTGCACACACATCAGCAGCGGAGCTGGGACTGCACGTGCACATCGGGGCACGCATGCTGTTTGGACAAGCTGCAGGACACTAGTCGATTTCAAATGAGGGGTAGACCAGAACGCTGCTACTCACAGGCAGGCGTCATCTGACACGACATACACGCCCCGCATGACGCCTGCGCCACAGGACAGATGGGGCGGCAAACTGAGAGACGAGACGAGCTCGCTGTTGCGGAGCTTCATGCGCTGAAGCTTACAGCTAGAAGCGGCTCGCGCTGTTTGCAAGCTGAGCAGGCAGGCGGCGGGTGCACACCAAGCCCAGCAACCCACAACGCACCCGTGCCAATCAGCATGAAGAGGGCGACGACGAGCCACAGCAGCGCCACCAAGAAGACGGCTGTCTTGGGCCACGTCAGCTTCCACACAGCCAGCAGCACCAGGGGGACGAGCCCAATCATGACGCTGAACATGACTGCAGAGCGAGGGTGGGATGGCAGGGTAGACAGGTGGGTGGGAGGGAGGGTAGGTCAGTGTGGGCCCCGCCCGCTTGTGTTCTGCCCCGTTTCTTCTTCTCTCTCCCTCTCCTCCCTTCCTTTCTTTCTCTCCTTCCTCTCCCTCCCTTCTTTCCCTCCCGGCTTGCCGATAAACGGAATAAACCGCCAGCGTTCCTGCACAGCAGCCAGGGAATGGCCGGGAGGAAAGGTTAGGATGGTGAGCGGCGGAAGCCAGCCAGCTACCTGGCCCGTCGGAGGCCCTCAACCGCCGGTAAGCGCTTTGCGCGAGCTCGACTCACTTGAAGCGCCATCGTGGGCGACTCAAAATCGTCCTTGATGTCGGTAATGGTCTGTGGCAACGAACAAAATGGGCGTCGGTATCGGATGAAGGGGGCCGAGCGGGATCAGCTGTGGACCGAGCGCAAATTGACAGCTCAACAACACCGGACACACGTGCGCAACGGCGGCTGCATGCAGCGTGAACAGAACCATCGAATCCATTGCCACACCTGGTTGATGTTCTCATCGAGGAATCGTGCAGCGCTGCGCAGCGCGCCCGGCGCTTCCGAGATGTAGCGAGGCGCCTGGACAGGAAGGAAGCATGGACGGCAGCGGCGGCAGCATTTGTTGGCCAGCCGTGCGCGCCAGAGTTTGCAGGGCGAGGCAGCTGCACGCGCTGCTGCATATACAATGTCACGATGAGATATGATGCTGCACAGCCGTGTGCAAAACAGTTGCACTGTAAGGGGTGCCCACCTCGGCAAGCAGGCCGGCCACTGCGCTTGAGTTGCTGATGCCAACCTGCTGCAGCGCCTGGTCCACTACTGCACTTGGCAGTCAATGGAAGACACAAGTTTATGCTGCTGGCCCCCAATTTGAACCAGCGCAGGACGCACTGAAAAGTCAGGGACACGCATTGCCATCCTCCCCATGCCATGCCTGCTGCCACCCCAGTCCGTCGAGGCCGGCCTCGCACGCACCCTGCGGGTTGCTGGCCAGGGTGTTGGCGGCATCCGCCAGCACGGTTGTTTTGTTTTCCATGGCGTTCAGCACGCCGATGGTTTGCTCAACCTGGCAGGCAGCAGGGGAGGCAGATCGCAGCCGAGGTGAGCAGCGGCAGAAGCTGACAGACAGACAGACTGGCCGTTCTTGGCGGTGCAGCCAATCTCCTCAAGTGCCCAATGCACAGCTAGAGAAGGCCCTCACCTTGTACTGTGCGCCGTCCACGAGGTCCCAGAAATCGCTCACTGTGCTGCAGCTCAATTGGGGCAGAGGGCAGCAGTGGAGACGGTTGCAGCATTCGGGAACGCGGTGCAAATGGAGAGTTGTTGCGCTTGCTGCACTGGTGCATGCACAGCAGCCGGCAAGCAAATGCGCAGCGCCACCAGAGGGCACGTACCCCACTCACTAGTTGGTCACCGTGATACTCTCAGCCAGGCCCCACGCTGAGACACCAATCGCCGCCAGGCCCTGCAGCAAGATCGGCAGCCGCGGTGCAGGGCAGTTTGACAGCACTGCGGCGCGGCAGGGCGGCAACCCTCACAGCGGCAGACAGTCAGCGCGGCGTTGAGTGATCTTTACCGCTGAGAACTCACAGTGGCAATGAAGAAAGCCCAGAAAGCATTGCGCCACGTCAACCACTTGCGTTTTGGCTTGGCAGCGTCTTCCGACACATACATAGAGGAAGCTGCAGGTGCCTGGTGATAGGTCAGAGGAGGCGGGAAATGCAGTTACTTTGGTCCCCCCCAATCTCTGCGGGCAGCACATGACTGTCACCCATAGCAAGGCGGCAACAAGTAACTGAACACTCCCCAGGCTGACGCCGTAATGTGCTGCGGTGCGCACACTGGAACAGGCAAGCATRCAGCGGTGGTCCCTGCCTCTGCAAGCAGGAGGCTCAGACCAACAAGTAACCGCTTCAGCCGCTCACCTGCCCACCGCTGGCGATGAACTGCTGGGTGGCGGCCACGTCGTCGGCTGCTGGCGGCGCGGGGCGGCGGCAGCACTTGCAGCAGGGGGCCCAGCAGGCGCAGCAGCACGAGGCCAGCATCCAGCAGAGGAAGGCGAGGAATCCCACGAGGCACAGCACGCCCAGCACGATGCCGGGGATGGTGGAAGGAATCACTTGCTGCGCGCAGCGGGCGGCGGGGCAGGGCAGGGCCGGGACGGCATGAGAGGGTGCCAGCCGACAGCGTGAGGGCAACGCAGTGTGCAGGTTTTTCCCGCCTGATGCGCCTCGATGCATGGCCTGCAGTGACTCACGTCGTAGACATACTGCCCGGCGTTGGACAGGTTGAACTTGACGCCCCGGTTTGCAAAGTTCTCCCGAAAGTCGTTCAGCGACTTGGAGGAGCAGGTGGGCAGGTAGGGAGGTTCCTCCACAACACCTTCTGCGGCATAGCTGCCGGCGGCTGCCGCCAAGAGCAGCGCCAGTGACAGCAGCGCAGCCGCCTGCAGGTGGAAACAGGGGCACAGTGCAGGGGGTATCAGCAGCATCGCGAGCGGAAGCAGCACTGCGTGCGCGTCGGATGCGGGCAGGATGCTGGGAGCTGTCCGGGAAGGGGCAAGTAGCCAGTAGCGCAAGCGGAGTGCCGAACGAGGGCAAGGGGCCCACGCTTGACAGCGGGGCCCGAAAACACGAAGCAAAATGTCAGCTGGACTGTGGTCGGGTGCACCTTGGCTGACTGCATGCGCTAAAGGCTTGCAGCTCTCTCTGACTCGCCCACCTGGGAGCGGCGGAGTGCCCACATGGGCGGGCGGGAGCGGCGGCGGTAGGGCTCGCTCGGGGGGAGGCTTGCTGTCACCCTGCGCACATGCAAACGGACCGGGGGCTTCATGGGCTGCAGATGAGGGTGCAGGAGGGCCGGGGCTGGCCCAGCAGCTGTCGCCGCGGCTCCACTGCTCACTTCCGGGAGTCGGGCGCGGAGGGCAGCCACTGGCCCGTTGTTGTGGCGCCTTGAGCAAGCGCTGAGAGCAAGACTGAAAGGCATGGCCATCGCCCTAGTGGGCCGCCTCATCACGGCCCGCGGCTCGCGGATCTTTGCAGCCTCACTTTGAGACGAATCCGGACTCGAAGTGCTCGTGTACAGCAGGGTGGTTTGGGTGCATCGGCACGAAGCCTGCAACTTGCTTAAGTGGCCCGAGCACCATCGGCGGGCCGCTGGCGGTAAGCTGCGGGCGGCAGCTCCATGCCTGCCACCTGTCTGCTGCCGTGCTTCTCTAGGCCCCTGGGAGAGACAGAGAGAAAGTCAACGATGCACCACGGGTCAGACGATGGGGAGACAGCAGCACAAGGCCAGTTGGGCCTTGCATCGGCCACGAATGGCCACACTGATGCAAGTGCTGTTGAGAATCATGCAGGGAGCGCAATGGTCCTGATGCCTGGCCTTGCCTGCACTTGCACTCCGTTTGGAGCAACCAGCAGCATCTCGTCACCAGAGCCTCAGCCAATGCCGTTAAGGCCACACGCACGTGGAAGAACTGTAAGTGCAGTGCACCCGCAAGCAGAGAAGGAGCTGGGATTTGAGGACAGGACACGGCGCCCTGCTGTGGACACCGAGCGCCACTGCGTCATACTTGAATACGTTGTGCACATAGTGATGTCACTTGAGCGGGCAAAGTGGACCGTGCCCTCGGCACGCCGCACCGCCGGCATCTTGCTTTCAGAAGCTCTTGCCGGCCGGTGCACCCTTGCTTCCGGTACGCCCCCTTGCGAATGACAGCTGTGTGGCCCGTGCCCACTTGGCTCCAGGGCCCACATTAGGCTGTCGGTGGGGCTTGCTGTCAGCTTGGAGCTGCCCACCGCCCCTGCTGCTCTTGGCTGCATTTGGTACCGGCAGCAAGCACCCGTAGCAAGCACATTGGCAGCCAGGCGAAGACATGGGGGTGTGGTGGGGGCTTGCCAGTGTGCCCTGCATGATCACGTGGAAGGAGCCATCCACAGGGGCAGATATGTTGTTTGGGTGCTATAAGCTGCGCTGTGATGGTGAGGCGGGGTTGAGGAGAAAGGGTTTGCCGCGCCAGCCCCACCGAGCGCAGCTGCCTCCAGTCTCGGCTCCAATCGCGTAGCCCCTCTTCGTGTTGGATAGGTTGAAGCACAATGTAAGTGTCCCTCACACCACTGGCCCCTTTACCTAAGTGGATCACCCGGCAGTGACAGCGCACCGACGTGCAAGCGTGCTGTGGTGCTGGGCGCGCCTGGCGGCACGGCGTGGCGGGCTTCTCAAGCCGCCCACGCTTGCTCCTGGGTTACTACACTACATGTGATCTCATTTCACAGGGTCTGAGCTCACGGACAAGCCCTCCAGCGCCCTCTTTGCCAAGCCCCTTGCCGGCCACCCCTTCCCGGGGCCTCGCGCCCCTCCCAGAGTTTCCAGGGCGTCACAATGGCCTTCCGCGCGACGCTGAGCGTTGTGCTGGGCTGCAACTTCGGCAGCGCCGCGCGCCTGCTGGCTGCGGCCGAGGCGGGGCAGGAGCAGGTGGTGGCGCAGGTGAGGGGCAGCCTGCCCGGGATGCGGGGGCTGGCGAAACCAGGCGGCCTCGGCGCGGCTCGTAACTCGCGGGTCAAAGCGCCCACAGCTCTTCCAGCCGGCCTCCCGCCCTTTTCAGGGCTCCGACAGTCCAATGATGCGGCCGGCGGAGGGGCCGGATGCCTGCACAGGCCTGGGGCACCACCGCCCCGCACCCGCAGCTGCCCGCCGACCGCCTGCTGCCACACGCGGCCGCCCCCGTCTTTTGCAGGTGCTGCGTGACAAGCCGCAGCTGGCCGCCTTCTCAGGCTTCCACGGCACCACCAGCCCGCTGCACCGAGCCGCAGGTGGGGGCAGGGGCCGCCGCGGCGCCGCAGCTGCGCATGCACGACGGGTGCGCACCCAGCTGCGCCTGCCGACCCCAGCCAGGTCTGTGTCCGGTCGCCTCACTGTGCATTGCTGCATCCCGTGCCCTGCAGCCGCGGGCCACCTTGGGGTCTGCCGCGCCATCATCGAGCCGCTCAGGGCGCGCATTC
>JADXDR010000144.1:3458-14673 GCA_025026875.1 Chlorella ohadii
AGCAGGGCGCGGCGCCGCCCGCCACCCCCGACGCGCAGCAGCAGCGGCAGCAGGGCGGCGCAGCGGGTGCCGCCACGCCGCAGAAGGGGCAGGGCTACCGCCGGCTGTGGAACTCAATCACCAGCGTCCGCAAGGGAGACCCATACCCTGCTGGCGGCGCNTGCCGGCGGCNGCAGAGGTNGACTGTGGAGAGCCTCGTGAAGGCTGTGCAGGTGAGGCAGGCTTGGGTTTGCAGGGTTTGGGTTGTCGGAAGGCTGCCTGTCAAAAACATGTGTGGCATGCTGGCTTGTCACCAGGGCAGGTCGCCGCACTGCCAGCAAAAGTGATGGGATGCCACGGGCTGCCCCTGGGCCAGAACTATGTTCACCACCACTGGCGCTCTGCTCTCCCCGCGCAACATGGCTCACCAACCACGCTTGCCGCGCCCTCCCTCCTCGCCGCAGCGCCTCAAGCCGGGGCAGCCGGTCATTGACGCCGTGCGTGACGGGCTGTACAGCCTGGACTCGCGAGCCGTGGCTGCACTGCTCAAGGAGCTGTCCAAGTCGGGCCAGCCGCAGCGCGCCTCTGGTGCGGCGCACTGCGCTGGTTTGTTGCTGCAGCTCTGCAGCATCATGGTGCATGCAGCTGTGTGCGCTACTTGGTTGAGGAGTGCAGCATACTGGCACGAGTCCGACTGTCTTCCAGCAAATGGCCTGGCATTCTGCGCAGCGCTTCAGCGCTTCGCATGCCCCACCCTGCCCTGCTTGCCATTCGTGCTGCAGAGCTCTTCGACTGGCTACGCGCGCTGCCACGCGACCACCAGCTCTCCAAGCTGGCCGATCTGTACACTTACACCACCCTCATCAGCCAGGTGGGTATTAGAAGCAGGGGGTGCCACGGAGCAGGCGGTGCAGCAGGCGGTGTCACCAAGCAGGCTTGCAGCAGCTACGCATGTGTGTTGCAAGGCGCCTTCACTGCTCAGGCAATTCATGGCGACCAGCTCACCCTGGGCTGCCATGCCACCTTGTGTTGTCTGCAGTGCGGCAGCCACCAGCAGCTGCGGCGCGCGCTGGAGCTTGTTGGGGAGATGCGCAGGTGTGCAAGGAGGCAGCATGAACAGCAACTGGACTCATGCCAGCCAGTTTGGTCATGAGCATGAGCAGTATATGCAACCATGTGCATGCGCTGGTTGCATGCGCAGGTGGCTTTGCGACGCTTGCGTTCGCATGCTTGCAACGTGTTGAAACCGCGTGCTGCCTGCTGTGTCGCCCTATGCAGCCGCGGCATTGAGGCCAACATCCACACGTACTCGGCTCTCATGAGCGTCTGCGTCAAGTGCAAGTGAGCCTGCCCCGGGAGGGCTTGGTTGCTGCACATGGCATGAATATGCTGGCCCAGCATGTGCCATGCGTGATGTGTGCGGTACAGCGCATGCTCTGCGGTCTCACGCCATGCCACGAGCACGCCATGCCACGCCACGCCTTGCCATGCCATGATGGCAGGAAGTGCAGCTCTTGCAGCGCAGTTCAAGCTCGTTGCAAGCCAAACATACCTTGTTCCTCATCACTATGACAAATTGGCTTCTCGTGCAGCGAGTGCGACCTGGCTCTGGACGTGTTCCAGCAGCTGCTGGCCGAGGGCTGCTCCCCCAACCTGGTGAGGCTTCAGCAGGATTGTGTTCAGCATCTGCCCAGCAGCCTAGACATTTGGAAGGAGCATAGAGCAGCTGTCTCTTGGGGAGGGAACGTCGCCACGGGTTGCGGCAGGGAAGGCACCATGCAGCTTTTCCCTGCATGATGGACAGCGCACTGCCCCCCANCGCTTCACCATCTTCCTGCTTAAATGCGCACCATTCCCCTCACCCTTGCTACGTGCCTTNCCCCGTCAAACGCAGGTCACCTTCAACATCCTGATCGACATCCACGGCAAGCAGGGCGCCTGGGCCAAGGCGGTGGAAGTGCTGGACCAGCTGCATGCCCAGGGCCTGACTGCCGAGCCCCGCACGTGAGCCGAGCGGCGCTGTGTTGTTGATGGGGTGGCGGCTGATGCGGCGCAGGGCTGTAGAATGGATGCAGCGCAGGGCTGTAGTCTGAATGGGCGCCATGCAAGTGCAGCATCGCCTGCCGGGAGGCACAACATGCACATCACTGCCATGTACGGTGTTGTCCCAGCGGCCGGTCATGTGCCGACATGTACCACTCGCAGCCGACATGTACTCGCAGCACCGGCATGTTCCGCACTTTCTCCACCCCTTTGCTGCAGGTACAACACCATCATCTCGGCATGCTCCAAGGCGGGCCAGCCGGGCGCTGCCGCCCGCGTCTATGAGCGCATGCTGGTGAGCTACTGCTGTACTGCTGCAGAGCGGCGCAGTTGACCGGCTACAGCTGCCTACCCGCACGTGTTGCAGCCAACACGACAACCGACTGAAACCCAACCTATTCTGCTTCACTCATGTGCAGGCCGACGGTGTGCAGCCCACGGGCACCACCTACACCTCGCTCATCTCTGCTTTCGGCAAGGCGGGGCAGGTGGAGGAGGCCCTGCGCGTGTACCAGGTGCGCCCCATGTGAATTGTGGCTCATTTGAACCATAATGTGGCATGCACCCTGCCTGCTGCATGCATTAGCGGCTTGCAATCGCGCAACCTCTCTCCAGCGTGCCTGGCATGCTCTCTCATGCCAGTCCGCATCGCGCTTCTCATGCCACCCTGCAATCTGCACTCACCCCATGCAGGACATGGCTGCCCGAGGCTGCGAGCGCAACGTCATCACCTACAGCTCGCTCATCTCCGCCTGCGAGCGGGCCGGGCGCTGCGACATTGCGCTGCGGGTGCGCCGCTGCCTAGCGCTGCATGCCATGTGCCCGCAGCTGCCATGCTGGAATGAGTGCAGCACAGCGGTTGCTGGGTGCGGCACCGGTACCATCTCTGTGTTTTGTTGCATGCTGCCTTGCGCCCGATGCTCCTGCCACTCAGCCAAGCTACTCCATTCCTCTGTTTCCTGAGCAGCTGTGGGAGGAGATGCGGCGCGAGGGCTGCCGCCCCAACGTAGTCACCTACAACGCGCTCATTGGCGCCTGCGCACAGGGTGAGCCTGATGTGGCTTGCATGACACTTGCATTTAGTCGCATACGCCACTTGGCTTCGTCGACTCTAAAGCACCCGCACCTGCACTTGCAGCACGAGGGGGACGAGCAACGCCTCGTTTTGCTGCAGCCGTGCTCGCTTGGCTGGGCCTTTGTGTCGCGTCTGGGTCTGAGCTCCAATTTCACATGCCTGATTGACCCACCTCACTTGCCACCACCCATTCCCGCTGCCGCAGCCGGCATGTGGGCCAAGGCCGCCGAGGCCTTTGAAGCCATGCTGGCCAGCGGCTGCCGCCCCGACGCAGTGACACACTCGGTGCTCATCTCGGCTTACGAGCGCGGCGGCCAGTGGCGGCGCTGCCTGCAGGCATTCGAGATGATGCAGCAGCAGGGCTTCCGGCCCGACGCATGCGTGTACAATGTGGTGCGTTTTAGGGGACTGGAATGCCGATTTTGCCATCCCAAATCTTGCCATGGGGGCTGCTGACCTCAGATCAGTTTTGCTTCTGCTGCTCTGGAGCGCTCATGCCATGCCGGCTCCTGACTTGCATGCCTTCCCACACTAACAGAGTGTGCTGCTCCCATTCCTGGCCTGCTGCAGGTGCTGGAGGCGCTCATCTCCTCCGGCCTCGTGTCCGCTCAAGTCAAGGCCGTGCAGCTGTCTGCTGTGGCGGTGAGCTGCTGCTGCTGCTGCTGCTTGCAGGCTGTTTGATTTGCAAAGGGTAGGCCAGGTAGCCCATGCGTTGCATATTCTGAGGCATTGGAGACTTCCAGGATGATTGTTGGGCTTCATGGCAGCTATGAAATCCACAAGACATGTGCCGGAAGCCACCTCCCTCACCCCTCCCCTCCCCCCATCCTTCACCGTCCGCCCTGCAGCACCGCCAGGGCCACCTGCGCCTGACCGCACTCAATGCTTTCGAGAGCACGGCCACTGCACACACCTACGGCGCTGCGTTCATCGCCACCCTGCGCTGGCTGGCGGAGCTGAGGTGGGCAGAGGTGCTGAGCCACGCTTGCTTGCACTAGCGTACATGCCGTCTGCTGCTGCCCAGCTGCATTCACATTGAGGTTTGTTTGGAGGGGAGCTAGCCAGGTTGCAAGGCGGTGCCCCCTAACCCACTGCCTTCCCTCCCACCTGCCTGCACCCGCAGGGAGGCGCCGCCTGCGGCCGCCATGCCGCTGGCCTTTGCCGCCGGCGCTGGCCTGGCTCTGGGCCTGGGCGCCCCGCTGCAGCCGGTCAGCCTGCTGCTGACGCGCGGCAAGCACTGCCGCGGCGACCAGTCTTACACGCCCATCCAGGCCGCCCTGACAGCCTGCTTCGAGGCCTTCTCAGTCCCAGTGGCGGCCAAGGTCACCGGCCAGGGCCTGGTGCTGCATGCCGATGCCTTTGCGCTCACCGCCTGGCTTGCCACACCCTCAGCAGCCGCACTACTGTCTCCTCTGGATGCCGCGGCAGCACCCAACGGGCGCGACGGCAGCGCCAGCGCAGCGGGCGCAGCGGCCCTCAGCGGGGCCCTGCTGGCCGACGATGTGGCAGCCGACATGCAGTGCAGCAAGGCCTTCGCCGCTGTGCTGGAGTTTGAGGCTGGCCATGCCATGGGCAACAGCGACCTGCTGTCTTCCTCGCCCCAAGCCGCCGCCCTGCGGCAGTCCCTCGTCTCCTCGATCGTTGCGCTGGCAGCCAGCCTGGGCGTGCAGGTGAGCAGCAGGGGCTGGTGTGTGCGGGGTGCTGCGGCTGCACTCACTGTGCGCCTGCTGGTTCTGCTGCCCCCGCAGCTGCTCCCGTTTGAGCCACAGGCTGAAATCATGCATGCCACGCCGCTGCGTGCTAGCTTGCCTGCGCACCCATGTTCAATGCCCACCTTATGTCATCCCTCGGTCCGCAGGAGGAGACTGCTTTGGATGCCGTCCAGCTGTGCGACCGTGCCATGGCCTCTGGTGTGGCGATGGAGGCGGGCCTGGCGCCCCTCTACGCCGCAGCCATGCTGCTGCTGTGCGCACGCCAGTGTGAGTGGGCACGGGCAGTGCAGCGCTGGTTGTGTGTGGCAGGGATGGCGTGCTTGTGCACCTGTAAGAGATGATGCCGCTGACCTTCTGGCTGGATCGCGAGCATGCTGTTGCCCTCGGTGCAAACTCAACCTCTCAGCTGGCCTGCCGCCCTCCTCTCTGCAGCGGGCGAGGCGGGGCACGTGCTGGAGCAGGAGGTCCCGCTGGCCCAGCTCATCGGCCTGCCCCTGTCCACGGTGCGTTCCTGCACACACACACGCATGGCACATGCGCTGCCTTCAAAAGCAACCTCCACAGCGCTGCTTCCGCAACGCACAGGCAGCCGTGCGCATTTTGCGCTTGCTGGCATGCTCGCCGTCAGCAGGTTGATGTGAACTTGATCGCACGCCCGCCCTCGATAGGCTCCTCATTCCCATCTCGTTTACCCTGCTGCAGGTGCTGGAGGCGGAGGCGCACGTGGCGGCCGCGCTGGGCGGCGACACGGGCGCTGTGTCCGCGCTGCGCGTGCTGCAGCTCTATCTCGAGCGCCTCGGCTGCACCCTGCTGGTGCGTGCTGGAGCTAGCTTTTGCCTTTGCTTGATGATTGCTTATTTGGGTGCTGCGCGTGCTGCGGCTGTACCTGGAGCGCCTGGGCTGCAACCTGCTGGTGCGTGCTTGAATTCGCTGTTGATGGACCGTACCTGTTGCTGGAAGGGATGCTCACGTGCTGCAGCTGTGCCGAGGGCACCCTGCGGGTCCGTCCGCCATTGCACAATCCGCTGCACAAACACCTCCCTCCTCCCTCACCCTCCCTTGCAGGCGCTGCAAAAGTGCCAGCTGCTCGAGGTGATGGCCGTGGCTGCAGTCACCCTGGCGCGCAAGGCGGCCCTGTCCCCCGCCTTTGCGCGTGTGCGCCCCTCCGTGCTGGCCGCCGCCTGCCTGCTCAAGGCTCGCGAGGGGCTGGGCCTGTCCCCCGCCTGGCCACGCACGCTGCAGAGCATGACGGCGTACGCACCCGCCCCCGGCAGCCCGCTGCAGCAGTGCCTGGAGGTTATGGCCCTGCTGGGCCTGAACGCCAGCCTGGCGTAACCAGTCTCTTTTGTCGGTCTGTGTATGGTTGTTTGCTGATTTGGCCAAGCCTGGTCTGACGGCGGTGCCCACGGCCGCCGCAGCCAGCCTGGTGCACCCACCCCACTGCTGGGTGCTTGGTTTGTGCCCTCGGCAGGAGAGCGGGCAGCCTGCCGTGCACCCAAGCTTTTGCCCCGCCCTGTACTCAAATCGTCGATCGCCCCGCCCTGGGTTGCTTTTTGGGCCCCCTTCTGAAACTCCCCCCTGCAAAACCCAATTAGCTGCATGCGTGCCTTACGCGCAGTTTGTTTGCCCCCCCTCAGTATTACCACTTGCCCTAAGTCACTTGATTCGTCGTGCGCGCGCCCCCTTGTGCATCCCTGCATGGCCGGGGGTCCCGCGCCACTCCAGGCAGCTTGCGGCTGCCCTTTTGCTCTTCACAGCGCCCTCACCCTTCTTTTCCAAGGCCTCCCATGCGCGGCCGCCTCTGCCTTCTATGCACACACGCCACTCCCATCTCATTCCACCCAACCACCCGCCCATGCACCCGCATCCCCACCCCCANCCCTCTTTTCCCACTCCTCCAAGCACCCACTTTCCTTTCCAAGCCCCAGCCACATCCACACCACGAGTTAACTGCGAGCCCTCAGGACCCCTCTTTGCATTTTTCAGCGTCTTTTCATTCCTCCTTTTTCTGCTGCTCTGAATCCAGCTGCTCAATGCCTCGATTTGTAATTGTCTATGGAGCGAATGCCTTCGGTTGAGTAGGATTGACAGCAAATCAATTCGCAGCGCCCGCGGCAGGACGGCACCGGCGGTCGCTACCGCCAGCTTGGTCTGCTTTCTATCCTCTATCCCCCAGCCCCTGGCCATGCTCCCCCTGCTGTTCCTGGCGGCCCTGCTGGTGGGGCAGGCGCCCTGCTGCCTCGCTGCACGCCCTTTCAGCGAACGGCTGGCCGATGCGCTGATCCGCGACCATGTGGCAGCTGCTGCAGAGGCCATGGCTCTGGCGTTGCGAGTGAGGAGGGGCAGCCGACGGTATGAGGGCCAGAGCTCAGCTAGGCGGCCGTCTCGCCGCCGCTCGCCAGAAACAGCGCCCCATGTTCCCGGCTGTGTTTCCCTCCGACCTCTGCAGATGCAGGCCAGCCAGCGGGCAGCCGTGGCGGGTGCCCTGTCCACCGCATTCCAGCGAGGTGGCGCCGAGCAGGCGGCCGCTTCGCTGTCCATGGCTGGTGCGCCGGCATGTGGGTGCTGGGCACACGTTGCTGCTCCAGCGCTCATTACTCCGTCCAGCGCTGCCATGAAGCTCGCCGCATGCGACTGCTCTTCTGCTGCCCTGCAGAGCTGCTCAGCAGTGACCGGCACAGCGCCAGCGTGGCAGCAGAGGCGGCCTTCACCCAGGCAAGCCATCTGCAGCTGCATGTGCGTCTTGCGCAGCTGAACGCTGCCGTCGATGGGCCCGCTGCCCTCCCTGCCACAGCAGGCATCTCTTCTGGGTGATTGTGTGAGGGCATGCAGCAGGAATGTCCCTCCAGCAGCTGACAAGCCCATCCGCCCGGATCGTTCGATCGTTCCCTCTCCCGCCCAGGCACTGCTGGATGTGATGGCCCACAACACATCTGCCGCCGCCGCTGCCGTGGCGGGCGGGCTGACCAGCGGCGATGCTGCGCTGGAGCAGGGCACGCTGCGCGCTCTGCGCCTAATGGGACACCACGCCGGCTGCGCCCGCCTGGCGGCCCTGCTGCAAGGTAGGCAGCGCTGGAATGTGCGAGTTCAAAGCACTGGTGCCCGAGGCTGCCCGGTGGGCTGGTGGTGCTGCACAGCTAGCAGGAGTCCGGCTGCTTGTGCACCGCACTGCTGCCTGGCTCGAGTGTGCACTGTGTCTTATTATTGCGCACTGCCATGCTTGCTGCAGAAGCACATGAAGACGCTCAGGGGCTGGGCAGCCCCAGCCTGACAGCCAGCTTTGAGCGCCATGCGGGGGCCAGCCAGACAGAGTGCGAGGCCGTGGGGCAGGCCCTGCGCCGGGTGGCTGGCGGCAGCTAGCTAGCCAGCCTATCTGCGGCCGACAGATTGCAGTCAGAACTAGTGCAGGTCATTGCATCCATGTACCCTAGTGCAGCATTCGACAGCGCAGCAGACCCACAACTGAACTTGGCATCTGCGGCTGAAGCCAAGCAATGCATTGCACAAAAGAAATGAGCTGTACTCCCTGCGTGTCCTGCAATCCTGCAACTGAAACAGTGAAGGTATAGAGTGGCAAGCCGCATCACCAGCTGCTTTCCAGGCACGCCGTTTGATGCCTCAATGAAATAGGAGCTTGCTGCGCCCAAACAGGGGCCACAGCTGTCGATGCGGAAAATCAAACAAGGACCCAAAGCATGCCAGACCCCTGGGGATGCGCTATTGGCTGCAAGTGATCACCAGGCAAGAGCGACCGCAGCGACTGAGCACAGGGCTGGCAATGGTGCCATCAAGACCTTATCACAGCTAGAAGCTGCGCTCAGAGCTCCTCCTTCTTGTCATCATCTCCCATCAAATCCGCCAAGTCAAACTCGTCCGCTGCATCCACAGTGCCCTCGCCGCCGTCCCAGGGTGCGCGGTTTTCGATCTTGGCCAGAGTGCCGCTCACATCCGACACGCTCTCAAAGCCCTGCACAGCAGTGAAAAGCAGCCAACCGGACTTGAAGGAGAGCCAGGCAAAGCGGGCCAAAATTTGCGAGGGTAGCTTGGGTTATGCTGGTGTGCAAGCTGTGAGCACCGCAGCCTAGCCTGTGCTGCTGCCATGCCAAGCACAGCGGCCGCTCCACCTCCGGTTAACAAGCCAGCAAGCAGGCACAACTTGTTCAGATTATTTTCAATGCCACAGCCGCCTCACCAAGCGGACCGACTCCAGGAACTGCTTCACGTGCTTGTCCTCAAACGCCGACCTGCACATGGTGGTGCATGGAAAATGCTCAAATGGTGCTGCAAGGAGATGCTGGATAGGCGGAGCTGCACAGGATGGCATGCCCCCGCAGCTTTGGCTCCCGCAGCTGGCCGCCCCCGTGCTCAGCCGCTGGCCGCGATTCCGCAGCAGCGGCACAAGTTGAGCGCAGCTGGCACTACCCCTCTGGCCATTTCGCTCACTTGCTGGTGGCGTACTTGGCCTTGGCCGGGTTGAAGGCGATGAGCGCGGGGTAGCCGTAGCCTGCGGCATTTAAAGGGTGCGTGTTTCAGAACCTTTTGCATGGCACATGTTATGCTTTGATGATGAGCATGGGGTAGCCATAGCCTGCGAGCAGTCGGGAGCAGGGGGCGCAACTGAATGGTTGACATTGGGTTGAAGGTGCGCCGCAGCAGAAGCTGGCCTCCGCAGCCAGCCACAACAGAACCTTTGGCAAACGGTCCAGCCCAAAGGACGCACCTCCCACACCAAAGTTGGCCTCCAGCTTTGGCTGTGCGCCGCCCTCGGCCCACAGGTAGGAGAAGGGGCGGTCCTGCAGGTGACCGTATTGAGACTGACAAGGGTCAACAGTGACCGCCAAGCAGCTGCAAGCAGCACAAGCGGGCTGGGGCGCAAGCAAGCACAGCTTGGCGCACTGCTGGCATTGCGATGCAAATGCAAATGCCAGCAAAACCAGCACAGCCAGCAAAGCCAGCAATGCCAGCAATTCCAGCAAAGCCGCAGCCAGTGGTATTACAGCTGGTCCTTGCCTTGTACTTGACCGCTAGGTCTCGAAGGATCTGCAGGTATGCTTCGCGGCCCGCCGCCTTGGAGTCCAGGATGTGGGGCAGGAAGGCCACCAGGCACAGCTGCTTCGGCTTCACCTCCTGCGGCAAAAAAATCGGTTCAGACTTTAGAGTGCAACATCATTAAATCACCGCTAGGAGGGCAAAAGCTGCTTCGGCTTCACCTCCTGCGGAACAGAAAAGGGTTCAGACTTTGAAGACACGCACACCTTGATGTCCAGACCAGGCCAGCTGCGTGCTCAGTGCAGCGCAATCTGTCCTATTCAGCACATCAGCGACATGCGCAGTGCAGATGCCTTGCAAACAGCACCTCACCTTGATGTCCAGGTCGGCATCAGCCGCGTGCCCCGTGCAGTGCTCCTCCCAAACCACCTCATCCACCAGCTCCCGAACCTGCAATGCAAAGGAAGGTATTCAGATTTCAAGCTTCAGGAATGCTGTGGGAGACACCTGTAAGCGGTGCCTTTCAACAACATCTGCAACCTGCCCAACGGCCACCCCAAAACGGCTGAGCTGCACGCACCTCCGGGGGCGGCTGCTGTGCCAACAATGCTGCGTGGCAAAGGCTCCCACCCATCATTTGAACCATTCAAAGCCCCACTGACTGCATGCACGCACCTCCGGGGGCGGCTGCTGTGCCGACCAGTGCTGCGTGGCAAAGGCTGCCAGGGAGCCGGTGTCCCGGCCGCCGGAATATTCCTCTGGCCGCTCCTTGTTCTCACCAAACCACTTCAGAGTGGGGAAGCCTGCGGGCGCACAGGAAAGCGGCAGATTCAGAAGTGTCTTGGCAGAACGAGTAAGCCTTGTTCCGGCCGCTCCTTGTTCTCGCCAAACCACTTGAGAGTGGGGAAGCCTGTGGGCAATACGGTGATGATGTGTAACATGNAAAACCGCAGCAAAACTTGAGGAGCGGGTTGGTTGTGTTGGCAGCTCGACTCCCGCATGCCAGCAGGCGGCTTCGCCACATTCCGCACTCACCCCGCACGCCGAACTCGTCGCACGTCTGCTTGTGCTGGGTGCAGTCCACGGCGCCCACCTTGACCCTGCCGCTCAGCTGCTTGGCCAGGTCGATCCAGGCTGCGATGAGAGAGGATCAGAAACAGGTGCAAGCAGATGAGAGCAAACTAAGCAAGGCTGCTGCTTGGCCATGTCGATCAGGCTGTGGTGAGAATAGATCAGGAATAAGGCACAGCCGTTGACTGAGCCGTTGAAAGCGAGTCAGCCAAGGATGTCACTTGGCTTGGGACAGCCAGACCGCTGAGATGGGCCCAGTCTAGCGGCCAAGACACGCAATGCAAGGCGCAGCGCGATCCCCGCAGGCAGCCCAGATACCGCACAGCTGCAGCTAGTGAAGCGGCAG
>JADXDR010000144.1:15189-31241 GCA_025026875.1 Chlorella ohadii
ATCCGCAGCCACCACCGCCACCACCGCAGCTGCCTCCGCCACTGCCGCCGCCGCCGCCGCTGCTGCCGCTGCCGGCCTGCACACCGAGGCGGCCGAGTGCCACGGTCTGTGCCTGCTGCATGGCCCACTGCACCAGCTCCTTGGCCGAGCGGCCGCCGTTGTAATCAACCGCCTTGATCTTGCCGGACGCGTCGGTGTGGAGGAATTTGATGGTTGGGAAACCGCGGATGCCAAACTGCGGGTGGGGCGCAGGACAACAAGGCAACATGAAGAGTGTGGGCAGCAGTGCACGGGGCAACAGTGCAAGCAGCAGGGTGGGTTCTACGCTAAGCCGCCGCTTGTGGCGAGTGTTGTGCCACCAACGGCGTGTGCCACCTGAGCACAGCCCGCAGCTTGGCAGCTCCTGATCAAGGCCATAACACGAGTGCAAAGCACCATGCTCTTGCCGACTGCCGGGCCGTCCATCCGCGCAACAAAGGAGCAGCACAAACCCAAGGCAGTGAAAAAACGCACCTCCTGGCCCAGGTCGCGGTGTGCATCTGCATCCACTGCCGCCACAGGGAGGATGCCCTTCAGCGCCTGCGCCGCGCGCGTCCACTCGGGCTTCAGGTTCTTGCAGTGGCCGCACCTGCGAGGCAGGGAGGCAGGGATCGTCAACGCGGCAGCGGGCGTCAACGGCAGCAGGGCGCCCAGCGGGCTCAGGCAGGCAGCCGCGGTGGCAACATGAAGCAATGCGGCGGCAGCAGCGGCAGTGTCAGCATTGCTCGGCGTCCAGAGGCAAGCAGGCCAGAGCAGACGGCATGGAGCGCGGGGCAGTACGACTGGCTGTCGCAGTACAGGCGGCGGCAGCGGCGGCGGCAGGCCCTGCCCGAGCTCAGGGACCCGACGGCGCGATCCCGAGACAACATGCCGTCTCTGCACTGACGTCAGGACGGAAGCAAGCCCCAGCACAGTGCTTCCCGAAGTGGAACTTGCCATGGGGCGTAGAATTCGACCAGCGCCGCTCCGACTTTCTTCAGAGCATCATGATCCTTGATGACAAGCACGTCCCCGCCCTCCTGGTAAAGGGAGGCCGTAGCGCCCACGGCCAGGAGGAGGCCGAGCACCAAGCCTACAAGCAGCCTCATGGCTGTCCGATCATCGCCTGCCAATCACGATCTAGGCAACCGAGGCTCCAATTGGTCGCTAATGAGCGCCCCGCCGCCCATGCACAGCCAGCGTGGCGGCCAGTGCCTTACTTGCGGGCCAGGAATGGCGCAGAGCAACAATTTGCAGACTGCCGGAACCCAAAACCGAAGCTCCGCGTAGCAGAGCGCGCTGTCCAGCCCACTTGAGTGCAGCACAGGCGCTGGAACCTGCTGCAGCGCGGGTTGGAGGGCGGCGGTGACATTCCGCGCCCATTACCACTTCCTCAAGGCGTGCCGCGGGCGCAGGGCTTCCCCTGAAGTGGTGCCCGGCCTCTGCAGCTCGCCGCCGCCCGTCCTGAGGCTTTGTGAACTCCACGCAAAAAGTTGCGAAGGCGCTGCACGCCTGCAGCCCGAGAGGCCCGCGTGAGCCCCCGTGGGCTCGTCTCTCTTCAGTACGCTCCGCGTTACAGAGCTTGGAACAGCACCACAAGCACTTGTGGAGCCTCGCAAGCAGGGCGGCACCTACTGTCATGCCTCGCGGCGCCTCCGCCCGCCACCCCTGCTCTCGCAAACCCGGGTCCCCTCTCCCCCCTCCTGTGCCCTCGCAGCCACCATGGCATCGGCCGCGGCCGAAATGTCTGCAGTCTCCCCGCTGCAAAAGCTGCAGCTGCTGGCTGATGCACTGGCCCATGACTTCAGCCTCAGCCAGGCCAGCCCGCAGGCGGCCGCTGCCCTCTGCCGCCTGCTCCCCGGCCTCTGCTACCTCAGCGTCGGCGTGAGCAACCCGGCGCAGGGCGGCATGTTTGTGTCCGCTGCCAACTGCGCGGCAGGTGCGCCATGCGTGGGGGGTTGTGCGGGATGGTTAGCTCGGCTGCCGCCACATGTGCCTGTTTACCCTCTGCATGACGGGGCAGCTACAGTACGCCGCTACTGACCCCTCGTCTTCGCTCAACCTTTCGCCCCGCAGAGGGCCTCACCACCCTGCACCTGCACGACCCGCAAGCCTGCGCCGCTGGGGTGGCGCTGGCGCGCGGGCAGCCGCTGCAGGCCAGCCTGCTCAATGGCGCAGCCGACACGGCAGCAGCAGCCTGGAGCGATGTGCAGCTGATGCTGGCACTGGCGCCCGCGGTGACGCACCTGCTGTGCATCCCGTTTGGGACCGGCGGCAGCGAGCAGGCCGGCCCGGCATGCCAGCACCATGCCGGCAGCTCCAGYAGCGGCGCGGGCGCTCTGGTGTTTGGTTTTGCGGCCGCCCCGCAGCTGGACGAGCGGCGAAAGGCGGCGCTGGCGCTGCTGGCGCAGTGCCTGCCTGCGCCCATGGCGCGCCTGTCTGGGGACACGCTTGCGTTTGTGAACTTTGCGACGGGCAGCAGCCAGCGGTGCAGCTGCTGCTGCAGCGCGGACGAGGAGGAGGAGGAGGAGGAGGAGGMKSGCACCACTGACCGCTGTGCTGCCCCAGGCCGCCCCAACGGTCGCGGCGACGACGGCGCAGCGCCCAGCCAAGCGTTGCACGTGCCGCGGACGTCAGACGACTGTGCGGGCCCCAGCTGCGTGCATGGCGACGACATCCTTGCAAAGAAGCTGCTGGCTGCTGCAGCGGCGGCGGCGGCAGGTGGCAACGCGCAGCGAGACGAAGGCGCGCCGCTTGAGGAGCCAAAGCTGTCGCTACAGCTGTCCTCTCCGCGGCTGTCCGGCAGTGATGACCTGTCCAGCGGGCCCTCGTCCCCCACCAGCAGCCTGCGCTTCAGCAAGGCGCTGGTGCGGGCGGCTGAGGAGCAGGGAGCGGCGGTCACGCAGCAGAGCCCCCTCACGCTCACCTTCCGCTCCCCGCTGGCGGAGGCAGAGTACGGCCGATGGATTGGCTCCCTGTATTACAAGGTGCGGCGCGCTGTTGGACGCGCACATTGTTTGCGGGGTGGTCGCAGCTGGCTGGGTGGGCCGAGGTGTGCAGATGGCATGGGGTGCCTGCCTGCTTTGGGGCCCGCCTGCTGCAATCTTCCTGCTCGACTTCAGCCTGCCCATGACAGTCGCAGGCAACCGATCGTCCTGCGTTGCTGCGCAGCCTGCCTGCATCAACCGCCGCCCTCCTGCGTCCCACGTGTTTGCAGGGAGACATCCTGTTCTCGCTCCTGCTGCTGTCGTCTCTGGCCATCCTTGCCTTCGTGCGGGTGAGAGCAACTGCGCCGCCTGCCTGCACTCCTGCACCCGTCTGCACACCCGCCTGCTATGTGTTTGGCGCAAGCAGTGCACCGCATGTGCCTGCCTGCCGGCATGAAGGTCAAACCAGAGCTTGCCTGCTTCCGCTGAGCATTTCTGCTGCCTTGAACCACCATGCCATGCAGCCCTACCGCCTCGTGGAGTATGCTCCCCGCACCCTGGCGCTGGGAGCAGTTGCATTCCTGCCCATGCAGCTGGCCTGGCTGCGCCAGCGCACATACCTGAGTGAGTGGCTCCGGCCAGCTCAGGTGTTGGGGCCTACAGTTGGGCGAGCCCTGGCTCGCAGCCCTACACAGCTGGCCTGGCGTGCTGCTGGGAGAGGTGTGCCCAGGCCGGTATTGCTTTGCGGCACACTGCTGCCCTGTGCCCATGCTCCCTTGCCTGCCCTCTTACATGGTGCAGCCTGGCGGGAGTGGCTGGTGGCCGCCTTCCGCCTGATGGCCGTGGCGTTCATCAACGTCATGTGCATGCGCTTATATCAGGTGGGCAGGGGGTTGCTCGTGCAGCGCATTTTGAGCTCGGCAGGCAGCCGGCCACGAGCACTGCATGCAGTCAGTCGTGGCATGCAGCTGGCCACGGAGAGCTGGCTGATGCGACCAGACCTCTGCAACTCACTGGCGTGCCTGCCCGCCCCTCTGCAGACGCACCTGAGCTTCGACCGCTTGCAGCAATGGCTCACATTCTGGCGGCTGACGGGCGCTGAAATGCTGTGTGTCACAGCCATTGGGTTCAGGGTGAGTGGCAGGGGCCATGTGGCTGTCCGCTGGCTGTGGAATTGGATGTCCATGTGCCAGCTGATGCCTGCCGGTCACGCAGCATTGGTGCCGCACTGCACTGGCTTGAGTCGGCGCCTGGCTTGCCGAGCATTCCCCTCCTTGCTGTGCCCCATGCAGACCCGCATGCACCTGCACCTGTCGCTCCAACTGGCGGCACTGGCCATGGCTGGCTGGAATCTGGCATCCGTCTGCAACCATGTGAGCCCCGCCTGCCGGCTACGCATCTTGAGCTGCTCTGGCTGGCACCGGTAGTATGCTAGTGTGCCAATACTGCCTGCATGTGTGCAAGCATGCACTGCCCAGCGCACTTGCCGGGCCTGCCTGCTTAAGCGCCAGCTGAGCCGCCTGCTGCCGCCCCGCCCCCTTTTCCAGGTGCAGTGCTACGCTCAGGTGTCCCACGGCGCTTGCCTCAAGGGCGCCGCCGCAGCGGCAGCCGGCTTTGGCTACCTGCTGCCCACCGCCGGCCTGCGCTTTCTGGAGCAGCGCTCCCGCTCGCTCTTTGCCAGCTGGCTGCAGGCGGCGGCGGCGCACGAAAGCTGAGCGTGTGTGGCATGTGCGAGCCAGCCACGACATGGCAGGCTCGCTCCCACCAATTTTGCTTGCCTAGGCGTTTTCATTGCCGTGCCTTGTGTCCTAACGTTGTGCCTGCCTTTTCCCTCTTTCTTGAGTTTCATCCAGTCTTTTCCGTCTTTGATGCCTTTTCATCTGCCAGCGCCCTGTTCTTCAACCCTGCGGACACGCGTGTGCCGTTTGTTGTACCCCGTCAACCTCCAAGCCTTATTTGCATGGGCTGCCCCAGTTCCTGGCTCTTGCCTGGCAGCCCTCCGTATCTGTTTATGCCGGTTGAGCCCAACGGCACCGGCAACTGGGCCTCCTGGCCTGGAATCACGACTTTCGAACGTCCCCTTTGCTGCGAACCCTTTTATGCATCCCAAGCCTCCTAACCTTTGCGCTTCATCAATGTGAGCTCGCCAGCTACAGCAATGTGAACCCGCCAGCTGCAACAGACGACAGTCTCCGCCGGCGGGGGAACCGGCGCCAAAGGGCCAGCGGGCTCGCTTGGCGGCCTCATCATGTGCGGCACTTCTGCCAGAGCGCACCGATCGACACATCTGGCGGCCTGCGACTGTTCTGTACCACGAAACCCAAGACGCCGCCACTGAGCGCTCCCCAGCTGCCCGCTCCCGACTGGGGTGCCGCACAGGCCCCGCTCCCCGCGCGGCGCGCTGGCGCCCACAATTGTTTGTGGCTAAGGTGAAAGGCAGCCGGCCTGACCCCTGTGCAGCGAGAGCAAGGTGCGCCCCACGCCCAGAGCCCCGTGCGGCCGTGCGGGAGGCTCGTGTCATGCCCCGTAACCGACTGCGCCTCTCGCGGGAGCATGTGGGGGCCTGGGGCGCCTGGGCGGCAGCCGTCGCCGCGGCCCGCCCAGACTGGCCCCCAGCCGGAGGCTGCCTGTGCTTCTGATCATGCCGTGGCCAGCGCAGCCCGCTGGGGCGCGGCCCACGCCACCACACCACCGGCCCCCAGCCGCCCGCCGCAGTCCCGCCTGCCCGCAGACGATGGAGCCCCCGGCCGCGCTGCGGCCGGCGGACAAGCTGCAGCTGCTGGCGGACGGCATGGCACTTGATTTCAGCCAGAGCCTGGCCAGTGCACAGTGCAGCCAGGTGCTGCGAGCGCTGCTGCCTGGCCTGGAATACTTGAGGTGCGGAATGGGCACTTTGCCATTGATACCGGTTAGCGCGTGTGGACGGTACGGGTGCATGCCAACCATTCAACCTCCTGCCAGCCTGTCCGTGCGGTTCGTACATGCGCGCCTTCCTGCAGCCCACCATTCTGCTGCCGGACTGCCGTATCCCCCTGCTGCAGCATCTGCGTGAGCAACCCGGCACAGGACGGCACCATCGTGGCCTCCGCCAACTGCGCCACAGGTGCGCTTGCGATAGCTGCTCGTCATGTGCGGCTGCTGCACACAAGCCAGAACAAGCCGCTAAGCTTCAACCCTTTACTCGCATCAACTTTTGCGCGTTTGCCCTGAAACTGGCGCCCCGCAGAGGGCCCCACCACCCTGCACCTGCACGACCCGCAAGCCTGCGCCGCGGGGGTGGCGCTGGCCCGCAGGCAGCCGCTGCAGGCCAGCCTGCTCAACGGCGCGGCCGACACAGCAGCAGCAGCCTGGAGCGATGTGCAGCTGATGCTGGCACAGGCGCCTGCGGTGACGCACCTGCTGTGCATCCCATTTGGGACCGGCGGCAGCAGCGAGCAGGCGGGTCCGGCATGCCAGCACCATGCGGGCAGCCTCGGCAGCGGCGCGGGCGCGCTGCTGTTTGGGTTTGCGGCCGCCCCGCAGCTGGACGAGCGGCGAAAGGCGGCCCTTGCGGTGCTGGCGCAGTGCCTGCCTGCGCCGATGGCGCGCCTGTCTGGGGACACGCTTGCGTTTGTCAACTTTGCGACGGGCAGCAGCCAGCGGTGCAGCTGCTGCTGCAGCGCGGACGAGCAAGAGGAGGAGGAGGAGGAGCAGCCTGCTGTGCCGTGCCGCGAGGATCGCTTTAGCGGCGGCGGCGGCAGCACCGGAGCCAGCCAGGCGCTGCGAGTGCCTGGAGCAGAGGCCGGCGCAGCAGGGGATGAGGGCATTGCTCCCTCCAGCGGTGCAGGGCCCAGCTCTACACCCTGGTGGGATGATCCCGCTCCAAGCAAGGGTGCAGCCAAGGCGGCGGCAGCAGCGGCCGTGCAGGCGCAGGCCGAACTGCAGCAGCGGCTGTCCCAAGGTGAGCCCAGCTGCTTCCAGGTGGAAATGTCACACTAGCTTGCCTCCTGCTCCCATGTACTTGCCTCCTGCTCTGATGGAGTGGTCTGGGGTGGCAGAGGCTGCTGGCAATCTAGGGGTTGGGCCAGCGGAGACCTGCCGTGGGTGCACGAGCACAACGCCCGCCTGGACATGCACTTGTTGCTGATCGCCTGCCCCCTGCCCACCCAATCGCGGCCCTCAGACTGTGCGCTCCGCGAGTTCCGCTTCGGCAAGCCGCTGCTGGCTGCCGCCGAGGCCGAGGGGGAGGAGATTGTGCAGCAGAGCCCGCTCACACTCGCCTTCCGCTCGGGACTGATGGAGTCGGAGTTTGGGCGCTGGGTGGCGCAGCACCACTTCAAGGTGGGCTGCGCGTGCTGCGCTCCTGCTGCGCCAGCCAGCATGCAAGCCCGGCCGCACTGTCCTTGGGCCATATGCATGCAAGACCATGCCAGCTTGCCTGCGTGCATGCGCCCACCTAGCCCCTTTGTGCCCTCAACACCCCTCAGGTTGACATCCTCTTCTCCTTCCTGATGATGGCCGCCTTTGCCGTCATCTGCTTCGTGCGGGTGCGCTGCGCATGCTGTGGTCTGCTGCGCATGCTTCGCACGCTGAGCACGGTTGGAGCTACATTGCGCCTCGGCCCTGCGCTGCTGGCTGCTGGTACCCGCACCTTCGCTTTGTGGCCATGACACAGGGGTGTCTGCAAGCAGCCCTCACCATTGGCCCACCTGCACTTGCATTCAGTCCTGCTTATGTTGTCCATGCTCCCCCTGTGCAGCCCTACCGCCTGCTTGACAGCGGCTCCAGCAGCTGGCTGGCTGGCGTTGGCATTGTGGCGCCCGCCCTGGTGGCCCTGCTGGCCAAGCGCACCTATGCCAGTGAGTGGCAGCACTCTGCGATTCCCTTCGCTTCCCATCTTGCCGTGGGGAGGCCACACTCAAGCGTCCGCACTGTGCTTTGGCCGAGTGTCGCAGCGGTGCTCAGCTGCCTACCTGGCTTGCACGGCACACCCTGCTTGCAAGCCGCGGCCGCCCCCAACCGCACCCTCAACCTGCCCTGCCCTGCCCTGGCACCCCCTGCTCCAGCCTGGCGTGAGCGGTTCATCATTGCCGTGCGCATTTACCTGGTGATTTTCGTCAACCTGGTCAACATGCGCGCATATGAGGTGCGTCTGTGACCCTGCTGCACACCGCTTGCTGCCCGCTCGCCACCAAGTCAATTGTTCTCCTTTTGCTGCCGTGTTTGTAGCCTGGTTGGTCTCATGCTTGCGCCACCCATGTGCCTCACATGCACGCATGCATACCCCGCTGCTCTGCAGGCGCGCTTGCCCATGTACGACTCATGCACACAGCTGCATCCCCTTGCTCTGCAGGCACACTTCCCCGTCGACCGGCTGCAGCAGTGGGTCACGCTCTTCATGCTGACTGGAGCCGAGAGCCTGGCGGTCACCTCCCTGGGCTTCCCGGTGAGCCCGCTTGCTCAGAGGGAAAGCCGCTGGCATGGGAGTGGCTTGCGCTGATTGGCTGCTCTAGGAGCCATGCATGCCATATAGCTGCTGGTCCTTGGTTGCTGGGTGGTGTGTCGCTTCACCCCTCCGTCAGCCTAAGTGCTTGCACTCGCAAGGCGCTCACGACCCGCCCATCTCGATCCCTCCATGCCCTGCTTCCTGCAGATCCGCCTGCAGCTGCACCTGCCGCTGCAATTCGCGGCCCTGGGGATTGCCTCATGGAACCTGCCCCGCATGTGCTCAGAGGTGAGGGGCCTGCGCGGTGATGGGGTGTAGTGCACCCTGCCTTCGCCGCGCCTGGCAGCGCCTGTTTGCACCGGTTTGACGCTGTGCCGATGCATGCCTCCATGCCCTGATGGGCCGCATTGCTGTCTGCTTTCCCCCTTCATTCTCCGATGCAGTGCTTCCCTACACAGGACCCTGCGCGGTGCGTCAAGTCCAGCGCCGCCATGGCTGCCACCTTTGGCTGCCTGTTGCCCACTGTTGTCCTGCGCTACATCGAGCAGCGCTCCCGCGCCCTGTTTGCCAACCAGCTGCGTGCGGCTGCAGCCCACCAGGCCTGAGCCCTGCCAACCTTCCGACACAGCAGCGCATTGCGCTTTTTGCCTCCTGCCCCAACTCGGGCCGAGACACGCATGAAGTTCCATTGGTTTTCTTTTGTGTGGTATGCACCGAATGCACAACTCTGTAGTTTTCGCGGCCTGGTGCCGCGCCTGATGCAAACAGACATCCCCTTCACCCATCCGAAACGGAAACAGACATCTCCTTCCTTGTTGCGGCCAGACACTCGCTGCCCTGCCCAACTTTCCTGTCAACCAGCAAGCATGCCACGTTGCCCCACCTCTGCTTGCATGATCATTACAACTCCTCAATCGCCCACCTTCCCGCAGTACTAGTTCGCTCGCCCACCTTACCTCTCTTTCCCATCTGTCCAACATGTTCCCTGCCATGCCATGCCTGCTCCATTTTGTTGCCTGCCTTTGCAGCCTGCAGCCGGCTGCCCTGCTGGCAGGCCTTTTTTAAACGTTCTGTCCAAGACGACTTGCTTTCCATGTGTAACCGTGTTTCTTTAAACCAGCCTGTAGCGCCAGGCGCAGCAATGGAACCCAAACAGAGTTACGAAAGCCTGCTGCCCTCGCGTGAAGCCTCAGCAATGGCGCTCATCTCCCCCTGTGCCCTGCCGCTGTCGCTGCCATTGCCCTGCACCTTGCCGCCTGCACTGCCGCCATTGCCACCCGCCGGCGCCCCTGAATCTGCACCCCTGCTCTTCTTCAGCTTGGGGAGCTTGGCTGCCGCTTCCTTGGCAGCTGCGTCCTTGGCCCCCAGGCTGCCGCCTGGCCCCGCTCCAGGGGACTTGGGTCCAGCGGTGCTGCTGGAGGCACCTCCCTTCTTTGTGGTGATGATAATGGGCGACACCCGCTGAGCCTTGGGCGCAATCGACTCAACAAACGCCCGCGCCTGCTCCTGCAGATCGGGAACCAAAGATGATGGGCCGTGCTTGAGATGGCACAGCATGCGGGGCACTTGCAGAGTTCTCTATGCAGAGGTGGTGGGCATGGGATGGCGGCGCATCAATGCATGC
This sequence comes from Chlorella ohadii, assembly GCA_025026875.1. Classification (NCBI taxonomy): domain Eukaryota; kingdom Viridiplantae; phylum Chlorophyta; class Trebouxiophyceae; order Chlorellales; family Chlorellaceae; genus Chlorella; species Chlorella ohadii. The sequence continues at coordinate 25,184 of JADXDR010000144.1, forward strand.
ATGACATCGCAAGCTGCCCATGCAAGCAACCCCTCCTGCTGTCTTCCCCTCCTGCCCCCAGCCCTTCAAAGCCACAGCTTACCGACAGGAAGGGGCAGGCTTCCAGCGCCTCCTGGCTGCCCCGCGCCAGCTTGGCAGCCACATGCACCAGCGCCGCACAGAAGCTTTGGTAGCTCATGGCTGCGCCCGCCAGCTGAGCAGCAGCGGCGGCGCTGAAAGGCCGGCTGGTTGTCGCCACGCTGGGGGCTGTGCTCTGGCTGGAGGGCGGCCGCGCTGGGTGCTCCAAGCTGCCGCCACTGAAGCCAGCGCTGGCCATGCCAGCTGCGGCGGCTGCCGCACTGGGGTCGCGCAACACAGACAGGTTGCGTGGGGGCAGCGTGCCGCGCAGCACCGCCTGGCGCAGGCAGTAGCGGCGGAATACCTCGGTCGCCTCTTGCACCTGGGCAGGAACAAGTAGCAAGTTGGCAGCGGTTTCCACACAAGTGTGGAGCATGGTGCGCATGGCACGCCTTTGCTACCGGTTGACATGGCTTGCACCAGCCATTGTACGGAGGCAGTTGAGCTCCTGGTGCTTGCATTACGAAGCTCAGGCGCCTCACGTGCATGGTGTTGTCGGAGCGGGTGCGGGTGCCAGGCACCAGGTTTGTCGAGCCAATGTCCTTCATGAACGCCAGCCAGCCCTAACGGGAAGAGTGGGCAGAGGGAGCAGTTGACAGCATAGCGTTGCGGCGCAGCACACAGAAACCACACTTCAATGTCAACACTCTCCTGGCCGCACCGCTGGCACCCAAGGTCAGCTGTTCTCTGCCACTGCTGGCCGGACTGAAACCACGACAGGCAAGCACGAGCCCAAGCGTGGCGCACCTGCAGGTTCAGCTGCGGCGGCCAGTGCCGCGCAAAGTTGGCGTCCAGCATGCAGTAGTGCAGGAAGATGGCGTGCAGGTCGCTCTGCAGGCAGAATGGTTCAGGTAGCAGACGACGGGTTTGGTTTAGAAAGCATGTGCTGAACTGAACGCTCAGCCCAGGCTCACCATGAATAAGGATGAGGCGCAGGGATGGTGCGCAGTCATGCTTGCTGCAGGCAAGGCGTGGGGCCGTGTATCCAAGCCCACTCTGCGACAGCTTGTAGCGCACTTGCCTGGCAGGTGTGCAGTACCTTGGCCAGCGAGTAGCGCTCGCCAGTTGGGTCTGTCTCACGCTGCAGCAGCTCGTCCACCGCCTGCAGTTCAAGTCATGCGGACGGACATAATCATTATTGAGTCACAGCGCTTTTCGGTTCCCGCCTTGTCATGGCTGCCGCCTCGTGCATCACCCAAAGAATTCATCTGGAGGTGGTCAGTGGCACAGCGACCATGCCAACCAACATTCCTGCAAGGCTTGATGGCCCCACACACCTGCAGGGTCTCTGCATACTTGAGTGCCGGCCTCTCTTGCCTGCCCACCGTGCGGCCACCGCCCTCGCCCACACCAGCCCCCANGAGGGCCGCAGCCGCCCTCCTCCATGCCGCTGGCGTGCTGGTAGAACACTGCGCACGGGGTACAGTCCAGAGCGGGCAGAAGTCTGAGTGTGTATGGCATGTGTCTGCTTGAGACCTTGCACAGGCAAACAGCCCATCAGATTGAGCAACACCTGCACAACCACATGCATCAGTTCAAATACAGACTCGCCGCCGCGCCCTGCCGAGCCTCACCCATCTGCTTCTTCAGCGCGTCACACGCCGCCTGCTCCTCCCGCAGCCGCTCCTGCAGCGAGCGCAGCTCCGCCTCAGCCTTGGCCGCACGCAGCCCAGCATCCTCCTGCGGCAGGGAAACTGAACAAGACAGCAGCTGCCCTGAGTTTGTGTGCTCAGGTGGCCGCCACAGCAGATGGATGGCAGGGGGGTTCTGCACACCCGCCCGTTGCCCTGGCTTGTTCCCCTGATCACGACCCCACCGTGCCACCCCCTCACAGCTTGCCTGCTGCCGGTGGAACTGGCCCAGCGATGCAAAGGCGGTGCTGCGCTCGTCGTTCAGCATGCCCCTCAGCTGGTCCCGCTCCGCCTCAGCACCCGCCAGCTTCTGGCTGGCCTCCGCCAGCTGGCAGGCCAGCCTGGACAGGGATAGGGATGGCCAATGGCGGCATTTCCGAGCTGAGTGTGCAGTGCACCTGCATATTGCTTGAAAAATCCAGCGGCCATTCCTTGCATGCAGCACCCGGCCATCAATGACATTGCTTGCTCACCCGTCCCGCTCTCGCCGCAGCGCCTCCAGCCGCCCTTTCACGTCCACCAGATCGCCCTGCAGGGGCAATCAGCCAAGGGGAGGTGGTTAACATCAATCCGCATGCGCCACCAGATGATCTAGGCTTTCCAGCCAATCGAGCATGGACACAGTTGCAAGCAAAGGCAAGCGAGCGCCGGAAGCTTGCCTGCAGGCTGGCCAGCACTCGTTCGAATGCGTCTGTGATGACGTGCTTGTCGTGCTCCAGCGCCTCCACCTGCACGCATCAAATTTGCAGTGTACCAGGTTTGGGCTAGGTCAGGGCAGCGCAGACGTTTGCAACAATTGGCGAAACCGAAAGTGCTGTCTGCCTGTTGCTGGTCATGATGCTTGGGTACACATTCAGCTTGTCCAATGCTCTGGGGAGCAAGCTCACCTTGCAGGCCAGCGCATCGGCCAGGTCTGTCTTCACCAGCAGCTCGTCCTGCAGGCTGACCAGCTCCTTTGTGAGGTGGGAGGTGAGCACTGCGGGTCCGCGCKTKGGGGAACCCGCACAGCCGCCGCCAGCACCGCCGCTAGCCCAAAGCGCGCTGGGGGAGGAGGCGCACAGCTGCTGCTGCTGCCGGCTGCCGGCAGGGCTGAGCGAGGCGCCAGGAGAGCCCTTCCGCCCTGGGCTTCCCCGCAGCGCCACCTTCAAGGGCGATGCTGCTGTCGACGCCTGCTGCTGCTGGCCGGGCGGCTGCGCAGCACCTGCCGGGTGCTTGGCTGGGATGGCTGGCGAGCCCGGCTGCTCTGCCTCTGCCACTGCCGGCAGTGCGGGTGGCGGCAGCAGGCTGTCTGTGATGCCAGCGGCCTCCGCAAGCTCGCCATGTTCTGCAGGTGGCAGCGACATGGATACGCCTCCAGCTCCCTGCTGTACCGACCCGCTGCTAAGCGCCTCAGTCTCAGCTCCAAAAGCAGCTGCTGGGCCTGCCAGATCTGCTGCAGCATCTGCGCCCTCTGCCTCTTCAGCCGCCTCCGACTGCCAAGATTCCTCATCCCGTGGCTGCCGCATCAGGTTGGCGTTGGCCCAAGGCTCGCCGCCGCGCCCTGCACAACCATATATGCAGCGACAGGGCAGATGTGGATGCTGAGGGAAAGATGCAGCCCATGCCATGCCGATCCTGCTGACCAATGCACATCCCTGCAAGCCAGACGCATAGTCCCGCACTGCTGCATCCCAGCTCTCAGCCCCACAACTGCCCACCCACCTGGGATGAGCGACGCCCAATCGCAGCGCAGCGGGCCCAGCAGCCACAGGTGGCCGTGCGCGTCCCGCACAAACTCTGCCGCCAGGCCCCGCAGCGTCAGCAGGTGCGCCTTCTGCACGTACTGCACCAGGCTGTGCGCCGCCTTGCGGGCCGCCATCTTGATGGAAGGGTCCACTGGGCCCAGCGNCCGCCCCAGCAGCCGCTCACTGTCCGCCAGAGCACCATCACCCAGTGCAACCTCCTCTGCCTCATCATCTGCCCCTGGTTCGCTGGGTGCAGCTGCGCCGCACGTTGCCTCACCGCTGGGTGCTGCACCACGGGCAGCATCGGCTGCGCTGCCGGCACCTGCTGCGCCTCCAGAGCCGTCAGCCGCAGCCACCTCTGCCTGCACACCCTCCGCTGCACCATGGCCCACAGCCAGCAGGCCTGGCTGCGGCACCGGCGCTGCCTCGCGGTACGGCAGGTACCGCCGGCTGAAGCGGCGCTGGAAGGTGTGGCAGGACGTCTCCGCGCCGTCGTTTGTGTAGTTGGCCACGTAGCGCAGGTCCAGGAAGGGAGGCACGTAGGCCTGCACACAGGAGACAGGGGTTGGGAAAGACATAGCCGGTGTGTGGCAGCTTGCTCAGCAACAGCAGGAGGGAACTGCCTGCAAGAGGTTAGGTGTGGCAGGCAGCTGGCCTGCCTCCCAGCTGCCTCCCGCACCTGCAGCAGGGCGGGCGTGTGCTGCGGGTCGCCGCGCTCCCCTGCCTCCAGCTGCGCAGCCAGCCTGTCGCACAGCGCATCCAGGGCAGCACGGGACAGCAGCTTGGGCGTGCCATCCGCCAGGCGCATGATGGCAACAAAGGGAGGGCAGCGGCCAGTGGCGCCGTCCAGCGCACAGGCCACCAGGTGCGCCCGCACGTCGGCAAAGCTGGACTGCGCCGCGCCGCGCTGCACCACGTAACCCTCCTGCACAGAGGAGGTTGGGTGAGGGGCAGGAGGGTTGGTTCGCACATGGCATGGAGCCTTGATGGGAGGCAGGGAGGCGCGGCAATGGGCTCCGCTTCATGCCACCGGCTGCGCACCTTGTTGGTGGCAAACCACGCGTATGGCTGGCCGTCTCGCAGCACCAGCGTGTCTGGGAGGTTGCAGCGCAGCCGCACGCCCCGCTCCTGCACACAGACATCAAGCCAAGCGCAGAGGGCGTGAAGGGTTGTTTGGCGGCAGACTGGTCAGCAACTTCGCAGACGCAGGGCACACTCAGGGCAAGCAGACAATACCTAGCCTCACATTGTACAGCAGCTCGAAGAAGGCGGCGATGCTGCCCTCCTTGAGGGCGTCAACGTCCACGGCCGCCATGGTGCGCACCGGGAAGCGGCGGCGGCGGCGGCGGTTGTCACGTGCCGCCACCGCTGCGGCAGCGGGCCCGCCTGAAAGTCTCGAGGGGCCGGTTCAGTGCAATTGAGGCGCCGAGGCGCGCCAACGAGGCACCCGCGGAGGAGAAGCCGAACTGAATGGTCAGACTGGCTCTCCTGCCTGGGCTGCAGCACCCCAGCTGGGCCGCCAGACGCACAATGTCCCGGTACAAGACGACCAGCGGCCCACAATCGGCCCTGTGCTGCACATGCGCAACCACCGCCGCCACCACAACCCCTCGCATCGCACACCGCTGCGCCTCAGTTCGAGATATTAAAACAAGAGCAGAGTGCCATTAGAAATTTTTCTTCTCGTGGCGTCTGAATGGAAAATGGGACCAGACGAAGAGAATACAGGGTTTGGGGGGCACGCCGCGGCGGGCCGCGSGGSGCCGAGGRGGGRTCCCGCCGCWGCTGCTTGCGCACTGGCGTCACACACAAAACTGCCGCGGGCCCGCCGCGCCGGCTACACTGGTGGCGGCAACAGGTAGGAGACCCGGGTGCTTAGCCGCGGGAGCCGAACACGGAGCCCAGCACGCTCTTCTTTGCGGTGCCGGTGCTGGCGGCCTTCTTGGTGGTGCCAGTCTTAGTGGTGCCAGCCTTCTTGGGGGCTGCCGCGCGCTGCAGACAGGGTAGGATGGAGGATGGCACAGGCGGGACGTGAGGACAGGCAGGGATGGCTGAGCCGGCACAGCGGCACAGGCAGCCGCCTGCCGGATGCCGGGTGCATGCATTCAACGCTCCGCCAGCTGCTGCCGCCACCACTCGTCCCCACCCTTCCATTGCTCACCGCAGGCTTAGCGCCGCTGGTGTTGCTGCCGCCGAAGAAGGGGGTGTCCTGCAGGCAGGGCAGCGCACACGGCAGGCGGACTACTCAGCAGGCATGTCGCGCAGGTGGCGAGTTCGGCGGCAGCAGTGCATGCCCAGCACAGCACGCTCTGCCTGCTCAGCTGCCACCACAGCCGCCATGCCCTGCCTGCGTCTGCTGCTGCACCTCCCCCAGCCGCCCAGCACCCACCTTCAGGCCGGGCGCGGTCTCGTAGCCGGCGCCAATGGCGTTCGAGTTCTTGGCGCCCCAGCTCTCGTCCACCAGCTTGGCAAACTCGGGGTCGGCCTTGACGGCCGCGGCGCCCGCGCCGGCGATGGCCACCACCGCCAGCGGCAGCACCGCGGGGCGGAACGCCTCAAAGCCCGCGCCGGAGGAGCCAGACTCCT
>JADXDR010000144.1:38775-62088 GCA_025026875.1 Chlorella ohadii
ACTGCTCCCAGTTGCTGGAGAATGGAGGGTGGTAAGAGCGTCAGGTGAGCGGCGGCGGCAGTGGCGGCGGCGGCGGCGGCGGCGGCGGCGGCGGCAGCGCAGCTGAGCGGCTATCGCTGGGCAGTTGCATGGATCGCACTGCACTTACCTCTCTGCTGTGANTCTCGCTCTGCCGGGGCCTCCAGCTGTCGAAGAAGGCTGGCATTGGGCGCCCAGACGGCTGCTGCTTGCACCGTCGCACACTTTAGCGCATTGCGCAGTGCTCAAGTATGACGCTGATCGCAGCAAGCAGCGCCCCGCCACCAAGCCAGGTTCAATCGTCGCGCCCCATGACCCCCCATGACAAGTGGGGTGGCTTGGTAGGGGCCATCAGGCGTATTTTAACATCCTATAAACTCTACACGTTTAACTAAACCTCACAACCACAGTGTACGCCTCACCTACAGCTACCTCTGCCACCAAGCTCGCTATGCTGTCGCTTGCACCAGCCTTCGCCGCATCGGTGGCCACCACAGGCATGTACAAATTCCAGGCAGCCTGCCAGCCGCCACATGCATGGTGGGCGCGGCCAGTGGCGGCGCGGCGGCAGCGGCGGCGGCAGGGCGGCAGCGGCAGCAGCAGCACGCTTTGCCAAGCGGGAGCCAAGAGTGGAGATGTGGGGCAGATTCTGCGCGATGGTGAGGCGGATTTAGAAAGGCTCACTTGTTGCCGGGCATGCTGTTGCGAGCTGAGAGCAAGGGGCTGCCCATTGGGTTGGCATTTGAGCGGGCACACATGCACACCGTCTTCACAGCGCTTTGCTGTGCACAGCTAGCTCAGCTCCTGGTCCCTGTGCCCTCGCCCACTTTTGCCGCTGCAGCGCTGCAGCAGCCGCAGCAGGGCCAGAACCTGACCTACCTGGCGGCCGGCAACTGGCTGCGGGGGCTGGGCATCGAGAGCCAGCCAGAGATCAACCGCATCCTGGTGAGGGGGTTTAGTTAGCTGTGGCAGGCATGCAGCTCTGGTTTGCAGCACTCGATAGCAGGCTCTTGATGATGGGTGCATCTTCGGCTCGCGTTCGCGTGTCTGAGAAGTTGAAACCCCACTTCCCCTGCGATATTTTGCCTGCAGGACATTGCGATGAACCCGAACAGCATGTTCACCAGCCGCGACCGCAAGCAGCCCACCAACCCGCACGCGCGCAAGCTGGACGTTGAGGCCGACCTCAAGCCGCTGCTGGCCTTCCTGCAGGGGGAGGCGGGCATGAGCCAGGAGCAGATTGTCAAGGTGCGCGCTTTCAGGGCTGGCGCTGGTGGGCTAGACCAAACTAGAATGGGTGTGTTGGCTAGACCAGACTAGAAAGTGAAGCAGGGAAGGCGGTTTGCCTGCCACAGAGGTGTTCTGGCTAGCGGCGGCAGCCACCTCACTAGCTCTGCAGCACACAGCCTGCTGTCTGCTGACGTGCCCCTGCTGCGCACCCTGCTGCGCCTGCAGATCATTTCGGCGCACCCGGCACTGCTCAGCTACTCAGTGCCCGACCGGCTGCAGCCCTTCTTTGCGTACCTCACCGGCGAGCTGGGCCTGTCGCAGCAGGTGCGGACATGAAGGCTGGGTTGTGGGGCTTGCCAGGAGTGTGGGAGCGTGAGCTGTGGACGAGCCTTCAGAGTGCGTACCTAGGTGTCGTTAGTCGGTCTGTGGCCCCCTTGGCTTGCCAGGCCAGCATTCCAGCAGTACTGGCCGGAACACATGCCCATGCTCTCACCCGTAATATGCGCCATTTGTTGCCCTGCCTGCAGGAGGCGGCGTCGGTGGTGCAGCAGCGGCCTACGCTGGTCGGCGTGGAGGTGAGAGCGGGCGCTGAAGCGTTGCACGGCCATGCATGGCAGCAGGCAGCAGCCTGGCAGGTGTCAAACTCTCAGGGACTGCGAGCTCTGCTCCTCTGCACAGACCATCCGGCGTGACGTCTGTGTGAATGCGCTCCTGCATGCCACGGTTGTGCAATGCGCTCAAAGAAGCCCGACGAATTCTCTTCATTACACCGCGTGCACAGGTGGACAACCTGCGGCGCATGGTTGGCTACCTGCTGGAGGCGGGAAACAGCAGGGAGGCGGTGCTGGAGATGCTGGCCACCACGCTCTGAGCCTGGGCAAGAAGACAGCGCCGGCACATCAGCTAGCTTAGCGGAACCAGACGGGCAGCGGAGCCGGCTGTTGGCCTGCAGCGGCAGCCGCATGTGCTTTCTACGTTTTGGACATTGTGCTTTGGGTGCTAGAGCTGATGTATCTGTTCCAATTATTTATGCACTTGTCAGGAACGCAAAGTTGGCATGTGACGGTGCTGCCGCTTAAGCAAGAGGGCCGTAGACAAGCCGAGGTGGGAGAGGAGCAGGGGCGGCAACCGCCGCCGGCAGCCTGCTGGGTTTGGAGTGTTTCAGCGCGCCCGATCACAATTGCAAGCTGTGCAAGAGACGGGCAACCGCCAAGGAGCTGCCCCAGCAGCGGCAGACGCTGCCCAAGGCCCCCCGCGTCCCCATGTTGCGGACCGTCAGCAAGCACAGGCAGCCATGTCGCCGCTGCTGTCCATTCCTGTTGTTGCTCACATCACTGAAAGCACGCCACCCGTGAGCTTGCTGCACCCTCAAACCACACGCAGTTGCGCTATGCGCTCCGCGGCCCGCTGAACCCTCGCAGCCCAGCCCGCACAGCTCCCGCAATGCGTACTTCGCGACTGGCAGCACTGTGGGCGGTCGCCGCGCTGCTGGCGCTGGCAGTCGGCGCCGCCGCCCAGGCGCCGGCGACGGGCTGCCGCCTGCCGCTCTACCTTAATGCCTCAGCCTCCACCCTCTCCCTAGATGGCTCCTCTGTCGACAAACCTGTAGCATTCGCCCTCACGCCTGCCTTCCCGGACGCCCAAGTCGGCCTGGAAGGCGCCCTGACGCTGGTGCTTCCCGGCGGGGGGCCCTGCCCCAGTGACGCCGCCGGGCTGTCGGCGCAGCTGGCGGGGGCAACCCTGCAGCCGTCGGATGCAGCGGGGCCGCTGCTGCTCTACCCCACCAGCCAAATAGTGGTGAGGATGGACTGGTTTGGGGCATTTGCCTGCTTGACTGCGCAGCGAACGTGTGCCTGCCTGCGTCCGTGGTGCCTCTTGTTGCGGTTGTGCTGCTGCACACTGCTTACCCCCCCCAAACCCTTGCCGGCAACCACCCCTGCAGCTCAACGGCGGCGTGTTTGTCACGCTGACGCTGCAAGGCAACAAGCTGAACGTCAGCTCCAGCCCGTTAGCAGCCAGCAGCGGCGGCGGCGGCGGCGGCTTTACTGCCGACCTGACTGCCCTGATAGTGGAGGGCACTGTGCTGTCGAACTCCAGCTTCACTGGCTTAGAGACGCTGAGCATGGTGGGCATCAACGCCACCAACGCGTCGGCGGTCACCGTCGCCACCCAGGTGGGGGCGGAATGGGCAGGGTGGGCTTTGGTCCCAAGCACTCAGTGCAGCGCTTGGGTTGCTGCTGCTCAGAGTTGCTGCTACAGCTTACAAAACCCCCACACGAGCGGTTCGCACGCCTCCCCTCGTGCAGGGCAACACCACCACGCTGACGCTGCCCGTCTACTGGGTAATGCGCTCAGTTTACCAGAGCCCCAAGGTCACGGGGGAGGGCGTCTCGCTCTACCACTTCTCCGGCCAAATTGTGGCGCAGGTGGGGTCTTGGGAGCATCAGGCTGCAGCAGACTGGGTTGGGGTGGAGTTGAGCTACTGCTGGTGTGCTTGCAACTCCTACACTTTCACGCCCCACATCACGACGTGGCCACGCCGCTCCTCCTTCACACAGACCACATTCGGTTGCCCATCCGACTGCGGCCCCAACGGCCGCTGCACGGCCACCCCTGATGGCGCAGCGGCCTGTGCCTGCGAGTGCGGCTGGGCCGGCGCGGCTTGCGATGTGCCCTCCGGCTTTTGCTCAAGCTTCCCAGCTGAGTTGAGCGGCGCANTCGGTGTGCCCGGTATCGCCCACCCCGGCCCCTACACCTGAGCCAGCCCCCTGCCGCCCATTGCAAGGTGGGTGGGAGTGATAGTGGGCACAGCTGGCTGGCTCGGCATGCAGTGTACAGCCAGGCTGCATGCAGATTTTGCAAGCCTGCGTCTGGTGGTGCTGTCTGCCTGTGCCATACTAAGCTTTTATGCTCCCTGGCTGGCACCTCGTTATTGGGGCCTCATTTGCCAACCCAAACGCTTGCCTTTGCTGCCCTGCCGCAGACTGCTCCGCCACTCAGGAGTTTGACGCCGCCAGCGGCACGTGCTCCTGCCGCCAGGGCTGGGCCGGCCCTGGCACCTGCTCCGCTTGCCAGACGGGCGCAGCCTGCGACGCGCTGTTCGCTACCAGCGGGGCCACCTGCAGTAATGAGGTGGCATTCCAGCAAGGCATGCCCTTCAAGGCTTACACCTGCGACCTGGCGGTGCGTGCTTGGTATATGTATGCTTGTGGTCCTGCCTGGCTGCTTGCCATGCTTTTTCGTGGCGGTTGTGGGTTCTCAGCAACAGCTGCGCAGGTGCTTGTGCCGGCATCTCCCCACTGAGCTGGATCCCCGCTGACCCATCCACCGACTCCCAACTGACCCATCCACCGACTCCCAACTGACCCATCCAACCTGCCTCCCTGACAACCGCAGGGCACTGGCCTGGAGGAAACAATCGAGCCGGGCAGCTTCTACATGGTCTGCAACACCAGCGCCACCGCTGGAGGGGAGGCGCTTGCCTCGTCTGGTGCGTGGGGGAGCGCTGTTTGCATTCTGGCTGCATGGCTGTCTATAGGCTGCGTCAGTTTCTATCAAGGGCTGGCTGCATAGCAGCACTGCGGCTGTACACAAGTGATCCTGTCGCTGCATGCAAGCTCCAAACGTGTGTTCCTCCCGCCCTCCCCCTGCCGCAGCGGAGCAGTACTGCAAGGTCAACTTTGCGTTGAAGGGCAAGGGGGCCAACCCGGTGACCTGCAAGGCCACCGAGTGCGGCTTCAGGTGGGGGCAGGGGCATTGACGGAATCGATTGAAAGGCACAAATCAACTTGCTGGAAGCTTTGCTCTTTCCTGCTGACTATCGCAGAACCATTCCTTGCTGCTGGTGCGCGGGGTGGGCTTGCATGGTACCTGGCTATGGCCTCACTTGACTGTTGACTGACCCCTTGGCAAACTGCAGGGCCAACTCGACACGCGTGGACTGCGCCACCACCGAGTGCGCCTGCCTGACCGACTGCCCAGGTCAGTTGGCTTGCGTGCGCTCTTGCCGTGGCTGGTGTGCACAAGCAGGCATGGCATGGAGGCTCACTGCCAGGCCTGGCGACTTCCTCTACACGTGTGGTTGCTGAGCCTCCTCCCAACCACCATTTTTCGCCCGCTTGCAGACGTCCAGGGCATCCTGAACACCATCAACGGCAAGCCCTGCTCTATCGACTGCGACGCCCAGGGCAACTGCAAGTTTGACATCCAGGTGTGCCAGCGGGAACGTCTCCTAGTGTGTGCCTGGCGCGGCTTATCACCGTTCCGCCAAGCCTGCAGCTGCCTGGAGCTGAGTAATAGCCCGCTGTCCTCCCTTTGCAGGACTTCTTTGTCACCCTCGTGGCCCCCTGCAAGACTGCCGCCTGCGTGGTGCCGGGCTTTACTTTTGTGGAAGGTGGGGCCAATATGCTTGGGTGGGCAATGTGGCTCACGCATGCACTGGTTCCTGAAGCTGCTGCTGGTAGCTTTGCCCGCCAATTTTAGCCTTGCCCGCAAGCCTGCACATTTGCTTGGTGGTGCTCTCACAAACATTGCATGTTCTGGCCCTCCCATCTCCAGGCGATTACACCATTCCAGAGTCGCAGAGCTATGATCCGGTCATTGCAGCGGTGCCGCTCATGGCCCTGGTTGGCCTGGCCGGCTTCCTGTCCCTGTACCTCATCAGGTAGGCTTGCAGTGTGCGCAGCCTGGCTGCTTGAATGAATGCCCAGTTGCATAATGCAGGGGCGGCAGCGGGAGCATGGTTGATGAACGCTGCCTGCATGCGTAGTGAATAGTCTTTGCTTGGAAGGTTTACCTAACACTCAGCTGCCCAACTCCACCCAACCTCCTGCAGGCACCGCTCGCTCTTTGCATCCGGTCGGCGAGGCACCGCTGCCGCTGCTGCGGTGCTGGCCACAGCCAATGGGCCCCCCGCGCCGCGCCGGCGCCCCACCGACCCAGTTCACCTGCTGACCTTCGATGACCTGTCCTGCGCGGTACCGCTGCGGCGCCGCTTCGACTGGCTCCGCCGCTGCTTTACCTGCGGCCGCTCGTCGGCAGCGCCTGCGGCTGAGGAGGCGGGAGTGACTGCTGCCGTGGCGGTTGGCGGCGCAACTGACTGGCCTGGGTACAAGCAGATTGTGAAGGGAGCCAGCGGAGTGGCGGCTAATGGAGAGCTTGTGGGCGTGCTGGGCCCCTCAGGTGGGAGTTGGGTGGGGTTGGGGTGTGCCATGGCTGGTTTGCGACTGAGATGCTGTTGCCTGGAATTTTCTGGCGATGGGCACGCAGCAATATCGATCTGCCAGCCTGGCTGGCGTGAGGCAGATGTGCCACACGACAGCCGGACCGAAAACCTTTCTTTGCGTGCCCCCGTGCCCTGCAGGCTCTGGCAAGACGACCCTGCTGGCCATTGTGGCTGGATCAGCCGAGGATCTGGACAAGAGTTCGGTGCTGACTGGCAGCGTGCTCATGGACGGCCAGCCCATCCACTCGGCGCAGCGCCGCAAGGTGGGCTTGTGGAATGCGGCTGAATCAAAGGATGGTGCCTGTTACAGTGCATACTCGGTCGGTAGCTTGACAAGCCATGCCTGCATGTACTGTAGTTCCCCTGCCTCCTAACTGAAACCCTACAGTTACCTCCGCCATGTGCCCACAGATTGCATACGTGGCTCAAGATGACACTCTGCTGCCGACTCTCACCGTTGAGGAGTGTGTGCGCTACTCGGCTGTGCTGCGGTGAGGCGTGGTGTGGTTCACATGGGGGTGTGCTCACACTTTGTGCCTGCAACCAGAGCTGTATGCCAGCATATAGCAATTGCATGCATGCTTGAGGCCACCCACAATGATTTCCTGTCCCAAGCACACCGCCTGCAGGCTGCAAGGCGCCGATGCTGCAGAGATCCAGGCAGCCGTGCAGTCGGTGCTGGCGGAGCTGGGGCTGAGCCATGTGGCCCGCTCCCAAGTGGGCGGCCGCAGCGGCATTCGCGGCATCAGCGGCGGCGAGCGGCGGCGGTGAGCCGAGCCGGGCTTGAGCTGGGCTTGCGGTGGGCCTGCTTGGCTGCAGTGCAATGCCCTGCACGTGGCAGGTTGCCAATGACGCTTACATGCCTGTTCTAAGAACTGTGGACTGACTCCTTGCCTGCTCCTCTGGTGTGCAGTGTGACGATCGCCATGGAGCTTGTCACCGAGCCGGCAGTGCTGGTGCTGGTGAGCTGAGCAGAGCCAGCAGGAGCATGCGGTTGGGGCCACGTGGGTTCTGGCTGTTCCTGCTGCTCTTGCTGCCACGCCGGCAGATGGGATTAGGTGCGCACTAGGATGGATCCTCATGCATTATTGCCCTGGGCGCCATACCTCATACTTTGCTCCACTCTTGCCTCCGCAGGATGAGCCTACTAGCGGGTTGGACAGCTTCACCGCCCTCAATCTGATGCGCACAATGAAGCAGGTGGGCCGAGGGTGGCAGGCCAGGAGCAGGCCAGGAGCAGGGAGGGGCACCTCCCCTGCTCCACGGGCATGTGCAACCGTGTTGGCAGGGCTGCAGAACGCAGCTGCTGCCGTTGGGGCAGCTGATGCACCCCCAAACACCACAACTGATCCTGCCTTCGCTGCACAATTCACCCCTTCCCCTGCAGGTGGCCAGCAGTGGTCGGATTTGTGCTGCTGACAGTTCCACCACGCTTCTGCGCGCCTCACAAATCCAGCAATCGACCTGCCTTCTCCCCGCAGGTGGCCAGCGGAGGGCGCATCGTGCTGCTGTCCTTCCACCAGCCCTCCCCCGCCATGTTCAGCCTGCTGGACCGAGCATATCTGATGGCGCAAGGCTTTTGCATCTTTAGTGGGCCGCCCGCGGCAGCCGAGTCATGGTTTGCGCAGCGCGGGCTGCCCTGCCCTGTGGGCACCGCCATAGCCGAGCACATGCTGGACTCAGTCAGCGACCCTGCCACACTGGCACAGCTGCTGGCCGCGCACAGCAAGGAGCGCGCGGCGGCGGCGGCGGCGGGGTATGCAAACGGCAGCGCTGGGTCGTCAGCTGTGGCTCGCGCAGCGGCGGATGATCTCATGCCAGTGTCGCTGGCAGCTTCGTCTGCGTATGAGGAGAGCAACGGCAAGCTGGTGGGCTTNGAGCAAGTCGGCCNACTCCCAGCCTGCGGGGCGAGGCGCTGNTCGCTCGAGCCGGCGCAGCAGGCGCAGCAGGCGCAGCGCGCGGAGCACAGCGTCAGTAGGGAGCTGGCGGTGGTGTTCTGGCGCACGCTCATCGACATTTGGCGCAACCCGCTGCTGCTGGCGCTGCACTGGTGAGGGGGCAGAGGGTGCTGCTTGGGCGTGGTAGCAGGTGTTTGGTTGGCTGGCTCAGTGGATTGGGACACGTTCCGACGATGCGTCCCATCTTGCTTTCTCTGGGGGGCAGGGGAGCTGCTCAAATTTGCGGCGCCCCATGCGCCACATCTCAGCAACTGGGTGATGAGCCGGCCCCTCTGGCCTGCCATCCCTCGTTGCATCGTGCACCAGCACTGATCAGCTTTGAACCCGACCCTTCTGGGTGGCGGCGTGCCTGTGTGGGCTGGGTTCCAGCAGCAGCAGGAAGTTGGGCGGGCATCGGCGGCTTTGGCTGGGCTGTCGACCTGCGGCAGCGCCATCCGCCTGCCCCTCCTGCACTTCACGTTGCACAACCCTCCCCTTTCGCTGTGCAGGGTGCTTGCCTGCTTGATGGGGCTGTTTGTTGGAGCCGTTTTCTTCGATGTCACGTTCGATGTTTCCGGCGCACAAAACCGCGTGGGTGAGTCGGTGCCTGCGCGTAAGGGGCAGCTTATGCCGCCTGAGTGTGCTGCCACGTGGCTGCTGCGCCTGCCACGGCAATCTTCGTGCTCGCCATCCATCAGTGCTTCTACACCATGCTGCATCTGCGTCGACCCACCATTCCATTACTCTGCCGTAGGTGCCATGTTTTTCGTCCTCTGCTTCTTTGCCTTCACCAGCCTCACCACCGTGGACCTGTTCCAGATGGAGCGCAAGATGGTGGTCCGAGAAGTGCGGGGTGAGCACAGGCAATGCAAGGGCTGGCAGTATCGCATGCATGCGCACCAGCGGCACTGAAAGAGAGCGTTGCAGACAAGCACTGACCAGCTGTGCTCCTCCGGCCTGCTCAATGCGGTTTCCCCACCTGCGGCTCACTCCCCGCAGGCGGCTACTACCGGCCCGCCACCTACCTGGTCGCAAAGTGTAAAACTAACTAATCTATCTCGCCCCCCTCACTCCCTGCAGGTGGCTACTACCGGCCCGCCACCTACCTGCTGGCCAAGATGGTGCTGGACGCCCTGCTGCTGCGCGTCATCCCTGTGTTCGTCTTTGCGGCGCCCTTCTACCCAATGGTGCGCCTGCCTGTTGTGAATGTCCTGTGCCTGTTCGTGCTGAACAGTGCTATGTGCGACTGGATCGGTCAAGCTAGGCTTTACATCGACAGCGCTCTGCTGCTGGGCCCTGCTTCAAACCCGGTTGCTCTGCACTTGACTCACGCTCCCGCCTGCCCGCTCCCCTGCGCTTGTCCTCCGTCACTTGCAGATGGGCCTGCAGTCCAGCTCGGCTGTGGTGGCCACCTTCCTCTTTGTGGTCTCCACCTTTGCGGCAGGTGAGACGCTTATTTTGACCAAGGCGGCTTGCTTTTCCGCTCGGCCACCTGCTCCGCTGGCGGCTTTCCTTTGCCGCCCTCCGGCTGGCTGGGCGCCTGCTTTGCAGCTCCTCTTCGGTCGCCCGTTCTGCTGACTTAGCCCGCTGCAATGCCTGCCCACCTTCCACACTGCAGCCATGGGCGCCATGTCCCTGGCAGTCACAGTGGCCAGCTCCTCGGCGGGCACGGCTTCGCTCATCATGAACATCGTGCTGCTGCTGGGAGTGGTGGTGTCAGGTGGGCGCTCTCAATTGCGTAGTGGGGCTTGCTTGTCATTTGACAATCGAAGGCATGGAGGTCTAGACCCACTGTTTCGCCCATGCACGCTTCCCCGGTCTGAAAGCGCGCAATCGCCCACATTACCAACCTGCAGGCATGCTGGTCAACCCGGAGAGCATGCCGGTGTGGATCCGCTGGTCGCACTACGTCTCCATCTTCTTCTGGTCCTACTCAGCCATGATGGTGAGCTGACGTGGTGATTTGCTGGGCGTGGTTGGGCGTATCCAATGCTTTGCTTGAGCAGGGCTGCCTCGCCACGTGCGCCATGATTGATTACTAGATGAGGGATGCGTGGCCTAGCTGGTCTCCCCATGCCTCACAAAGCAGCTTCTTTGCTGCGCTCACTGCTCCCCTGGGCAGATCAATGAGATGTCGTCCATCAAGATCGACTTTGAGGTGCGCTTAGCTGCTTTGCAAAGTTCCAACCACCTGCACGCTGCCTGCCACCTGGAGAGTTTGCTGAGCCCGCACCTGTGCATGCTGGCAGTTGCTCCAGGACAGCCGCTGCCCACACCCAGCCCTGACCCCAACCCTCCACGCTCCACCGCCCCACCTGCCGCCGCAGCTGCAAGGCTACGCCGCCGCCAGCAACGTGCGCGGCACGGTCTTCCTGGAAACCATCGGCATCAATCCAAGCGAACTCACGCTCGACATCATCATTTGTGATGTCTTTTGGGCCGGCCTGGTGAGCACATGGCTAGTGGTTCCACTTGGCACTGGTGCTGTATGCGAGCTCAGTCAGTGTGAGCGGCAGAGGCTTGGAGCACCTAGTGTGCCTCGGGCTGCTGATGGGTGGGCCAACCGCTGAGCGCTGTCCTGACTGCCCTTTCCACTAACCCATCTGCCCTTCCGTTCCCCTGCAGGTGGTGCTCGCCTTTGCGATGCTCTATCTGGTCATGCCCCGCCCTCGCAGCCTGGCCCGCGTGCTACCTGCCAGCAGCCCGCCTGCCAGCAAGTGAAGTAGCACAATGCCCCAGCCAGTGATGCACAGCGCCTGACGCACTCTCCCTGACTTAGCGCCACCTGCCGTTATCGAGCGTTTCACAATGCCACTATCTCACCATCACCGCATTAGCTTTGCCTGCATCCTCACATTGACTGTTGCCCCATCAGCGATTGCATCCTGCCCCCGATTCGTCTTGACTTGGCACTCGCCACATCGCAATCTCTTCCCACTGACTGCGCCTCAGCTCAGGACCGCTTCCTCCCATCTTCCTCCTGCTGCTTGCTGCGCGCATATGTTGCACCACAGCCCATGTGCATTTTGTTACACGTCGAGCTGCTCCGAAGGGTGCAGAGCAGGGAAGAATTAAGCAGGAGGAGCGCCAGCAATACAAGAAAAAAAGAGCAGGGGAGAGCAGGGGGAGCGTGCCTGCCTAAGCTAGCAAAGTGTGGGGAGGTGAATGAGGCCTGCCTGCTGGAAAGGGTACTATGAGCTCTCTGCCTAAGGGAGCCAGCCGCCGGTTGCTGCGTGTAAGGTTAGGACAGATATCAAGAGAAAGGGCGCAGCCGTTCCGATGGGTTCAGCCCACCCAGCTACAGGCTGCCGCATCATCGCCCTCCCGAACCTGAAACAAGGGGTGAGGCGAGGGGGTGGAGGCAAGTCTTAGCCATGAGCGGCAGGCATGCTGGTCCAGGCAGCCGCGGCAGCAGCAATGTAGCTACCCAAGAACCCAGCAGCGCAACAGCGCGCCAGCAGGCACCGCTGGCCGCCGCCAGCTGCGCATCCCCACCGCCCCCACCCCAGCAGCAGCCGCACGCACCGTAGAAGAGGTAGAGCGAGTTGGAGGCTGCGGTGGCGATCACGTTGGCCTGCGGATGCCAGCTGAGGTGCAGCAGCTTGGACCCAAAGTCCTGGCCCACCGCCTCCTCCCCCGCAGAGAAGCTGCCGCTGCGGCCCGCGCGGCCCGGCCCCCGCGCCAGCCCAAACCGCGTGGGCAGCTTGGCGGAGCTGGCCAGCCGCTTGCGCGTGGGGTCGCGGCTCGCCTCCMGCMGGSTGTCGCTKCTGCCSTCCGCGCCCACCACMCTGTGGGGTAGCGGTGTTGAGGGGCAGGGCGCTGGTCAGCAGCTGTGCAGAGGCCCCGCTCAAAGTAGCAGCAGCCGCCGATCACCGATGCAGCAGCAAATTGCTGCACAACAGCAGCATGACCTCTGCTGCAGCCACCGCAAGGCCCAGCCTGCCCACTCCCCCGCAGCCGTCCCCCACCTGAAGAAGTTGGAGTAGGTGCCGGTGGCAAAGTAGCGCCCGTCGCCGCTCATCACGCAGTCAAACTTGTCGAAGATGCAGTCGGACTCGTACAGGTCGCACAGCTGCGGGTGAGAGGAGGTGTGGTGAGCGGGGGTGTGGGGTGGGTGCAAAGTGACTGCAAGCCGCGGATAGCTTGATTGCACCACCTCAGGCTTGATTGCACCACCCCCAGGCCCACCTCCCGCCTGCTGCACCTGATTGCATCCGAGACCCTTCCAGCCTGCGTTCTGAGCCAACACATCCAAGCCCGGCGCACCTTGCCGCGCAGGCTCTCGTGCACCGGGTAAGTGGCCAGCGGCCCCGAGTCCATGTTCACATCCCACAGCTGCAGGGGGGCCGGTAATGAGCCAATCATCAGCAAGCCCTGTCGCAGGCATTGCCCAGCATGCAACAGCTCAAGGCAACCATATGTTACCGCAAGGCACAGCCCTCCAGCTTGCTTCAACGGACCGCACCCCCCCTCACCTTGAGCGTCATGTAGTCGCGGGACAGGATGTAGCGGCCGCAGGGCGAGAAGCGGATGTCGTTGATGGAGGAGATGATCTCGCTGAAGAAGGAGCGCGGGCCCTGCAGGGAGAGTGCAGGGTGCAGGAGGCAGGCAAGTTTAGATGCAAGCCAGTAGGGCAAAGGAGCGGAGTGGCAAAAGGTGCAGGCAGCTTTGCAATTGAGAGCAGATTCACATTGCCATGCCAACACCTCTTCTTGCTCGGCTGCATTCAACCAGCAGGCCAGCACCAAACGCAACCGCCACCCACCGCCGGCTCCGTGTCCTCGAACAGCTTGGCGTGCTGGTCGCAGAGCGCCGCCGCCCGCTGGTCCGCCAGCCGTATGAGGCCCTTGCTGCTGCTGTACGCAAACACGCTGCAGTGGTGCGGGTGGTAGTCTGCGCACGTGATGACCTGCGGGCGGGTAAGGGTGAGGGGTGGGGGTGTGGCGAGCAACTTCTCAGCCAGGTGGACGCCACTTGGTGCCCCACAGCGGCAAAGCAAGAGCAGAGGCAGTGCATCCAATCAACCCTGCATGCCCCAGAGCAAGCCAGCGCACCCCCAAATCAGCCCCAGCGCACCTCTGTCAGGTCCTCCATGTTCTGCGGCTTGATGTCCACAATGTTGAAGGCCAGGTCTTGCCTGCAGGGTGGCGTGAAGCAGCGGCAGCATGGGGTCAGCAGCAGTCAGCCAGGCGGTCATCCGGCAAATGCACACAGCGGGTTTGCAGTTGCCGGCATCATGCCACTAATCCCGCAATAGCAAGCGCACGAGCAACCGCAGCTGGTGCGAATCCATCCCATGCCAGCACAGGCAGCAAGGGCACCACGAGGCCCACCTGTCTAGGTGCCACAGGTTGACGCGCAGGTCGTCTGCCGAGATGAAGGTCTCACAGTCGCTGCTGAGTGCTATCGAGTTGATGTGGTAGGTGTGCGCGTTGGCGAATGACCTGCAGACCGGCAATGGCAGCAGCCGGGGCGAAGGGTCAGCAGGATACAGCTGCAAGCACCGGAGCGCCAGGTCAAGCAGCTTTCTAGAGGCAGCTCCAAGGCTGCAGCTCCGGCTGCCAGCTCCGGCACATCTTGCCCACTCCTGCAGCTCCCACCAGCAGCTCACCGCTTGCAGCGCGTGGCCAGCAGCGTCTCAGTGCCCACCACCCGTGGTAACCGCAGCGCGTGCGGCTGCGCCGCTGCCGCTGTGCAGGCCGCGCGCAGCTTGTCTGGCGAGTATGGCCCGCCGCTGCCGCTGCCTGGCCGCCCGCCCGCATTGAGCGTGCTGCTGCCGTTCTGCAGGTTGAACTCTGCTAGCGACGCCACGCGCTTCTCATACACCTGCACAGGTGCAGCAGGGTGAGCAGCAGCAGCAGTTAGCGGCACAGTAAATCGCAGGAGGCAGCGGCGGCAACAGGGCGCCACCTTGACATGACATGCAGCGAGCCATGCATGAGCTGAGCTTCAGACAGAAGCGCTGATAGAGCAGCCCACGCAGCCCACAAAAGCAGCCCCCGCCCCGCACCTTCCACAGCTTGACGGTCTTGTCGTTGGTGGTGAGCAGCATGTGGGTGCGGCCGCCGCAGCGCCCCTTGACCCATCGCACTTTGTTGATCTTCTCCTCAATCTCCAGCGACTTGAGGTAGTCGAACTCGGGCTCGTGCGACTGGAACTCCGTCAGGTAGCGGAACTCATAGGGGTTGGCGTGCAGCGGCGACTCGGGGCGCACGTCCGGGTGGCCCGCGCGCTGCATGGGGAGGGCCGTGCGTGCAGCGGGCAGCGTGTTAGCGCAGCAGGTAACAAGTGACGAGAGTGCGACATATGGGTGCTGCACTGCAGCACCACAGCAGCCACCCAGGCATTTGCATGGGCGAGGCTGCGGCAGCGGCGGCTCACCGCGCGCGAGGCGGCGATGCGCTCAAACAGCACCACGCGGCCGCCCTGGTCGCCGGTGGCCAGGAAGTCGCCCGAGTGGTCAAACTCGACGGCCGAGATGATGTCGGCTGCGGCAGGCGGGGCAGGGCAAGGGGGGCAGGCGCGCCTAGGCGTCGCGAGCACAAGCGGCGGCAGCGGTAACCGACGGGGCACCCTGCCGCCGGCGGCGGGAGGCGGGCGGGGCGGCCGCCGGCCCTGATCTTGTGCCGGGCACGCACCCCGCTGCCTGGAAGCACCCAGAGGCCCGCGCTCACCTTCCTGGACCTCCTCGCCCGGCGACCGCTCGCCAAACACCTGGCTGAAGTGCCACTGCAGCGCCGGCGCCTGCTCCTCGCCCTGGCCCATGGCCAGGGGGCCGGCGGCCAGGCCGCCAGCCAGCGCCTGCGTCATACACGCTTCACAAGCTGTCCCGCTGCAGTTGGGCTTTGACTGCCATCCAGCGGCTGCCACGAGCGGGCCTGGGCGGCCTGGGAGGGCGGCCGGCAGCCGCTCCGCCCACCGCGCGGCTTGAACTGACTCTGTCGAAGGCTGCTGCGCTGCGCCCCGCTCCCCTGGACGCTAGCTGATCACTGAGCTGAAGCAGCAAAGCGGAGATGGAACAGCGAGATGGACAGCTTCGCCCGCCCTGCATGCGGCGCCGCCGCCAACGTGGCAATTTCGCGGCAGCGTCGCTGCGCAAGCCGAGATGCCTGCACAGCCTGCCTTGGCCCTGTTTTGAGAGCCGCAATGTAGCACATGTCTGCTGTGGCACTGCTACAACATGCTTGTATCTTCCTCCTCCTCCTTGCTATGGTGCTGCCTTGCCGCCTGGCCACACTCGCCGCCGCCCGCCGTCTGCCGCCACTGGGGGCGTAGCTCTGAGAGCCGTCCAGCAGCCGTCGGTGCTCGGTCAGCTTGCTCAGATAGCCCAATATGCATGTCTCCGCCATGCAGCACGATTGCTACAAGTTTGAGTGCCTGGGGGCTCGCACTCACCTTTCACCAGCGGCAGCAGCCAGAAAGGAACAGCGGACTGCAGGCAATGCAAAGCATGCGACAACACGCCCTTCTCTGCCCTGCAGTCCTGGCCGCGAGGCACATGCTGCGGGACCGTAACGGTGCAAAGGGCCACTTGCAATGTCAACCGCTCAGGCGATCCGCTGTGGTCAACGGCCCGACGGCACCCATGCCGAGTCGTCGCCGCAGCGCGGCCGCCGTCCCTGTCAAGCTGCAACACGCTGCAACGCTTGGTCCTCCAATCATGGCTTCCTTGTGGTCTGAGAGTTCCCCAGAGGCCTGGCAGGCCGCCCTGGACGGCTACAGCGAGGCGGTGGCGGGCAAGGGGAAGGAGGGGCTGCCGGAGCTTGATCGGTGAGTGTGATCGCTTTGTGGGGCGCTTGACGGTGATCACCGGGTGCGCCTAAGTGACCAGCGTGCTGCTGGCACTGTGCAAGAGGCTTGTTGGCAGCCTCCCGACCGCTTGCACGCTTGTGTGTGAGCAAGGCAGCATGCTGGGCTGGATTGGACCAGCGCAGCCCTACCCACTGCACATTTCCGCTGCCGCCGCCTCCGTCGCCGTCGCCGCGGTTTGCGTTTGGTTGCGGCCCCACGCAGCATCCAGCGCAGTGCCTCCCCCTGCCACCACAGATGGTTCCATGAGGAGCTGCCTGCTGCGCTGCGCACTCGGCAGCCGCCGCACATGACCCAGCCGGAGCTTGTCAAGCTGGTGGGTGCAGCGGGCTAGCGGCAGCCAATCGCAACCAAGGGGCGAGCACAGCCGTGCCTGCTGCATGCAGATGGCGCTGCTTTCCCATCGAGTTTGGCTTGGCTGGGAGCGATGCATTCAAGCAACTTGCATCATTGGAGAACAGCAGCCTGTCCTGCTTTGCATAATGTTCAACAGTCTCTGCCCTGCTTGCTCAACCCCCAGGTGGATTGGAAGCTGAAACGCGGCAAGTGGCGGCCGCGCCTGCTCGATTTTGCAAAGCAGGCTGACCCTGCCGCTGTCGAGGCGGCCAGCCGGGCTGCCTTTGCGGCGCTGGCGGGGTCTGGCGGCAGCGCAGGCAGCGGCGGGAAAGCCAGCAGCAAGGCAGGCGGCAAGGTCAAGGCGGGCGGTGCAGAGGGCGGCAGCAGCGAGGCAAGCGGCAGGCAGGAGGCGCCCCAGCCCACAGAAGCCGCCATCAAGCAGGCACTGGCCGAGCTGTGTGTGCTGAAGGTGTGTGCACGTTCGGAATGCAGGGCGATGGTGTCGGCCTTCACGTTGTGGGGCCTTCCAAGGCGTGCCTGCTGTAGTTCTCCCCCTGATCGCCTGCCTTGATGCCCGGCCTGTTCCATTTCATTCCCTCATTCCTTCTATCCTCTCTCCTTCCCAACCCAGGGCGTGGGCCCTGCCACCGCTTCAGCGGCACTGGAGGCATTCGATCCTTCCGTTCCCTTCTCATCTGATGAAGCCATGCTGGCGGCACTGAACAGCAAGGACTACACCGGTGCGGCCTCTGCGAAGCAACATCGCTTTGAATGAGTGCGGCGTAAGCTGGCTTGGTGTGTTTGGGTGCAGAACACCGTAGCCATGTGCATTGGCAGTGCCGATGGCACTCTTGTTGCAACGCCCTGCCCTTCCAATTGTGGCTGCTGTCGCTGTTCCTGTCCTTGCAGTGCCCAAGGTTCTGGAGCTGACCGCAGCTCTGCGCAACAAAGCGGCGGCACTCAGCAAGGCCAGCGGGAGGCAGTGGACGCCACGGGAGGTGGAGCAAGCACTCTTTGCAGCAGCGGTTGGAGGAGGCTGCAGTGCAGCAGCAGCAGGCGGCAGTGCAGGTGCAAGCAGAAGCGGCAAGAAGCGGAAGCGCTGACGGCTGCGTTGGCGTGGGCTGGGGTTGCTGCAGATTGCCACTTTAATGCTGTAGCATTGCCACACCTAGCTGTCAGCGGAGATGTTGTGAGTATTACAGTGGACGCCAGTTCAGAAATTGGCCATAAAAGCTGTGCTTTAGGGCTGCACATGGCGTGGGCTCGAAGGGCAGCTGCTCCAGCGCCAGACCATGCCGGCATGCCTGCGCGGGTTGGCAGCAGTGGCAGCAGGGATGGCTCGTTGGACTGAACCAACATGCAAGGGCTGGGCTGAGGCACAAAACCCCCACCATAACAAGGTGCAAGGTACCTGCCGCACGACATATCACCTCACCTGTTTTCCAGGCACCCGTTTGCAGCAACTGCCTGCTCGGACTGGCGCCATACTGATGCAGTGCCGCCTGTCGCACGACACCAGCTGCTCCTGCGGTGCTGAGGCGCCACTGCTGCCAAAGGCTGCCCTGGCGCATCGCTGCGCTCCATAGCAGCAGCTGGCCGTGCATGGCTCGTGCCGCCGGCCCCACAGCCTGGGAGAGCTGCGCTGTTGCATTGCAGTGCCGTGCATAATGGTGCATGGCAGCTGCACCGCTACTGCTGCCGCTCCCACAGCGTGCCGTGGCTCAGCGCTGCAAAGGCACGTTCAACATCCTGCAGGCGCAGCCGCCGCATGCTGAGGCCCACAGGCTGCCAGCGAGGGTCGCGCCGGTCGATTGGAGCAGGGGGCGAGCGTGCTGCATACAGCTCGTTCCACACACGCACTGCGGCAGGGGGTTGGATAGGCAAGCAGCCGCGATGTGGTAGGCGTGTACAGGAGGGCATCAGGGGTCAGCACCGCTGCTCAAATGCAGCTGAAGTGCAGGCTGGTGCGGCAGCTAAGCCATGGAAGGCACTGTGTCACTCGCATGCTCCAGCTGCCCGAAACAAGCTGTCCCAATCACACCAACAACCGCGTCACCTGAGCCGCTGCGGAAGAGCAGGCTGCACCCAGCAATGTCTGCCTCCCAGCCAGCCAGCGTGGCAGCTGCCGCCTGGAACAGGCGGCACGTCTCACGGGCACGAATTGAGCCGCCCACGCTTCTCGCTCCTGCAGCAGGGAAGGGTAGTGCCTGATGCACTCTGTGATGCTGTGCCTGATGCATGTACTGCTGTTGGACAATGCCTGCCCATAAAGCAACACATAACCTTGCATCCGCTGAAAACAGCTGCTGCAACTGCAACCTCGCCAAAGCTCCCCAGCCCGCCTCACCGCCGCCCTGCCGCTCGTACGTCGCCTGGGCTTTGCCCTGCTGCCGCCGCACTGTGTAGCCCGTGTGCACTTTGTGGAGCAGCAGCTGACCCTTGCTGTACAGGGCCAGAGCTGCTGAGTCGGCTGAGAGCAGCACGAGTAGCTGGCTCCCAATGCTGGAGGGCCCACTGCTGCTGCTGCTGCTGCTGCAGCTGCCGCCGCCACCATGCAGTGCAGCGAGCGCCGCAAGCGCCTGCCGCAGCTGCTGCTCCTCTGCTTCTGGGCAAATGGTCAATGGAGACACGTCTGATGCGCTGCTGCTAGCCCACAAGCTGGCGCAGCAGCTGCTGCCAGCCAGCAGGCGAGGCAGGGCCAGCCGGGCGACTGCCGCCCCGCTGCCGCTGTCTTCATGTGCTGCAAGCAGGCCGGGGCCTTGCAGGCTCCACTTGCAGCTGCTGTAGCGCTCTACAAACGCTGCAGCGACAGCTGGAGCCTCGGACAGGCCGAATCGATGGGCGGTGCAGCCTGGTAGCGAGCCATCAGTGGGGCTGCTGCTGCTGCCACCGCGCCCAGCGGCGCCGCCGTCGTCGCCGCCTCTGAATGAGGGCGGCTGTGGTCGACGCCCTGGCAGCGGGTTGGATGCGATCCAGGAATCGAAATCTAAGTTGCAGAGCGCGTGCACGCGGCGCCTGGCGCAAAAGCACCGCCTGAACAGCGCCGCTGGGGCGTAGCAGGCACCGGAAGGTGAGGCGATGAACATGTGAGGGATCGTGAAGCGTGGGAAGAAGGCAAAATCTGGGTTGGGCGGGCAGGAGTGGCGGCGGTGGCCGCCACCCGGTATGTGAGCCGCCCGTTTCGTCGACTAACAGGCCGATGCGATTGCCGAACATGGCAACTCCTCGATCCATCCACATTTGGTTACATTCAGCTGCATCAAATGCTTATCCCAGCCATTAGAACATGCATCGCAACAGTGCTCCGGCAGGGGGTGCAGCTGCCATGCGCAGCGTGCCGTCTGGCCGGCGGGAGCAAGCGATGCCCAGCTAGGCGTCTCGCCAACGGGATGCTGCCTCTGCGCCACGTCGCGTGGTAGCTGCACAGAAAAGGGAACACAAACAGTCCATCAGCGGCTACATTTCAATGCGATGGCACTGCCCGCTGGCGCAGGCCTGCTGCTAAACCCTGCTGCGCATGGGGCCGCAAGCAGGCAGGAGCACGCCCGCAAACGGTGCACAGGCAGGGCAAGCAATACCAGGCGTGGGGCAACGGCGGCAGCCAGCATGTTTTTGCGACGCACCTGGCGACCAGCACCGCCAGGATGACGGCGAGCTTCCTCATCTTGCGGTGGTTCCTGCGCAGGGGAGGAAGAGGAGGGCAGGGAGAAAGTGAGTGCTTGTGGCTTGTGGCGTCCGGAGGTAAAAAGCGGCGCGGCGGCGGCGGGCAGCGGCGCACCGCCAGTGCCACGAGGCTGAGCAAGCATTGGATCCGCACTGCTTCGCTGCCACACACTCCAGTGTGCAGCTGCCATCCATTCCAAGGCTTAGGCAGTTAGAACAGAAGCGCCGGCGCCACCCGGTGTTGTGCGCACCTTGCCACCGGCCCAACGAAACACCCGGCTGCGGCGCAGGCCAGCAACCTAAACCCAACCCCTTTAGGCGTCAGGCGTCACCTGGGGAAGCACGGGTCTCTGGAGAACGACAAAGCAACGAACACCTGCAAAAGGAGGGCGGCGGGGGAGGGGCGGGAGCGTGGGTGGGATGCAGCAATGTTGGAGGTGGGTCGGGACAAGGCAGGGCAGGGSTGGAGAAGAGAGGAGGCTTACCAAAAGGGAGAACAAAGTGAAAGAAGAGCGGCACAAAAGGGACCCACCTGCGGACAGCGACGACTCTGCTGGGCACAGTCGGCGCCTAAACTTGCTTCGGCCAACTCCATGCCACATGCGCCTCGACAGCGCCGGCCAGTACCGCAGGTGGCGCCCGACGTGTGGAAGAGGTGAAATCAAACTGAGGTGAGGTCCAGTTGTGAAGCACTGCATGTATTGAGCAGGTGCACGCACGCCCAGCAAGGTTGCAATAACACCACGCCCTAGCCCGCATGTGGTCATCAGGCTCGCCCCATCAAAATGCATTGTGGCTTCGGCTGGCACTGAGCTGGTTGCAGCAGTGCTTGCTAAGCCCGGCAGCGCAGCCCCGCTGCGCAGCAGGACCACGGCAGGCACTGCAGCAACAGCAAGTGCCACAGAAGCGGCTGTGGCACACGCTGCTTACGGCGCTTTGCAGGCAAGCNGGGCAGTCATTCTTGTGCAGTCATTGCTGTCCCAGCACTTGATCACTCTTGCTGCAGTGCAGCGAGAGCAATACGTGCTGGGATGGCAGTGACTAGTGACAACCATTACCACATGCCCGCTGGAGCGCACCCGGCTGGTCGGATGGGAATAGTTCCCTGGGGAGGGTACCCTGCGTGCCCTGCCAGCATCCACACTCTGGCTTCTCGTTGCATTGCTTGTGCAGCAGCGCTAGCCGCTGCTGGCGGCACAGCCAGGGCTGCATCGCCGGATAGCTACAAGCACTGCTGCAAGAACCAATGCAATGAACAGCCGCTGATATGCACCGCAGGGGTGGTTGTGGCACCGTTCACGCACAGTAAGAAGACTGCTGCACCTACCACTGCGCCCTGCCAGTGGGGGCAGTCAGCCAGCAGTCCCACCACTTGCCTCGTTCTCTTTGTTGCAACGGGCGCCTGGTGCTGCGAGAAAGATAAGTGCTGGGATGGAGCTAGATCAGTGGAGCGAGTTCTAGCCTTCTCCTGGCACTGAGGGCTTGCAGCCGCGCTTACTGCACCCCCACGGTGCAGCACTGACTGCACCGCAGGATGGCTACACGCACTGCAGCTGCACTGATCACTGTGCCGTTGCTAGCAGTGCTTGCCGCAGCCCGGCGGCGCATCCCGGCTGTGCGACTGAATGTGCCACACAAGCCGCTGGGACACAACACAGCGCGTCCAACCTTCGCAGCCAAGCAGTTGCATTCGCCTTGCAATCGCTGTCGTCCCAACACTTAGGACGCCCTTGCAGCCCAGGCGCTAAGTGCTGGGATGGCAGCCACCGTTGCACCGGTGGCAGCAGTGCTTGCCCCATCTCAGCCACGCAGCACAGCGGCGCTGCAGGCAACATGGCTGGCACGAAAGCAGCAGGTACATAGCATCCACCCACTCGCCCCCGCCTCCGCACGCCACTGCGTATGTGATTTCGGCTACCCAAGCTATCCAATCTGAACTCGCCCCGCACCTTGGTTCGCTCGCTGTGTGCTCAACTCCTCGCAAGCTGTGCCCTTTAAGCGTGAGATGGTGCCGCATGCGGTTGCTGCATGGTTGGAAAGTGGGGATGGGATCAAGTTTGTGTAACATTGGAGATCAGCAGAGTGGGTAGTGAGCGCAGCCAGAAGGGGACAGATGCACAGCCATGTGCGCGCAGCCAGCACCACCCTCGCTCCTTGTCGCCCTCTTGTGACCAAGCAAGCAGGTTACAGGGTATGTACAGAGGATTTGGTTCAGGAGGGGCGGACTTTTGTCCACAGCTATTGGAGGTGGGATATGTGCAGGTATTATCTGAGTTAGGGAGGGGCGCGGTCGACTGTGCAAACGTTATGCGGGGGCGCAAGCACACATGTTGCAACGCAGGTGGATTGTGTGGGGGTGGGGCACATGGTGCACTTTTGGGCACCCGTGCGGGGCTTGGGGCAGGGTAGGGACTTGTGTTCCTGGGCGTGTGCAGGCAATCATGGGCAGTAGATGCAGGGCAATGCCCAACCAAAGCGAGCAAAACCGAGGCAGGGAGGGTGCTGGAAAAAAAGCAAAGTGCGCAAAACCGGGGGAAGGGGTGCACAAAAAGGCCGCTGATCAGAGGCATTAAAATCAAATCATGCATCCAGAGACCCATCGTGCGCTAGAATGTATGAACAGGAATCAACCCATCAAAACATCGTACATGTGGTTTTGGGCCGCTTCACAGCGGCGGTGTTTCAAGATGAGGTTACCGCAACAGTTCCAACAGTTGTTCTTGTAAAGCGCGCCTTGTTTGCCCAGAGTGGGTGGGCTCAGTTGGCTGGCCTGTAGGTGGGAGTGGAGAGAAGACGCATATTGAATCCTGTGCAACCCCAGAGAGGACAGCGAACCAGGCGTGCTGGACATGCGGGGACAGTGTTTGGCAAACAAACAACTTCATGTGTTTGGCAAACAAACACAAGGAACGCACCCTTTCCTTGCCGCACGCACCTTCAGGACTTCACTTCTGGCAGCGGGCAGGGGTGCCCTTGCACTCATAGCCGTCGCCGCAGCTGGCGCCATTGGCATTGCAGTTCTGCAGCAGGAGGGGCAGTTTGGAGTTGTGATCAGGGACTCCACCACACACCAGCTGTGGCTGGAGTGTCAAGACG
>JADXDR010000144.1:63005-104450 GCA_025026875.1 Chlorella ohadii
TGGCACTTTTTGTTGCAGCAGTGGTTGCCGTAGCCGCAGTCGTCATCTGTGTGGGCAGAGCGCSAGGGTGCGGCAGCATCGTGGGGCAATGCACTTGCCAGGCGTGCCATCAGCCACCCTCCACCCCAACTCAAGAGCTGCTGCACAGCAATGYGGCACTGCACGCACGCCGGATAACACACAAGCAGGGCCTGCAGCCCATCTGGCTCACCCTTGGTGCAGCTGCACTCATCCTTCTGGCACTTTTTGTTGCAGCAGTGGTTGCCGTAGCCGCAGTCGTCATCTGTGTGGGCAGGGCGCGAGGGTGCGGCAGCATGGTGCATGAGCACATCAGCAGTGCGGGGTGCCAAGCTGTGCGGATGCCCATCAAGTGCATCTCACAGTAGGAGCATGTGCGAGCATGCGTTTAAAGAGCTGCCAAGGGTCTTAGCAAGTCGGCATCACTTCACCTTTAGTGCAGCGGTCGTTGCAGTCGTTGCCGATCTTGCACTCGCCCTTCTGCAGAGGAGCAGGGAACACACTGGGTGAGTGGGCCTGAAAGCATCCTTCCAGAACCAGGACGTTGCCTAAGTTGGGCTGCAGTTGTTGTCCAAGCATCTCCCACTCTAGGTGTAGAGGCACTGTACAGGCATCCCCCCTGCGCACCATTTTGTCCCAGCAGCACCCCTCCTGGTTCTCGCAAGATGTCTGGACTGGGCAGTTGCAGTTGCCGTTGCCGCAGCCGTGATCGTTGCAAGGGTTCTTCTGGCACTTGTTGGAGCAGCAGTGGCCCCCAGGGCAGTAGTCGTCTGCGAACAGTGATGAGGGTGGTAACCCTGCCTCATTGAAAATCAACATCCAATGGTTGAGCGAGCTGCAGCTACCTCAAGTCAACCCAAAGGCAATGATACAAGGCCAAGTCGGCACAGCAGTGTTTTGCTGCTGCAGGCGTTAGCACTGGGCAGGCATGATGGCTCACCAAAGCAGCACTCGCAGCAAACGCTGTTGCAGCACTGGTTGCTGCTGCAGTCGCCGTCTGCACGGCGGGGAAGAAGTGGATAAGAAGGCAGGTCTATGTTGTGCAGCAGGCGCACGGTTGCACCATAGCCAAATCCCAATGTGGGAGGCAGGGTGTGCACGCCGGGCGTTGTGAAATCCCAAGGTGCACCTTGCAATGAAGGATGCTGCGCATGCCTTCAAGCAAGCCCAAGCCAACTCACGCTTGTTGCAGGGGTTGCCGTTGCCCTTCTTGCCGCCGTTGTTTCCGTTGTTTCCGTTGTTGCCATTGTTGTCGTTACTGCCCTGGTTGCCGTTGTTGCCGGGGTTGCCNGGGTTNGGGTTGGGGTTGGAGCCGCCATCGGTGGTGGTGGGGACGGTCTTGGGCAGGGTGGTTTTGGTGCCAGTGGTGGGAGGCTTTTGGGCGCCGCCGCCGGTGGGGGTGGTGGGGGTGGTGGGGGTGGTTGTGATGGGGGTGGGGTGGGGGTGGCGGGCTTGGTAGTGGAGGTGGTGTCGGTGGGGGTGGGAGTGGTGGCCGGCTTGAACTGCTGGAGGGTGCGGCGGTCGCTCGCGCTGATGATGGCGATGCTGCGAGGGGATAGTTGGGGAGGGGAGAGCGGTGGATGGAGGAGGGGCGGACCTGATGGGAGGGGTTGGGGCAGGAGAGGGAGAGGCCAAGGGGAGGATGTGATGTGCATAAGAAGGCAGGGGAGTTTCCGTGGGCCTGCGCACAGCGGAGGGAGCAAGGGGTTGGTTTGGAGGGAACTGGTGCACAAATGGCTCCATGGATTCAGAAGGTGAGCAAGATGACGCGGTGAAAGGTGGGTGGTGGGACGGTGCAGCGAGGAGCCTGCAAAGAGGAGTGCTCAACGCAGAGGTGCAGCGGTGAGTGGTTGGGCGGCGGTGAGCGAGGCCTGGGAGGGGCAGCAATTGAAGCATAGGTGGCGACTAGTTTGGGCGGCGGTGCAGGATCGAGGCTGCAGAGGGGAGGGTGGGCAGTGGAAGCAGAGAGTGTGGGTGGTACTTAGAAGCAGTAGAGATAGCAGGAGATGGAGGGAGGGATGAAGAAACAGGGTGAGTAGAAAGCGGTTGGGGCGGCGCTGCCAGGAGAGCAGCGGACTCCTGCAGCTGGGGAATTCAGTGCCATCTATTTCCAAGCACGAGGGTTTGTGATTTGTGGTAAAGGCACGGATAATCGAGTGCCGTGTATCACATAGATGTGGAAGGGTGAGAGAGGGATTGGAATCCGGGCGGTACACGTCACAACCGCGCGATACACGCCCAACTCACCTGGCGACCAGCACCGCCAGGATGACGGCGAGCTTCCTCATCTTGAGGGTTGTCTGAAAGGAGAAGGGGGAGGAGGGATGGACGAATGTGCGTTGAGAGAGGGACCAACTTCCGCGAGAGTCGGGGTGAAGGTGCGCGAGCGGCGTCTACGCGTCGCGCACGGACGCCGATGGGCGTCCAGCGCCGCAGACGCACTAGACATGCATATCTCTGTTCAAACGCCCCAACTCAAGTGACGAGTGGTGTGAAGAAGAGATGTCTGGGGCGTCCAAGGTGAAGCACAACACCTCGCCCCCGCCCGCCACCGGGCCGACGCGCCGCAACGCGCGTCGGCGGCGACGNAAAAACGCTCAAACCTTGACTCCCTCTGAGCGTCAGGCGTCACCTGGGATCAGTACGGGTCTCTGGACACGACAAAGCAAACGAAAACCTGCAACAGGAGGTCGCGGGGGGAGGGGCAGGAGCGTGGGCTGTCTGCAGCAAGGCTGGAGGTGAGTTGGAACAAGGCAGGCAGGGCCTGGAGGAGGAAGGAGGCTTACCAAAAGGGAGAACAAAGTGAGGGTTTCAAGCGGACCGAGGCACAAATAGGACTGCGCGCCTCGCTGGCGCCAATGCCGACACTCGGCAGCGGCAACTTGCTTCTGGCAGCTCCCTTGTTTCCCAGCGCCTTGCATGGTGGCCAGGGAAGCCTCAGGGACGCAGTGGGAGGGGCTGCAGGCGCCTCCCAGCTGTTTCAGCCAGTACAGCAGAAGGTGCTTGCTCACCTGGTGCATTTGATCAGGTTGTGAGCACTTGGTGAAGCAGCCTGAAGGCTGTGGAAGGCACAGGGTGGCTTGCAAGAGGCCCCCGCCTGCCGACAGGCTCCGGTCGCCTCTGCCGCTCGCCGCCGCTGTCACCAGACAGAGCCTGGGCGTTGCTGGGGGCATGTTGAATGTTGCCTGCTGCAGAGGTGGAAGCCAGAGGGGTGCAGGGGCATGTTTCGGCAGCGCCTGCACAGGGCACGTGTTTGAACGGGGCGCTGCAGAAATGCGCTATCTGTCGCCTGCTGTTCTGTCGCCTGCAGCGATTGCTAAGCTGCTGTGTTGCATGTTTTCCAGGCATGCACAACTGCCTGAGATTGCATCAGTTGGCCTCGCTCAAACGTGACGCTGCACAGCAGCCAACCGCACCTGCCGCCGTCGTCGCCACCGCGGGCGTTGCAGCAGCAGCCCGCGCCAGATGGCCGGCGGCAGGCCACCAGCGACTCGCACTTGATGCATGCATTGCACAGTGATCGTTAGTGACCGCTGTTGTGCTGTTTCCTTGGGCGGGCCGCTCTCGGGCCGGCGCTGCCGGGCCTGGCGGGCGCCGAGGGGCACGCCATCGTGCTTGTCAGCATCATGCTATTGATCGGAAATTGGCGATGGCGCGATCGGAGAGACGGAGAGGGTCAGGGTTCAGGCGGCCCGCAGCGCGGCGGCAGCGGCGGCAACTGATCTGAGGGCTCTGCAGGTGATTGGAGCGGGCGGTTCGCTTTCAGAACTATTTTCAAGCACCTGAAGGGCAGCAGCAGCCGCTATGCTGGCCTGCACAGGCCCAGCCGCACTGCTGGCGCCCGAGGCGCAGTCCTTGGGCCGCCGCACGCAGGCCTGGCAGCAGCAGCGGCGATCGCGGTGCGCCAGGTGGGGCGGGCCGCACAAATCGCCCGCTTGGACCGCCTCTCGCTGCCGCCGCCGCTCGCCGCCGCCCTGCTCCCGCTTGGACTTCGACTAGTCTGCCGCCCTGTACCCAACCGCTGCAAGCAGGCGCATCATCTGCCAAGCGCAAACTAATGACAACAGCCCTGCAGCTCCCGCCAGCCGCCGCGCAGCGCTCTCGCTGCTTGCGGCCGCGCCTGCAGCGGCGGCGCTAGCGGCGGCAGCGCCGCTGCCTGCAGCAGCGGCAGAGGCGGCAGCGGAGGTTGACACAACGGTGACGCACCGTCTGTTCTTAGATGTGGGAGTCTGCCCAGAGGCGGTTCGCACTGACCGGCGGCTAGGAGACAAAACACCGTTCTGCGGAGACCCGGCGCCGCTCGGTCGCATTGTGGTGGATTTGTATGGCAAGGCGGCGCCTGGCAGCGTGGCAACGCTGGTGGCAGCGGCACAGGCGGGCGCGTACGCCAGCACGAGGTGAGCAGGGCAGGCTGTTTAGGTGGCCGGGCAGAGCCGCTTTGGCAGCTCTGTGCTGCTGGAATGGGAGCAGTCCAATCGTGCATTTGTGGCACATGTATTTGTGCTTGCAGGGCGTGCGATCCCCTGCCCTCTGCGCCCTGCCTTGCCACCCTCTTGCACCAGACCCACCCTCCTCTACCTCACTTTGAACCCCTGTCTGCACCTCTTCTACTGCCCCGCAGCATCACCAAGGTGCTGCCCGGCCGCTTCCTGCTGCTGGGCACGCAAGGCCCCAAGCGCAGCGGCCTGGTGCAGGCGCCCCCCGGCCTGCCAGAAAGCAATCCAGACCTGCTGAGCTCAGCCGCCTTCCGCCTGCCACACCGGCGGCCGGGCACTGTGTCGCTCAATCTGTCGGGTGAGAGGCGCAGAGCAGCGTGCTGTGCCTGCTGTGAGGCGAAGAGGAGCATGCTGTGCCTGCTGAGATGCCCTGGGATTGGGTCAGTTGCTGGCTGGTGCTGCAGGTGTGGAACCCGTCCTTGTGCAAGTCTTGGTGCACACCTGTGATATAGTAACCTGCCTTGCCTGCCCCGTCCGCGCCCCAAACCCTGCACCAAACAGAAAATGAGGACGATGATTTCTTTCGCTTCGACCCAAAGTACCGCAACCTGTCGCTGCTGATCACCACCGGGCCAGGCCCCGTGCCCTCGCTGGATGGAGAGAACATCGTGATTGGGCAGGTGTCAGGTGTGCGGGCTCGGCAGGGCTCGGCAGGCAGGCTGCAGTGGTTGGCACTGAACAGGCTGCCGCACGTTCCAACGCAGCCTGCTGCAGCTGGGGCCAGTGGCTGGTGCCTGCAGCCATGTGCCTTGCCTGCTTGCTTGCTCGCTTGCAAGTTTGCAAGGTGCTCCCCTGCCTCTGCCATGCTTTGTGCAAACAGATGCCCCTGATCTGAATCTGCTTTTGCTGCCGTCCAAATTGATGCAGAGGGGCTTGAGGTGGTGACAGCCATCACGCAAGTGCCCACCTTCACGCCGAACGACAAGTGAGCATCGCACAGCATGGCACTGCTGGCTGCACAGTGGCGTGTGCTGGCGGCAGGGCGGCAGCTGCCGAGTGGGCGGCAGCGCTGGGCGGGGCGAGGTGTAGATTGCAGCACGGCCGCGCACCCCGATGCGGTGGCATCCCCTGCCGGGTGCTTACAAGCTTTGAAATTTCACCCTGGTGCAGTGCACGGGCGTTCAACCAGTTTGCCAAGTTCATCGGTGAGTAGGGCAGAGCTTAGCGCACAGCGCATGTCCAAACAGCAGTGTACCGTGTGCTGCTGTCGCATTGTCCTGTACTACAGCTGCCGACTCTGCCACCTGTGGCCTGAGCTGCCGGCCTGCGAATGCTGCCGCTGTACTGCTCACACACGGCTACAGCTGCGTTCTGTGCTCGCCATGCCTGGCTGGCTACCCTGCAAACGGGCCACTTGTCCTCTGCTCTCCGCTCCCCACCACAGGCGACGAGCGAGCTGAGAAGACGGCGCGCAAGTGGGGCCGGCCCCTGCAGGCAGTGGTCATCACCAACTGCGGCCTCCTCTGAGGCAAATTTCGCCCTTCTTTTCCTTCCGCCTTTCTGCTTTCAAGTGCATTCCATCGAGCTGCTGCTCACTGCTCCGTTTGATGTTGCCTTCTGCTGATGTGCCCTGCCATCCCAGAGCTGCTGTTATCAACCCCACCTCTGTATGTTTGTGCTTCCTGCCGCTGTACTTGTGCGCCCCTGAGAGTGATGTGCTGTGAGTGAACCAACTGAATCATCTGTGATTGCAAGCACCTATGCTGCACAACCACAAACAGAGGCCAACAGGAGCGCATTGCAGCTGCCTTGCCCAGTGCCACACACGGAGGGCTGCCACTAGCGTCGATTGCCAGGGTGTCAACTTACACATAGATAAAGGGCAAACAACGCATATCAAGGGCATCCAACGCATGCGCACAGACTTGCAGTGGCATGTGACAGGGAGCACGCACCGTTTTGAAGAGGCACGGTGACGAGGCATGCAAACTGAGGCATGCAAGCCCCTTGAGGGGCTGGGCCCTTGCTGGGCAGGGCAATGCTGCTAGGCCCAAGCGCTTGTGGCCGTGCTCAGCACGGCTGGCAAGGAGGCAGGGGTTGTCAGCAGTTGAAGCTTTCAGGAGTTCACGGCTGGACGGAGACGCCGACAGTGGAGGTCGAGCCGGCCACGCACCAGGCGTACTGGGTATCACTCAGGGGGCAGACGCAGGTGTCGCTGGTGTCGGGGCAGGCGGACACGGTGTAAACGCTCCCAGAGGAAGGGTCGTACCCACAAGCGCAGTAGCTGCCGCTGTTGTAGCAGGCGCACTGCACGCCAGAGGAGGCCGGGGCGCCGCCATCAATGCCGGCATAGTCGGGCGGGATGGGGACGTCAGAAGGGATCTGTGGGCAGAATGGAGGGAGGGAGCAGGGGAAGAAGGATCAGCGCTCGCGTTGCTCGGAAGGCAGGGCGAAGGCTGGGGGAGAAGTGTGCTGAAGTATACGACGGCACAGCGCGCTGTGCAGTTTGGGCCGTGCGGACAAGCAGCCATCGCATTGCAAACAGGGATGCGTTCTGGGCAACGTGCAGGCTGCAGATGGTCCCGGCAGGCACACAGTAGGAACCCCTGCCCCTGCACCGACCAGCACTCACCGATCCGATGGCATCAGCCACGGTGCCCGCGCTTGTTAGGAAGTCCGAGCCATAGCCGGTCAGCAGGTGGCGGTTGTGCGCGCCTGGGCACCAGGAGGGGAGGGCAGACGCCGCGGCGCGGCCGTGCCGATCCGTGGGGGCACGTTCGCGGGATTGTGTCTCTAGATCTCCCGGCACCTGAACCTTTGGCCCTTGGGCAGGCAACCCTCCCCGCTGTCGCCCATGAAAACACATCCGAGCTTGCAACAGCAAAGGCCTCGACTCTCCGCCTCACCCTTCAGGCTTGCAGCTCGCTTGCGGTTGCCTTGCTTGGCGTCGGCAGCGGCGGCGGCCGCCAGGGCGAGGATGCCCAGGAGCAGCAGGAGGGTGCGAGAGGGCATGGCGGCAGGTGGCTCTGGACCGGCTTGTTGCAAGTTTGGTCAGAATGGTGAGCTGCAGTGGCAGGTTCTGGAGATTGAGGAGCCAGGCTGGGGTGCCTTCACTGGTAAGGCGTTGGTAAGGCTGGGTGGAAGGCAGGTGCGAAGGCATACGCGCTGTCCTTGTAGGGAAGGCTGGTTGGAAGGCGGGGCCGTGAGCTGATGGCGCATTTGCGGAGCAGGTAGCTGTGGCTGAGAGCGATCTGCCAGGCCACAGGAGGCAGCAAGCAACCCAATGCATGAATACGTTGAGCCCAGTACACATTCACGCAACATGCACACCCATGCCTGCCGAGCCGCCGCTGCTGCCAGTTGCCACCACAGGACCAGGCAGTTTTGTTCTTACGTTGGATGATCAGCTTGCAACACACACCAAATGCAGACAGGTAGCATCAGAACAAGAACAGCAATCACTCAAAGCTCATTAGGGATCACGCCTCAGCTGCCGCTTTCGCTGCTGCCCCGCTGCTGCCGCCGTCGCCGCCGCCGCTGCAGCACAGCCAGCTGCTGCAGCAGCTCCTGCTCCGCGCTGCTCACCTCCCTGGGCAGCTGCAGCTGCACTTGGAAGTGGTGGCAGCCCTGGCGCCGCACACCCGCTCGTGCCAGGCTGAGCACCGCTCCATGCTGTGTTCCGGGTGGGATACTCAGCGCCGCATCGCCCCACAAGGTGGGCACGGTGTGCGTGCCGCCCAGCAGCGCATCAAGGAAAGGCACCTGCAGCTGCGAGTGCAGGTCCAGGCCGCTGCGCCAGATGCCAGGCTCCGGCTCGACCTGAGTGACAGGGGTGGGCAGGCGGAGGGCTGGATGAGAAGAGCGAATGCACGCTGCACTCTCCATGTGATGGCTCAGCTGGGGGGCATGCTACATGCACAACTCTCTCAGACATGGAAGGCTTGCAGCATGATAGCGCTTCACTGCTTACGCACCTGCACTTCCAGCACTACTGCGCCGCGCGGGCCGCCCGCTCTGGTCACGCTGCCTTCATGCAGCAGGCGCAGCAGGCTGCCATGCTCCACTCCCGGTGGTACGCTGACCGGCACGCTGCGGGGCTGCTGCGTGAGCCCAGCGCCGCCGCAGCAGGCGCAGCGCTGCCCGACCTGAAAGCCGCGGCCCGCACAGATGGGGCAGCACACCACGGTTGGGCTGGCGCCTGCGCAGGTGGCAGGGAGGCAGGGGAAGCAAGGGTTAGGCAATGTGGTGTAGCTACCAAGCCTGCACAGGCAGTGCCGCAACAATGATTGGCAGCCAGCAGCTGAATCACAACCACCGCATGTTGACCAAGGTCAAAAACAGTGACCTACCTGCGCTGCTGCTGCTGCCGCTGTTGCGCTGCCGCTTCACAATCTCTCGCCGGCCTTTGCAGCAGGGGCAGGGCGGCGCGCTGGTGCCGGGCTGCGCGCCGGTGCCGCCGCAGTGCAGGCAGGCGTCCATCACATGCACCAGCACATCCTGCTGCGCCCCTAGAATAGCCTCTCGGAAGCCCAGCTGCAGCAGGGCGTGCACGTCTGGCGCAGCGGCCCCACTGCTGCTGCGTGTGCTGCGACTGCCACCGCCGCTGCTGCTGTTGGCGCCCCAGCGCGATTCCTCATACTGCCGCCGCTGCAGCGGGTTGGACAGGACCTCGAAGGCCTGGCTGATCAACTGCGGGGTGTTGGAGGAGCGGTGGATGAGAGTTGAGTGCCTAGAACAGCGAGGCAGGAGGACAAAATCACACGGCAAGCAGGGCAGGATGCTGGGGCCTTGCGTGAAGCTTGTGTACCCACCTTGAAGCGCTCTGCGGCGCCGGGGGAGGTGTTCACATCCGGGTGCCACTGCCGAGCAAGGCGCCGGTACGCCTGTTTCACTTGCTCACGGGTGGCGGAGCGCGGCAGGCCCAGCACCGCAAAGTGGCAGGGGTCGGCAGCGGCGGCACTGGCGGCGGCAGCAGCGGCGGCGCGGGTGGCAGTGCCAGAGGCTGCACGCCGGCTGCGTGGCTCAGGACATGCCGGCCAGTTGCTGCGCAGCCAGGAGGTGCGATCAGAGCAGGGGCAGGGGCCTCTGTGTGGCGGCCCCGCCGGCCGAGCGCCAGAGAGGAGCACGCCGGCCCTCGCGGCCACCGTCATGGCAACCTACACAGTGCNAAAAAACGCGGGAATTGGTCCTTGAGCACTGCCTGCTGCGCGGCATGCTGCCGGCATGAACTCGGCAGCCGTGCGCAGCTGGGCATGTGAAAAGCCGCCCTGCGACTGGCGGGTAAACAGCGAGGCCGCCCAGCTGGCCAGGCAGCCCGGCAGCCAGGCAGGTCAGCCCTTCTGTTCAAGTTTCGCGCTTCCCATTCCATGCGCGCCAGGGCGGGCCCCAGCAGCGGCGCGGATTGAGGGAGGGCCCTGAGACATGCCGCAGTGCGCGGAGCGGGCGC
Source organism: Chlorella ohadii (assembly GCA_025026875.1). Lineage (NCBI taxonomy): Eukaryota > Viridiplantae > Chlorophyta > Trebouxiophyceae > Chlorellales > Chlorellaceae > Chlorella > Chlorella ohadii. Next base: position 72,906 of record JADXDR010000144.1, read on the forward strand.
CGCAGCGCGGCCTGCTGGTGGCGCAGGCGGGCGGCGGCTGCCTGCCGACGCCGCGCGTCCTCGACTTCCTCTGCTTCGACACGCCGCGCTCGGTGCTGGGAGACGACGGCGSCGATGAGGAGCTACCCTTCTATTTTGCGGAGCCTGGCAGCCTGGAGGAGCTTGTGCACGAGGTGCGCTGGTGGGCTGGTCGAGCGATGGGTGCTGCTGCTGAATATTATAACACAGCGCCACACCTTGCCATCTCATCCATCGCAGCCACAGCCTCCGCCGCGCCTCAACTCTCACTCGAATCCCAACCTTACAGGGTGCTGTGCCATGCCCAGTGCTGTGGGTGCACGTCGACGCGCTTGCAGCCGGCGAGGGAGCTCTGCGGGTGCTCTACCGCCTAGGCGGCGAGCTGCAGCACACCACGCTGGCKGGCAAGCCGCTGAGCCTGCAGCCGGTCAAGCAGCAGGGCAGSGGCACSGGGCGCGGCAGCGCACGCCAGGGCGGCAGCAGCGCACGGCGGGACGGCGGTGAGGTGGCGGCCTGCCGCGCTTTCATCTCTGCCCGGCGCCACACGCAGCTGTACCGGCTTGTGGTCGGCCTGTTCCCAAAGCTGGAGCAGCTGCATGCAGAGCTGACCAGCGGTGCCGTGGTGCTGCGGCGGCCGCTGGACAGCTTTGCGCAGCCCGGCAGCGTCACKGCTACGCCTGTGCAGCAGGTGGGTGGCGTGCTGATCTGGACTGTCCCCGGCTGTCTCTGGCTGCAGATGTGCCACGTGCGCAGGCATCGCCTCCATTGCGTGCATAGAAAATAATGGTACATCTGCTTGCACAGCATTGTACTAAACCACCGTGCGGGCACCTGCTCCTCATGCAGGGTGTGCTGCTGGAGCGGCTTGGCGAGGACGGCCAGGTGCGGCAGCTGACCATCGCCGCCAACTTTGCGCACGCCTGCCTGGTGCTGCGTGCGGGGCAGGCCGCCGCCTGCGCCACGCCCAACCGCTGCCTGCGGGCAGTGAACAGCTTGGAGGAGGCGCTGGCAGTGCTGCACCGCGAGGCGGGCCGGCTGGGCCCCTCCCTATCAGCCTCACCCGTCAAGCAGGGCGGCCTGAGCAGCGCGGCCAGCAGCCCAGCTCGGCAGCCCGCCTTCCAGTCGCCAGCCAAGCCGCCGCTGCCGGTGGCGGCCAACGGCACTGAGGCGCTGCGGCTGGCGGTGGGCCTGGTGCAGCAGTGCAGCTCAGCGCAGCTGCGCGAGGGGCTGGCTATCCTGTCGGCAGCCGCCGGCAACTCGGAGCTGTGCGCCGCCGCACTCAGCTTTGGCGCGATGGAGGCGCTGGCAACAGCCGCCGCCACAGTGCTGCCCAGCCACAGCATGGGTATGAGCGAGCTGCAGCCATCGCTGACTGTGGCAGTGACCAGCCTGCTGGATGCAGCTCCACCCTCTGCATACGCCCCCGGCCGCCTCGTCTCCATCCTGGCCGTGCTGCTGCAGCAGAGCTGCGCCAACCCGCTGCTGCTCTGCCGCCTGCTGGTGGCGCTGCTGCAGCGGCCAGACGTGCGAGCAGAGGCGATGCGGCAGGGCCTGGCCACCACCATCGCTGACGTGTATGTGCAGCTGTCGCCGGCGGCAGCAACAGCGGCCGCAGAGCTGCTGCCACATAGCCGCAGGCAGGCAGGATCTGGGCCTGCAGCAGAGTCTGGAGCAGCAGGGGGCAGCAGCTCGCTCCAGCAGCAGCAGCAAGCCGCGGGCCTGTCCGGCTTTGGGTCGCCGCTGGTTGGCGGCACAGCAGAGAACCAGGCTGCAGCTGGCAACAGCAGCAGGCAGCATGGCGGCCAGGTGGCGGCGCTGGTGGCGGCTTACAATGCCCTGGGGTCGGACAGCGGCTCCGACTGCTCGCCATCCAGCAGCCGCACCGCCTCGCCAACCAAGGTGCGCACTAACGTGTGTGTATCAAAGCCCCGGATATGCCGCCTGGATGCATATAATTGCACTTAATTGCTCGACCAAATTCCTGCTTGCCTTGCATGTGTGCTTGCTATGGTTTGACTGTTCACTCTGCTCGCCTGCTGCAGGCCTCCACGCGCTCCCCATCTGCGCTGTCCGGCCGCTTCAGCGTGCCTCGCCTGGCGCTGCCAACATGCGAGTCGCCCACGGCAGCTGCTGCTGGAGGCCTCACTCGCTCCACTCGCCGTGCACTCACCGGCACGCCAGGCGGCGTGCGCAGCCCCAGCCCGTATGGCAGCCCCACACGGCGCAGCGGCACTTGCGACTCTGGAGAGCAGCCTGCCCTAGCAGAGCTGAGCACGCTGGCCAGTGCACTGGGGGAGAGCCTGGTGGCGGCAGACCTGCCGGCCATTGTGGCGCACAAGCGGCGGGCAGACATGCAGGCAGCCGAGGCTGAGGAGGACGGTGTGCCGCAGGGTGAGGGCCGGCAGGAGAGGCGTGGTACAGTCGTTTTGACGGTGCTGGCCTGGCATGTCCTTTTGATGTGTGCACTGCTCCTGCGTCAGCCTGTATCAGCCTTGCCAAATGCCCCAAATGCCTGCACCCCTCCTGTTCCTCAACTGCAGACCTGCTGGAGCCGCCGCCGGGGACCGCAAAGAAGGTGCTGGAAGCGCACCGCATCCTGGTCACAGCCCGCTCGCTGCGCAGCATGGACAGCAGCGTGACGCGCACCACCGATGCCGGCGAGGCGGCGGGCGGCAGCGCCAGCGCGCGGGCGGCGGTGCAAGTGGAGCAGATCAAGTGCCTGCTGCTGCAGGCGCTGGTGGCGGCACTGCCACTGCTGGAGCCTGCAGGTGCGGGGGGTGCTGTGAGTGGAACCGGCGGCGTGAACCATGTGCTTCTGTGCAAGGCATGTGGCGGTGAAGCAACTACGGCGTGCAGCAATGCCTGCCATTGATCGATTTAGTTGAATGGTGTAAAAACCCTGCCCTGTTCCTCTTCTCCTGCACAGGCTGGCCTGCTCGGGACCCCTCGCCCGTGCTGGCTGTGGAGGTGCTGGGCCTGCTGGGCACCAGCCAGGAGCAGCTGCGACAGCTGCGACAGCTGGCGGTGGAGGCGCTGCAGCGGCTGTCGCAGCGGCCAGCCACAGCGGGGCAGGCGGCGAGCAGCGACGGTGCCAGCCAGCATGTGCTTGTGGCAGCGGCAGGCGCTCGGCTGGCCAGCCTGGCTGGTGGTGCTATGCCGGAAGGCGAGGCTCGCGCTGAGCTGTTGGCGCTGCTGCAGCTGGTCACAGACTATGCAACGGCTGTGCAGCAGGCATCGGTGGCGGCAGCAGTGGTGCAGCACTGCCTCGGCGGCCTGCAGTCCCTGCTGGGCATGCTGCAAGCCAGCGGCTTGGATGCTACAGCTTGGCCGACAGCCACATGGCAGCTGCTGCACTCCCTGGTGCTGCTTCTGGCGGCTGTGTGCCGGCGGTGCGAGGATGCAGAGGCTGGACGGGGGCTGCTGGCCCTGCTGCTGGCCGATCAGCAGGTGGCCGGCATGCTGACCAGCGCCGCCAGCCACGTGCTGCTGCAGCCAGAGGCGCCGGGCGGCGGTGGCAGCCTGGCGCAGCGCAGCCGCAACGCTGCCCTGCAGCGGGACCTGCTGCAGCTGTTTGCAGCACTGGCCACGCTGGCGGGCCGCCAGCCGGCAGTGGTTGCTCAGCCGCATGGTCGGGAGTCTGAGCGGGCACCCTCCCGCCTCAGCCTGTCCTCCTCAGCTTTCGGAGATGACCTGGGCGGCGGCAGGGAGGGCAGCGAGGCAGGTCCTGGCTACGACCTGTTGCTAGGTGAGGATGATGGCTGAGGTTGCATTGCAAGCAGCTGCTTTCAGATACGTGCAGCTGTTCCAACTAGGCTGCCCTTGCTGCCCCAATGCTTTAGCCTTGCTGCCGGTCCTCCAATGTGCAGGTCCCAACCTGCGGCGGGGCCTGACCCGGCGTCGCGCCCTGCAGTTTTTCAGCTTCCTCGTCAGCCCCCACTCGGGCCTGGCGCAGCGTGTGTTAGACCATGATCCCTCTGCTGGCAGCCAGAGCCAGCCTGGCGCTGCTGCAGCAGCAGGCCGCGGCAAGGCRCACGCTAGCAAGCAGCAGCCCGCGGCGGCCCCGGCGCCGCCGAGCACGCCTGCTTCAGCCGCCAACCTGCGGCTGCGGCAGAGCCTGCTGGAGTTTTTGAAGGCGGCGTTTGGGGCGCCTGGCAGCCCCTTTGTGGCGGACAAGTTTGTGTCAGGTGGGCGGCTGGCACTGGGTCCCCCTGTAGTGCAGCTGCATGAGCTGTGCCTTGCCTGCTACTCACACTCGTCTTGGGCTTGGCTGTGCTGTGAATCGAGCAACCACTGAAGCAGGCGCTAACCCACTCTGCTTTGTGCTGCCCTTCAACCCTCTCCCCGCAGACTTCTACATCCGCTTCCACTTCATCCTGTTCCTGAAGTTGTACCACAACCCGCAGCGGGACCACCAGGCGCTCTTCCTGTGCCGCCAGCACATGGATACACTGCTGGTGCTGGCGGGCTGCAAGGCCTGCCCGCACATCCGACACCGCTTCCACCAGCTGTCGGGTGCGGGGGGCTGGGATGCAGCTGGGGGTGGGCGGTGCGGGTTGCCGCTTTCATCAGCAGCAGGTTGAAATGGGGGTAAAGCTCATCAGGCAGACTTGCAGCATGCCAAGCATGCATATCCCTTTGAATCCCCCCCTCATCCCCCGCTGATCTGCCTGTGCCCTCCCTCACTCCCTCTGCAGTGGTGGACTTCTTTGTGCGCGAGCTCAGCCTGGAGTTTGAGGCAAAGCAGCCGGCCCGCGGCCGCATGCTCCGCCTGTCCAGCAGCGGCAGCCAGCTGGAGCACCGCCGCACCTCCAGCTCATCCACCTTTGGAGGGCTGGAGTCGGGAGCTGCCTCTCCAGCCCTCTCTTTGCGCCTGCCTGGCGCCCGCGATGTGGACCAGCGCTCGCCTGCCCCAGTGCCCCTGCTGCGCCTGCCGTCTCGAGGCACGCTCGCGGCAACAGCAGCCAGCAGCGGCGGCGGCAGCGGCGGATCATCTCCGTGTATGCCTCCCCCAGCAGGCCTGGCGGGTGGCGGCCGAGGCCTGGCGGTCCCGCGCCTAAACCTGGGTGCTGCGCCAGCCCTGCCCAGCCCTGGTGCCCAGAGCACAGCCAGCCCCGGCAGCAGCGCCCGGCTGGGGCGGCCGCCACTGCCGCCTTCTGCCCGCTCAGGCATGGGGGCCACCCCACGCCTTACAAGCAGGTGCGCACTATCAGCAAATTGGAGAGGGTGCTTTTTACGTGCAAAGCTGACATGGGCTTAGTTGTGAGCCGTTGCTGCATGAGCAAGTGTGAGCATGCCACTGCCTCTCTCCTGTCTGCTGCAGGTTGGGCCGCACGGTGTCAGCTCGCTCGATGGACGGTTTTGCGGCTCCCCCGCCGCCCCTGCCTGCGCCCAGCCAGGAGCCGGCGGCGCTGAGGCCAGCTGTGCCCAAGCTGGGACTGGCTGGAGTGGGGCGCAGCCTGGCAGTGGCCGCAGCTGCGGGCGCCGCAGCTGCGGAGCAGCAGGCAGCTGCCTCTGCTGCCCTGCAGCAGCAGCAGCAGCAGCCTGAGCGGGCGCACAGCCGGGTGCACTTCTCCCCTACCCCCTCACGCATCGAGCTGCCTGTGGACGACAGCGACAGCAGCGGCAGCGACAGCAGTGATGAGGATGAGGCAGGGCGCGGAAGTGGGCACGGAAGTGGTCATTTCAGTGGCGGGCCTGCCACTGACGCAGCGGCAGTGGAGGCGGCTAGTGGGCGGCCGACCCCGCCCCTTGGCATTGATGTGCCAGCGGGTTTCACCTTCACTGGGGACCTCGAGGAGGACTTGGATCGGCTGGAGGCTCTGGAGGAAGGGGAGGTGCGCAGGGGGGGCTGCTTTGGGATGTGATCTGTGCTGGTTGAACCTGCATGTTCGCATGTTACAAACTAGGGGAGGAGGAGTGCGCCTTGTTGCACAAGGAGGGTGCGAATGGTGGTGTGCCCTTTAGCCGAATGTGCCAGACAGTATGTAACGCTGTTTTCCAATGCTCTCATCCCGTTGCAGGAGGGCACGGACAGCGAGGGCGAGGAGTACGCCGGCGATAGCGAGACGGCTTCGCCCACCATTCCAGCTCTGCGTGCCAGCCCCTTTGGCCAGGCAGGGGCCCCGGTGCCGCCACTGCTGCCTCGAGTGGATGGCGCAGCTGTCGTCAAGACACCACTGTCATCCAGCCGCTCGCTGCAATCAGACCGGCCTGCGGACCAGCAGCAGCAGGGCGGTGGCGGAGCTGGTGCAGTGCCAGTTCCGCGCCTCCAGCTCAGCCCCTCCATGCACTCCAATCTGGAGACGCGCAATGCGGTGGCAGAGCTGCAGGTGAGGGACGGTGGAGTGCTGCGGCAGTAAGCTTGGCAGCCATGGTTATGCTGCCAAACTGGGTCCATGAAGCGAGGGTGTGAACCTGCAGAGTGCAAGCTTCGTGCCTTGTTGTGCCAATGCGGTTCCTGACTCTCCGCCTGCCACATTTCTGTGTGCAGCTGGCGGCTGATGCCGAGGCAGCCAAGGCGAAACAGGGGCGGGGCGTGCTGGGCGAGCTGGAGCGTGGAGCCCTGGGCAAGGGCAAGGTGCAGGCCGCCAGCGTGCGCAAGCTGCGCAGCTCCATGTCAGGTGCGAGGGTGCAGCATGACGGGCACTGGGTGTGTGGTTTGGGCGCCGAGTGGCTTGCACAGCAAGTATGGCGTCTGCTTGTGCCAGCTGTCGCCGTGTTGCCTCTTGGCCAACCACGCTGCTGTTCTATCGCCCGCAATGACGATGTGTCGAAATCTTGGTTTGCCGCTGTAGACATTGCCAGCGTGGCGGGCGAGGATGTGTCCTACTCGGAGGAGCGGGGGCGGCGCCTGCTGTACCGCGATGAGGGCCTGCACCTGGAGGTGCTGCAGGTGTGCAACTTTTGTTGCAGAGCAGTGCTGCAGCATTGATTTTGAAGTGCTGCAGTAAAGCGGCGGTCACACAAGTTGCCGGGCCTGCCTGGTGCTTCAAGCACATGGTCTTGCTGTGCCTTTTACTGCATGGCGCTGCACTAAACTGTTGCTCCTTATCCGTATGCCCCCGCGCAGCTGGTGTTCACACTCATCTTCACGCCCGACGGCCAGCTGGACCCCACCTACTGCGACCAGTACCCCTGGGAGCGCAAACTGCAGGTGGGCCAGCCAAGGCAGTTCAGTTGAGCTCATATGCAATAGGGACAGCCGTGGCATGGCTTGGTGTGTTTGGCACAGCGGCAATGCTCCCCTCCGCCAACCAAGCAGCCTTGGGAGCCGTTGACATTCCATTTGCTCCTGCTGACTGTTGCTGTTTGAGCGCTTATAATTGCAACACCCCCTGCAGAACATCCCCTTCATCYTGTACCACCACCTCAACCATGAGGACAACCGGCCGCTGCTGCCGCACCTGCTGCCGCGGCTGGCGGGCGTGGGTCCCCCCGCCCTGCGCCTCGCCCGCCTGCTGTGCGCGGCCCTGTTCCGGCCGGAGTGGTACACTGGTCGGTGCCGCATCAGCAATGCTGTGGGAGCATACTCAACCATCTACCGCGCCTGCCTGCCGCCCTGGGCGGGCGAGGGCACCGTGGTCCTGAAGCTGGTGGACACGCCGCAGCACATCCAGGACCGCTGCGCGCAGGTGGGGCTGCGGATAGGGGCCGCCTGGGAGACTGGGATGGCGGCAGGAACGCATCCCAAGACAAACAATGGGCAGCAGCACTGTGTGCCTGAGGGCAAGGGCTGTGAGTATTAGCCGCATTTCTGAAAGCTGCCACACTGAGTCAATAAGATTCACTTGCTCGCACTGCTGCTGCAGGTGGACGTGCAGGCGGAGGTGGCCATCCTGGACGCCCTGACCGCCAGCCCCCGCGCCTGCCAGGTGCGCCGCCTGCTTCATCAGATCTACAGGTTGACGGCCGGCTGTGGCTAGCTGCCTGCACATTCTGTGGCTGTGGCTAGCGTTTGCTGTCTGCCGTGATCTCGCATGCCATGCCTTGAATTAGTGCCTGCATCAACAAACAGAGGAAACCTTCTCATGGATCCATGTGCACTGGCTGCCCCCACAATCCGTAGATGTACGACTATGGCGTGGACCCCGCGGCGGACGCCATGTTCTTGGTGCTCAAGGACTACCGCTGCTCCCTGAGGTGAGCGCTTGGTTGCGAGTTACGCTTTGATGCCTGCTGCTCACACCAGCTGCTGCTCCTGCGGCTCCGCAGCTGCAGTTGCAGGGTGTCAAACCGTTGTGAAGAGCCCGCTTGCCATCCTCCCCCCCCTGCCGTCGTCCGCACCCCTGCAGGCAGTGGCGTGCGCGGCAGCCGGCCTCCCCCGCCCACCAGCTGCGGCTCTACTATGCCATCTTTGCTGAGGTGAGCATCGGTCTGGGCATTTCGTGCAAGGCCATCAACCATTGCGCTATGCAAGGCCCTGCCGGCTGTCGGCGTGCACTCGCCTTCCTGCACTCCTGCAAGCAGCTTGCCCACCCAGCAGTGCACGCCTTGCGTTCCTTCCCCACAGGTGGCGGCTGCTGTTGGCGCCTTGCTGGAGCGCGGCATCGTGCACTTTGACCTGAAGTGCGACAACTGCCTGCTTGAGCCGCTGCCGGGTGAGGTTTCGAAGGGGTGGCCGTGGTTTAGCTGCCTGCAGTGCGGTTGGTTGGTTTGGTCCCGGGTTGGGGACAAAACCTGGTGCTTGGCTGGCAAGTTTATGCATCATCTGCTGCTGCCGTTGCTCACCCATCGCCCGACTGATCGGCACACGTGCCTGCCTATGCTTGCAGGCGTGAGCGACGCGGACTTCTGGTCTCCGCCCAGCGAGCGCCCCACCTTCCGGGTGGTGCTGGCAGACTTTGGGGAGAGCAAGGCCTTCAGGTGGGCTGCAAACAGGCAGTAGAGATGTGTGCTCATTGGCAGCATGCAAAAATGGCAGTGCGCTTGCATGGTTGTAGAGATGATGTTGAGTGCGTACTGCTGACCCAGGCTGCCAGCTGGCCAGATGTTCACCCATGCATGTTTGCTCCTTGCAGCGAGGGCCTGGATGGCGCGACCACGAGCCGCGCCCGCGGCACCGACTGCTTCAAGTCGCCGGAGATGCTGCTGGTGAGCTGGGCTGAGTGCAGTGTGCAGCCTGTTGTTGTGCTTGCAGCAGTGCAGGCCTTGTGGCACAAACAGCAGAGACACTAGCAGCTGCCTGCAATTTGCGGCGGCATTATGCCAACGCTGTTGCNACGNCGCCCTTGTCTCATTCCAGGTGGGCGGCGCAAGCCACAACAAGGAGCAGCGGGCGTACGACCGGCGGCGGCGGCANGGGCGCGGGCCCCGNCCTNCGGRWGTGKKGWGNSWGRSCTGNSCTGCNTGYWSKASSWGSTSACGGGTGAGCAAGGCGATTCCAGTAATGTTTTGGCTTGCAACTGCGTGGTTGAGATTGAGGGATGTTGATGTGCGCTGTTGGTGGAGAGCTGGCTGGGCGGCTGGATGATGCCCTTGTTTGGTGCTAGTCACATGGTAGAAGCAAAGTGCTCTGCCGTAACTCCCTCGCCCCCACCTCCACCCCTACTCCAGGCAAGCTGTTGTTCAGTGACATCGACTGGCTGCAGTTGGTGGCACGAGTGACCTCTCCCTCCATGCCGCTGGTGACAGAAGACCGGGCAGCCGCGGTGGCGGGCCTGCCAGGTGAGGATTTCCAGAGCAATCGGTACCACAGCGGTCGGTGGCATACCACTGTTCATGCGCTTGCAATGGCCCAGGTGGCCCCATTGTGCACTGCACGCTTGCTTTGGGCAGCCACGGAACCTCACTGTGCATCTCATGCATGTCCCCTGCTGGGCCTGCCCCTCTTGCAGGCATGCTGGACCTGCTGCACTTCATGCTGATTCGGGATGCACGCATGCGGCCCACCCTCGCTGACGTGCAAGCCCGACTGGCGGCTGTGCGGGGCAGCGCCCGGGCGCCGCTGCCGCCGCACATGTGCAACGCCGCCGCGCCGCCGAGCAGCCGCGGCGGGCCGGGCGGCTTGCAGCCTTCGGGCGGCTCGCAGCTGTTCTCTCCAACAGCCTATGCACCCTCCCCCAAGGCAACCATGCCCATGCCGCTGCTGGCAGCTCTGCCGCTCATGGAGCAGCTGGTCCTGGCGCCCCTGGCACTACTGGGCAGTACAGCGGCTCTGCGACAGCACCCCGCCCGCCGCGCGGTGCTGCTGTTCGGCCCCGCGTCCGCCTGCGAGCCCGTGCACCGCAGCAAGGAGCAGCGTGCAGCAGAGGCGGCAGGGGGAGGGCTGAGCCCCGCCTCTCCAGGAGGTGCCAGCAGTGCCAGCAGCAGCTGGGACAGCTCCCCAGCAGCCAGCGGGCAGTACTATGGTGCCAGCGGCGGCAGCCCACCGCGCACCACCGCCCTCACCTTTGCAGCCAATCCGGTGTTCAGCCCGCAGGACAGCTGCCTGTCGCCGCCTGCTGGGGGGTCGCCAGCGGCGGCACAGCGGCCATCGGCCCGTGGGATGACCGGCACTCCTCGCTCGCGCGCCTCACTGCGCTTCAGCTCAGCTGCTATCCACCCAGAACCGACAGGCGGCAGCGCAGAAGCCGGGGAGACTGGGGCAGGCGGTGCGACGCCCAGCATCCGGCGAGTCCTGCTGGGCTCCCCAGCCAAGGTGCACCCGGACAGCTCTGGCGGCCTGCGGAGCAGCGGCAGTGGTGTTGGTGCCATCCAGCAGCAGCAGCAGCAGCAGCCAGTGCAGCAGCAGCAGCCAGCGCAACAGCCAGCTGGCTTTGGCCTGCCGGTGGCTCCCATGGGGGTCTTGCCTGGCACAGGCACAGCAGCGGCGGTGGCAGGCATGGCTGCAGGCAGCTCTGGGCAGCATGGTGCTGCCCCCAGCAGCAGCAGCAGACGAAGGCCAGAGGACCGGCTGCTGCTAACTGTGCTGAATGATGCGGAGCTCAGTGCGGCAGCCTCCAGCTGTGCAGCGGTAGGCGTGGAGTGCTGCCTCGCAGCGGCACAGCCAGCTGGCAGCGAGCGCGGCCTCCAGGCGCCGGTTGCACTTGCAGACTGGCTGAGTGAGACAGCCTTGCCGCTGGTGCATAGCAGCAGCAGCAACAGCAGCAGCAGCAGCAGTGGCGGGCAGGAGGGCTGGCCGGTGCTGGTGGCGGTACAGGCAGGGTGCGAGGCAGAGGGTGCCATGCTGGCGGTGGCTTCCCTCATGCGGTACCGGCGAATCAGCCTGTACCAGGCCATGGTAGCCGCCTCGCAGTGGGGCATCGACCTGCACCTGCGGCAGCAGCACCTGCTGGCCCTGCAACACTGGGCCGCAGGGGGCGGCAGGGCCGCGTAGTGCAGCTGACTGGAAGCTTCAGCTCCGCAACTTATGCTATATTCTCTGCCCGTCTGTTCTCTCTCCTGTTTATGACGCCCTGACTCACCCCGTCTTCTTGATAAGCTGCAAATCTGCTGAACCCGCGACTCGAGTTACCTTGCGCTATTGCTTGACGTGTTACAAGTGTGCTGGAGATCAGGTCACGGCCGCTGAGCAGGGCACATGTTTGCAGATTTGGGGGTGCGACGGGCCGGTGTGGTATTTTGTGTGTGCTACAAACTGCGGGCGCGTCATTGAGCTGCTGATGCTTGCTTGCGCACTTACATGGGCACTGCATGGATGATTAGGATACAGCGCAATCACGCCAACTGCACAGGCGCATAACAMTCAACAGCCGCCAACCTCACAGCGCGGGCGTAACAGGCCGCGCGCCGCTGCCGCTGCTGCCGCCTGCAGCCGCCGCCGCCGCGCCCGCCTGCTCGGCCATTGAAGCGTGTGTGGCATACAGCATTTGGTAGTCTGCCAGCACGTCTGGCACCTCCCGCAAGCGCAGATCCTCAGCAGACAGGTGCATGTAGCGCCCAGGCATCTGCAGGGTGGGATCAGCCAGCGCATCGGGGCCGCGCGCCCTGCGGGAGAGGGATGTTGGGAGGGGAGGGTAAAACGATTGTGCAGGCGCACGGCCATGTCAGCTGAAGGGTCAACTGGACTGAGCAATGTGAATGTGGCCGGCTCTAAGGCACAGGCTGCCCCCGCCAATTCCATACAGACCACTGCAAGTGATACGGGCGCGAATCATTCAGCCCACCTGAGCACCTCGGCCCAACCCAGGCGCGCCAGCCGCCGATAGTCAGCCATGAGAACCGGCAGGTCCCCAAGCCTCAACTGCTCCGCACTGCAGGTGGCAAAGAACAGCCGCGCCGCCGCCACCAGCTGCCGCGCATCCGGCGGCGCCGCTGCSCKGCSGCGGCGCCGGCGGTGCGGCGGCCAGCGCTGGCGGCAGCATCCTGCAAGACCTACTCTCCAACTACGTCTTTGTGGTTGGCTTCTGCGGCTGGTTCTCAGCACAGTTCCTCAAAATCTTCACCAAGCGCTACAAGACAGGGGTGCGTCCAGTGGGGGCCGCGCCGCGCTGCGCTGGGCCGCCGGCTGGCTGGCTTGCCTTGCTGCCTGCTGTGCTGTGCCACGTGTCATGCATGGGAGCTGTGACATGGGTGCAGCGACGCCCCAGCTGGGGCGCCCAAAGTCAGCACCAAAAGCCGCACTTGCAACAGAGCATTGTACATTTTTCCAGCGGAAGCATGGGCACGCTGGGACTGGCTGGGTACGAGCGCCTGCCCTCTCCCTGCCCATGTTCTCCCCGCAGGTGTGGGACCTGGGCGCGTTTTTCGACAGCGGCGGCATGCCCTCGTCCCACTCCTCGCTGTGCTCCTCGGTCACCACAGCCATCGCGATGCAGCAGGGGCTGGGCAGCCCGCTCTTCTCGGTGGCGGTGTGCTTCAGGTGCGGCCTGGCTGCTTGCTGTTGGTGCGGGCGGGCCACTGTGGCTGGCTGCTGTGGCAGGCTGCTGTCTGCCTCAGGTCCGAGCCGGCTGCTTCGAGCGCGGACAGCCGCATGACATGCAGGCGCTCGCCGGGGGGCCGGCTGGATGGTGGTTGCCATGCATTCTCCGGACGCCAGCCATTCCTGTGACCCATTCGGTGTGATGCACCTTGCGGCAGCAGGGCGCTGCCCCCAAACGCTTGCGCCGGGCCTACTGACCTGCTTACCGTACTCTTCATTCCTGCTTCTCTATGCTGCAGCGTGATTGTGATGTACGATGCAATGGGCATCCGGAGGCACGCGGGCCTGCAGGCGCAGGTGTGTGCTGCGCCACTGCTTGAGCCGTGCTGCTGCTCGTAGTGACGCTGCTGCAGCTGCTGCATCATCTCTGCTGCTGTGTTGACACTTTCTTTGTGTGGGCCTCTGCTGCAGATCCTAAACGTGGTGGCTGAGGAGGTGCTGGAGGGGCACCCCCTGAGCGAGCGCAAGCTGAAGGAGGTGCTGGGGCACACGCCCCGCCAGGTGCGCACAGTTTGATGCGCACAACAGCAACAAGGGGGTGCCAGTGGTTGGGGAGGGTGGCAGGGAGAGATTTAGTGCTGGAACACATGCCCTGCTCGGCTTGCAAGCGTCCGTGCACAGCCTGCTCCATCGCTTGCATGTGTGCTGCGAGGCTTGCCCGCTGCCGTTCCCGCTGCAAGCCTTGCTATGTTGAACTGCCTCCACGCCGTCACCAACCGCCCCTGCCCGATGCCTTGCTCCTTTGCTCCCTGCAGGTGTATGCTGGCCTTGTGCTGGGCATCCTGATTGGCCTCCTCATGCCCGTGTTCTGAGCGGCCTGACTTAGACCTTGGGCCTGGCTCTTCAGCCCTAAGGCCAGGGTGGCACACCTTTGCTCCAAGGCGCACCTGGGGCACACCTGGGGCATGCCATGGCGTGGTGCACACACACTTGCGCTCGAGCCGTGTCGCTGGGCTGTCGCAGCTGCATCTGCACGGCACAGAGGCCTGCTGCCATTTCATCCCTTTTCAAGCCGTTTGCCCCGCTCTTCACCACCGCCGCTGATCACTGTTTTTCCTCCCCTGTTTCCCCACTTCCTCTCACTGCCGCCCCCACTGCTGTTCCTTCTGTATCTAAGGCAGACTGGGCCTTTTGCTGCCGCCTGCTGCCCCTCAGCGTGTCCCAGCATTGCTGTGCAGCCGCTCAAATTGTGTGAGCGAGCTTACATGCAACACATGCAGGCAGAACAAAAGCCAGGGCATGCGGTGTTGTGTGGGGCTGCCGAAAAATACTTCCGCAACCACAGCGAGACAGGAAAGCGGGCGAGAATAGGGGGACGGGATGGTAATGTGGGTCGAAGTCAGGCTGGGGAGGGACGCGAAGGAAAGCGGGTTCAGTTCACTGTGTGCAGAGATCAACGGATGGGGTGAAGGCCTTGAGACGCAGGCTGTTGAGCGGCAGCAGCATCAATTGCTGGGGCCACACGCGTGGCTTTCACAGTAGGAAAGGGGTGGGTGGAGAGATACAGCTATTGCGTTGCAACTGATATACCTGGGAGGCGTTCCGTTGCGGCAATTTGACGCAACCGCCTTCAATTTGTCATCACAGGGAAGCGGGCGAGGCAGGGGCGCTCGCTGGGTTGGTTGGTCTTGGTGAGAATGACATCCCCTGCCTCGCATCACAATTCCAGCGCCACCCCGCATTAAGTGGCTGGAACTCTGTGCGTTCATCGCACTTCAGCCGCTGATCTGCCTGTAGTTGGGCAGCTGCAGCAGGGCAGGACAACACAGCGGAGCACGCGGTTAGCAAGGGAGGCCTCGGCACCCACGCATAACCTGGCTGATGGAAGGTGAGCAACTTGGCATCAAAGCAGCCGCCACAAGTGCAGGGAGCAGCGCAGGCACTTGCCATGGTGTCATAGATGTAGGGCGATGCGCCGGGGCGAGTGTGCCACAGAACCTGGAGGGGAGCAGAGAAAGGGGAGGGGAAGGCTGTAGTGAGGCGTTGTGGTCACAGGCTGCCCTCCAGGCACACATTAGCATCCGGCTGCACAAAGTCAAGCAGCTCAAGCAGCAGAGCGCTTATTGAAAGCCTCACCTCCTTGTGGGTGTATCCCCAGCCGTTGGCGGGCGGCACAGAGAAGAGGCGGTCAAAGGGCGAGACGCTGCAGAAGGGAGGGAGCGGAGTGAGCGAGAGCTCAGAGTTGGGGGGGCATGCTTCGGCTGCAGGCCGCCGCCAGCTGGCCGCCGGCGAGACAACTTGCACAGTAAACAACCAGGGGTTCAGGGAAGCCCCACCTGTTCACTGCATCGTCCAGTTGGGTGCCCCTAGCCACAAACACAGCACAGCCCAAAAATGCCAGCTGGGGAGGCTCACCTGTTCACCACATCATCCAGCAGGGTGCCATCAGAGGCAGTTGAATACTCGGCCTTGCTCTTGGGGTAGCCCCTGCATGATATGGACGCGCACAAGAGTGGACTCAGCAGGGCGCATTCAAGAAGCGGCGGCGATGGTCCAGCGGGGCGGTGCCTGTTGCCACCGGCTGCCGCGGGCTTGCGAAGCAGGCAGTGGCAGAGGGTGTAAACCGTATGCACCGTAGCAGCAGAGACAGCAGCAAAGGCGATGCTGCAAAAGCGCTCACCAGAACTTGGCGAGCATGGTGCGGTCGGTCTTCAGCGCGTTGGCCTGCCACAGCATGTTGCTGCGGTCCAGGTTGCTGCGCTCAGGGAGGAGAGGATAATACGGCTGGATAACACGGTCAGCTGGCCTGCGTTCCTAGCATGAATGCTTGCTTCACACTGCGAGTAATGGAGAAGCCGCAGGCGGCTGCAGTGCGCCCGGCATGTCTTGTGCAACGCTTCCCCCAGCCGACAGCATCAGCGGCAAACTCACGCGTGGTGGATGGGGAACATCAGGGGCTCGTTGGGAGATGTTGACACGTCAAACATGTCGCCTATGCCTGTGGAAAGGAACGAAGACGGAGCCAAGATTCAGCTGGGAATGCCCTCAGGGTGCAGTGCAAGTAGAATTGAGTGACTGCGAGTCTGCAGCCATGCTTCTCCAACCATGCCGCCCATGGATGCAGTGCCCAGGGAGTCATCCTGCTCTGGAAAGCTTCTGAGTTGCAGAGAGTAACAGAGAGTATTAACAGACTGCGCATCTCGATATGCAAAAAAGCCCCTCACTCTTGGAGTCGGCGAGGGACATGCCACCGGTGGCTGCAGCCAGCAGCAGGCAGCACCAGGACACAAAACACCACCCACCGCCCACAGCCCACAACTGGGTTTGCAAAGGCACTTTGCAGAGGCACTCACTCTTGGAGTCGGTGAGGGACATGCCGCCGGTGGTCCAGTGCGGGCCGGCGTGCAGCAGGGTGGTGGCCTTGACCTGCGGTGCGCCGACAGAGCGACGCCGAGACCTACATGAGAATCGTATCCCAGCGCGAGCGCAGCAGCGACTTGTGCAGGCAATGTTGCGCAGCAGAGTACCATGCAGTGGTGCGCTTGGTCTTGTTCACCCGACTCGCAAACTGGGTGTAATAAAACCATCCAATCTGTGGTCTTTCGGTCCCTTTTTCCCACTCACCACGGGGTTGATGTACTTGGTCTTGTCCACGCTGCTGGGCGCGTTCATCAGGATGGTCAGGTCGCAGCTGCAAATAAATGAAAACAGATGAGGCGGTTTGAAGGATGGTCAGGTCGCAGCTGCAGAGACGGACGAGAAGAAAAACATATGAGGCGGGTTGCAGGGTTGGAGCACGGCGGCGAGCGAATGCGGCGGCGCCGCTGCTTGCTGTCTGCAAACGGACTGCGTGGCGGTGGCGGCGCAGCAGCAGGGATGATCACAGGATGCGGCAGCGATCCACCGCAGCCGCCAGCTCACCCATGGCACCTCGCTTACTTCCCACGCATCAAAGCATATCTGGTTGATAAGCAGGGTGTATCATCCCAGGCTCACCAGAAGCCCCAGGACATCCAGTCTGGGTAGTTCTTGGGGTCCAGGCAGCGCAGGTAGTTCTGGACGGGGTAATACAGCGCTAGCTGCAACAGGAAAACACCAGAGGGAATAAATGGTGAGTTCAACCAAACATTGTTACAATGGTTGGTGCAGCAGTCGGGTCGTGGCGCCTCGGCCAGACAGGTTTGGCTCACTTTCACTCCCGGTGTGGGCTGGCCGACCGCACAGCGGCCGGCAGCCAAAATATAGCAGCGGCAGACCGCATTGCCTGGTGAGTGTAACTCAAATTACAGCAAGCTGTTCACCTTGCCGCCCTGGGTGATGAGCCAGTTGGCGCTGAAGGGCACAGCCACCTCGTTGGCGAAGGGCAGCTTCGAGATGCCGCTCTCGTTGCCGGCCTTGATGATGGTGGCCAGGTTCTGGAAGGAGGGGAGGAGGCACAGCAACCAGGTGCCACTCACAGTCTGGTTAGCAGGCAAAGCAGCGGGATGCCGCTCTCGTTGCCGGCCTTGATGATGGTGGCCAGGTTCTGGGTAGGAGGGTAGGAGGAGGCACAGCAACCAGGTGACATTCAAAGATCAGTTAGCAGGCAAGGAAACGAGACGCTGGCTGGTTGGCGGCCTTCAGTGGTGGCCAGGTTCTGGAGGAGCAGAAGAAGATGCACCAGCGGAGTGCCTGTTAATGGTAAATGGTAACACACAGCATGCTGACGCTTGCAGCGAGTTGAGGCCAAAAAGTGGGGAGCAGGCAGGGCCCACAACCGCCGAAAGGCACCCACCAAGAACCGAGCAAAGCTGTGTGGGCAGTTTTGATTCTCACCGCGGTGGGATAGCGCGTGACCAGGGGGTTATAGTTTGTGTTGGTGGGGCCGCGCACCAGGCCGTACGCGCTGCCGTTGTACACCTGCACAGGGAGAGGAGCAGGCCAACTTGGTTTGAATTCTCTGGCCAATTTGAAATCTCTGGCTGACGTGGTACGCCGCGGCCGACCCCTTGTAGACTCAGGCGGCAGCAGAGGGCACTTACTGAGCAGGGTAATCAAGTAACAATCCTCCTACACCTCCTTCAACTGCATGAGAACCAAAACAACCCCCTCCATAGCCCCTGCTGTCACCTTGAGGATCTTGGGGCTCCACTGCTGGGGAATGAAGCGCTTGACCTGGCGCCAAGCCCACACGCCTGCGCAGGAGCAGAGCAAGGGTCGCAGGGCGGCAGGCGGTTGGGCAGGCAGCAGGGAGGCACGCTTGCTGCTGACCAGCAGCGTGCGATCCTGGGCGTCTTTCCTTAATAAGGAGGCCAGAACATTACAGCACTTCAGAACCCTCTTTGAAGCGTAATTGGAAGTTCCACCCACCCGTGATCACTCCGCTGCCGACCAGGGCGTTGCCGTCCTGCGCGCCAGCGTATTTCTCGGTCATGATTGCGTTGGGCGTGTTCCAGTACTTGCCGGTGATGGGGTTGTCCAGGGTGAGGTCCTGGACGTGGGTGAGGGGGGCGTAACACACGAGTTTTGGCTACTGGGGCACAGTCAGGGCCAAGCAGCTGTTTGTGGTGCACAAGCGGCGGGTCGAGCAGGTGCTTGCAAACTGTGCGTGTTGCTGCGCGCTTGCAAGCGCACCCAGTAGGGCAGGGCCTTCATGTCGGGGCAGATCGCCAGCAGCGACTCCTCCAGCTCCAGCAGGAAGGCGCGGTGGAAGGTCATGAAGGGGGGGCCTGCACAGAAATGGAATGAGCATTCGAAGTGGAAGAGAGGTGAGACGTAAGCATGGATATGTCGGGTCGCTGCCCTGGATCCAGCAGGGCGGCACGGTGGGAGGTCATGAAGGGCGGGCCTGTGGAAGGAGAGGGGAGGCGTATAGGCAGGAAAAGGCTGGGACGCTGCTCCGGACCCAGCAGGAAGGCGCGGTGGGAGGTCAAGAACGAGGGGCCTGCCACAGCAAACGGCAAGAGATTCGACTTGGCGCGCCTTCATGCCACGGAGCGCGCTGTTGCTGTCCGGTGGCCCGGAAAGGTTTGCGCAAGGAGCGGCAGGGTAGACCCAGAGTGAGCAATTGCTCAATTGCTTTTGCAAGCGCACCCACCCACCCACCGTTGTGGCCCTGGTCGCCTCGGGGGTCGTTGGTGGCCACTGCGTGCTTCACAATCAGCCTGCAGGGGGCAGAGAGGAGGCAGCCAAGCGGTCATGTTCCTGACGTGCTGGCAAGCGGGCGCAGGTCGCAGGTGGCGGCTGTCCTGCGCACAGCTTGCAACACTCCATGATGCTTGGTGCTCACTCGTCATAGGAGATGTACTTGGGGCCGTACAGGCGGCGGCCGGAAGCGGTGGACAGGCTCTGCATCACCGCTGAGCCTGCACGCATGGGAGGCACGCATGGGCGGCACGCATGGGCGGCACGTATGGGCAGAGAGATGGGTGGGTTGCGGGTGGGCCGGCCGGGACGAGGGGATACCCTGCAGGGTGGCCATAGGCCACTGGCCTATGGCTTTGACATGCACGCCAAGGCCTGCTGCGCATGGAGGCTTCGAGTGCAGCTTGGCGCAAACCCAGGTTCAAGGCATGTGCATAATCAACGGCTGCCGCCAAGTGCCATGCAGCATTGAGCGCATGCTGCCAGCCTATGTCAAACGCGCCACGGTGCCTACTAACCCCAAGCACAGCGTTCCTGCGGCCTGGCCTAGCATGGAATCAAGTCAAGCAGCGGCACACAATTTACTCGGCCTCACCCGTGATGAAGCAGCGATACTCTCGGTCGGTCAGGGAGCGGAGCTCCTTCCGCACGCGGGGGCGCCAGCCATTATTGTTCGCCTCCACGGCGGCGGCGCTGCAGGCATGGAGGGGAGCAGAGTGACGGAGTCGGATCAGGGGCTGGGGCAGGGTGCAATGCAGCAGGGGGACGGAGTCAGAGCAGGAGCTTGGGTAGGGTGCAATGCAGCAGGAGTTCCATCCATCAGCATCAACAGGGAGAGCGGAGCAGGCACATCCCGATTTCCCGCTCAGCGGCGCCAGCGGGGCGAGAAAGTGCACCCAGGGCCTTTTGGGCCGCGGCCTGCTACCGCCTCAGATCGACTTGTGCAGCCGTGCCATACAAATTGGCGGGCATGGGCGGGTGTTGTTCGGCGGTGCGACGGCCGGCCCGGCCAAGTGCCGTCCTTCCTCCTGCGCGCTGCGCCGCTTCAACCAGGAACTCACCTACACGCCAGCATAACCGCCAGCAGGGCGGAGAGCGTGCGCAGCTGCATGGCCTGTGACCGTCGGAAGAGGGACAAGCGGCAAGAGGCGAACAGCGCTCCACAAGTTGCTGCCGAATAAGGGCAGCAAATTGTGCGCGAAATTGGCTGTGCGGGGGCCCGTCGGGGCCTTCATCAGGCGGGATGCCACATGGGCGCCCGGGTGGCGCGGCGCATGCACAGCCTCACGCGCTGTTCGGCACTGCCCAGCAGCCCATGCTCTGCTGCCGTGACCAGCAGCCCTGAAAATCCATGGTTGAACAGCATTGCCTCCCACCAAGCCGGACTGATGTGCAGCGCGCAGCAGCAGGAATAGTAGGGTTGTCAGCACTTGCACATGAGCAATCACATGCGACATGCGAACGGCTGCGTTGCAGAAATTTGCAGGGAAGGGTGTGCAGAGAGGGCAGGTGTGCAGAAGAATGGACACAGAGGGGGCTGAATGTCTGAATGACTGAATACAAGAGCAGTTCACAGGTGTTGGCTTGCTGTCGCACGGCAGGCCGGCCGGCGCGCCTCCAGCAGAACTAGTGCACTGCTCAGGCTGAGCTGCAGGCTGCTGCCCACCAGCCAGCAACTCTGGCCCTTCTGCAGCCCAGCACTGGCAACAAGCGTGGCAGCCTGGCGGGTCACCAGCTGGCCTTGAGGCCCAGCCGCTTGATTTCCAGCCCCGCAAATGGCTGGCCCGGCTCCAGAGGCAGCTCCCTCGGCCTGCGCAGGGCAAGGGGCAGCATGGGGGGCAGGCGCAGCATGAGAGGGCGGCACAGCATGGGGGGCGGGTGCAGCGTGAGAGGCAGGCAGCGCATGGGAGGCAGGCGCAGCGTGAGGAGCAGGTGCATCGTGAGCAAGAGCAGCAGGAGGGGCGGCCTGCTGGCCAGGCACTAACAAGCCCAGAGAAGCAGCTGACGCCCTGTGCGAGGCGATGCCTCCCCCCGACTCACAGTGCCACCAGGCCCGCTGCCCGCAGCTGCGTGTTGCCCTCAAAGAACTGCGGAGGGTCAGGAGGCCAGGCAGAGCGGCAGTTTCGTCAGGCGTTGCATTGAAACAGCCAGGCATGCCATGCCCGCCACTGAGCTTCAGGGCTGCCTGCACCGCCACCCTGCCCCTTGCAGCCTAGAGCACACTCAGCTGTGACACACTTCTGCACTTCATCAGCAAATCTTGACTCTTGACAGACCCAGCGCCAAACAGCTGCAGCGCTTCCCAGCCCCAGGCCCAGACCTAGCCCCAGCCCTGCGGCATAGTGCCTGGCCCCAGCTGCCCACCTCTCCCCGGTAGTTGAACTCCAGCCCCGCCTGGCTCAGCTGCACGCCGTTGCTGTGCATGTTGTCGATGGCCAGCAGCAGGCGGGCGGGCGGACGGTAAAAGGTGGTGAGCGCCTCCAGCGGGCACTCGTAGCTGCACAGCACAGGCAGAAAAGACTACAGTTACTTATATGTTGGCAGCAACAGGTGGTGGCGCCCTTTCAGAGGGCACTCGTAGCTGCATTAGCGGTGGGAGGCTGGGCACAGAATGCAGAGTCCCCAAATGTGGCCACAGCGGCAGGGCTACCAACCAGTTCCCCAACACCGTGCAAGCAGCCGAGTGCCACAGCGCGCACAGCGCGCACCTCAGCCGCACGCCCCAGCTGCTGTCGGGCCAGGCCAGTCGCTTGGAGATTTTGAGGGCGGGGTAGGGCAGGGCTCGCAGGCTGGCCAGGTCCCGGAACTTGAGGCGCGCCTGAAAAGGGAAATGGGCAGAAGACAGCTGCCATTATCAGCTGGTGGTGGTAAGGTGGTGGTGGTACTGAAGCAGGCAGAGCAGGGCTGGCTAGCCAGGTCCCGGAACTTGAGGCGCACCTGCAAGTGCAAGGGGTGCAGCGAACAGCCAGCATTTCGTGAGTGAGCGGCGAGGGTCCGCGAGCGAGGCGCAGTCCCAGAAGCAGCTGGTTGGTTCTCTGAAGTGAGGCACCTCCTGCCGCTCCAGCGTCCCTCGCGAGCGCCAATGGACAAGCGACTCTGTAAAGCTTGCCTGCGGCTGCAGCTCCGCTGTATCTAGCTCAAAGGACAGCCCCACTCCAAGGTCCAGTGTGGGCACGGTCCGGTTGCTGCCGCCGGGGCACGCTACCTCCACCTTTGGTCCAAACTGCAGGAGTTACGCACGGGAAAAGCGCAGGCTGCTAAAAATGCCGCAGTGGCCGTGGTGGCTATCTATGGGCGCAGTCACCAATGCATTGTCTGCCTCCCAGCAAACAACTGGGCCGTGAATGCCTGCTGCAACAGCTACGCAACAAGCTTATGGTGCAAGATGCAGGCACTGCAGCCGGTCCCTCTCGCGCTCCCCCTTCAGGTGAGGTGAACCATGCTGGCACTGACCTGCACGTGGCGCATGACCTTGATGCGAGCACCAGTATCCATGAAGGACATGGAGGGGAGATCAAACAGGTCCCCTCCGCCCCCACTGCCTCCAGCAGCATAGCCGCCGCCGCCTGCCGCATAGCCGCCGCTGTAGGCGCCGCGCCCGCCGGTGGCATAAGTGCCCGAGGGGGGCNGCGGCTGGCCAAAGTAGGTGGGCTGCGCGCGGGCGGGTGGCCGGCCCCTGCAGTGGGGGACAGGACGGGGATGCAACACACCTGTTGAGCAGGCAGCAGCTGGGCAGGAGCACAATGCTGGAGGAGGGCTCAACAGGCAGACCACTGCACCATCAAGGCAACACAGCAGCGCAGCCCCTGCACAGCGGCCAGTGTCCATGCCCAAACCCCTGTCACTGCCTCGCCTGCGCCTGCCGCGCGGGCCGCCACCGCCGCCGCCCTCCGCCGCCGGCTGCAAGCGCCAGAGCGAGTCGCCTGGGGCGCCGCCCTTGAACTGGCGGCGCTTGAGGTCCAGGGATAGCGTGCCGGTGGTCTTCTTCCACAGGTCGTACAGAGCCACCAGGCCCAGCTGCAGGGCAGAAATCAAGTCCTATTGAGCGCGCGGAGCAAGGCAGCATGAGATGTTGAGCGGGCCATGGGGGCAGGAGCGCCTTGGGGAAGGCCAGCGCCCATTGCGCCCAGCCAGGCTCTGAGATGCAGCTGTAATGTGTTGTTCATCTGCCATTGCGCTCTGGATCTCTTGTGCAGTGCAAGCACGGCCAGCAGAATGTGCAACAGGCCCCAGGTGGCGGAAGAGGGACGGTCGGCGGTGGCGCCTCCGCTCACCGGGGCGGGCGGAACTTCTAGGTCTGGGTGCCGCTTGGGTCCAGCTGGAGGTGCGTACGGACCCTGATCATCGATCGGCGCTGCTGGGGGCCCGGCAGGCCGTGTGGGCGGCGCTGAGACCGACATACCGAGCTCGAGCGCCCCGCCTCGCCCCGCCCTGCTGTCCCTGGCTCGAGCTGGTGAGTGTGCAAGTGTCGAGGACCACGATCAAGGCTCCCGATGCAAGTTTTCGGCAAGCTGAGCTGGCGGGCGCGAAATGAATGACGAGGGCGGCGATGCACCGCTCATAGCGCACTCAACACTTGAGCATCTCCACCCAACCCAGTTGCAGCAGCTCCAAGCCGCAGGCAGCCATGGGCGGCTTCCAACTCGAGGCGAGCGCGGGCTGGGGCGGGCCTGGGCGCCTGACGCTGCTGCCACACGCTCTGCAGCATGTCCCAAGCATTTCGGATGCTGGGTTGAGCGCCCTGCCCCACCCTGCTCTGCCGCCCTGCTGCGCCGCACCCTGCAGGCCTTCAAGTTCGCCATCTACGTCGCCCTGCCCATCGGTCTGACCGCCGCGGTGGTGCTGAACCAGGACATCCTGCAGCGGATCATCAAGAGCGTGAGTGGGCTGGGTGTTGGGGCAAGGCCATGTGGGAGCTCTCTGCTTGCCTGCCCACCCTTTCCCCTGCTGGCCCATTCCACCTGCAGCGATCGTACGTGACCTACCCGCCCAGCGACGTGACGGACGAGAAGATCCAGGAGGTGAGCAGCAGCGGCGGCAAGCGATCGCCGCGGCCACCTGCCGCCGCTCTTTGCGGTCGGCTGAGCGCTTGATTGCTWAYCCCNNYTGTNTGCCTTGAATCCATCCCTGCTGCAGCTCCTAGCCAAGGAGCGGGCCCGCAAGTTCTAAGGGCCCAGCAGCACCAGCCGCGCCTGCCACTGCTGCAGCAGCAGTGGGGGGTCGGTTGGGGTCACTGCCGGCGAGCAGCGCGCCTGTACTTAGCGGCTTGTAGCAGCCGCAGCGCGCCTCCCGGCAGCAGCAGCAGTAGTTTTGCACAGCACTAGCAGCACTTTAGAATCAGCCTGTACATCAAATTACATTCACAGCTAGTCAGCAGCAGCAGCAGACAGTAGCACATACACGCAATGGCGCCGCGCACGCGAGCGGCAGCAGCGGGCGAGAAGCGGCGCTGCCTGGTGACCGGTGGCAGCGGCTTTGTGGGTCGGCACCTTGTGGAGCAGGTGGGCTGCTGCTGCTGCTGCTGCTGCTGCTGNTGNNCTGCTTCTGTGCCGCTGCTGCTATCCTCCTGCTTCCGTGCTGCTGTTGCTCATGCCGCCGCTGCTGCTGCTGCTCTGGCAGCTGCGCCTGCTGCTGCGGTGGCTGTTGCTGGGCTTGCAGTTGTGTGTGGGACGTGCTGCTGCCTGCTGCACATTGCCTGCCACCGCGGCGTGCCCTGCACTGCCATGCCTGGGCTCCTGCCTCACCGCACCGTTCTGCACCCTCTGCTCTGCAGCTGCTGGACAGCGGGCGGTGGGAGGTGACCGTCTTTGACATTCGGGCGGTGGAGGGAGAGGACCGAGCCAAGACGATTGTGGGGGACCTGCGAGATGCCGCCCAGGTGGCGGCCGCCTGCAAGGGTGCGTGCGCCGATGATGTCTGCTGCCCCACAGCAGGAGGTGTTGCTTATGTGTGTGTGTGTGTGTGTGTGTGTGTGTAGTTCAAGGAACCCCGCCTGCTGCTGATTCAAATGCGCCAGCTGGTGAGGGGAGGGGAGGCACAACCCGAGTGCAGTCCCACTTGTGACTGCAATGCCGCCCGCGCTAGTTTGCCCAGGCCCACAGGCATGGCGCTTTGCGGCATTGGCTGATCAAACCCTTCGCCTTTTTCCATGCCCAACCCTTGGTTGCTCCAGGCATGGATGTGGTTTTCCATGTGGCCACCGCCGCGCCCACAGCCGCCAACGCGCACAACGAGGCGCTGATGCGGGCGGTGAACATTGACGGCACGCAGGTGAGAGCTGGTACAAACTGACAACATCAAATGGCACACCCCCAGTGTGTGGTGCTTGGGCTGGCCGGTGTACGCATGCCACGCACGGTTGCTGGTGGGGAGCAGGAAGCAGTAGAGCTGCCTGTCAGCTGTGCTGCAAGCAAGCGGCAGCACACCCGTCTGGACGCAGCAGTAGGACAGCTGCCGCTGTGCTGCTGAGCTTGGGCTGCTGGTCTACCAACTCCAACAGCTTGCTTGTCCCTGTGTCAATCCGTCTCTCCTTCCACCTGCGTCCTCCTCGCAGAATGTGGTTGATGGCTGCGTGGCGGGCGGCGTCCCCGCCCTCATCTACACTTCCTCCGCCTCGGTTGTGTTTGACGGCGCCGACCTCGACAAGGTGCGCATGGCTTGTAGCTGTTTGTAATGCGCATGTGGACATTCCATCGCGGCGCACTTTGGGGAGGCTTGCCATTTGCTCTTGTCACCCGGTGCTCTGGCGCACTGCCAGTGCACTGTTGACATCACCCCGTGCTCTGGTCACAACCCTGCCACCCCACCCTCTCTGCACAGGTTGATGAGTCGGCGCCCTATGCCGCCCGCCCCATGGATTACTACACCCACACCAAGATTGAGGGTGCGCTGCCGCCTGTTTTAGTTGCCTGGTGTGCGCTGCCGTACTGCATGCAGTTGCCCTCAGATGTGCAGCCGTGTGCTTGCACCGTGTGCTGGCAGCTGCCTGGGGTGCTGCTGCACTTTGACCCTCCAGAAAACCCCTGCTGCGCTAGGCTGGATGCCTGCCCCTGCCCGCCCTCTGGCTGCTCGATTGCCTGCCGTTGTCCACCCCTGTAACCCCCATCTGCTCACCTGCCCAACTGCCCATGCAGGAGAGAAGTTGGTGCTTGGCGCCAACGGGCGGGGCGGGCTGGCCAGCTGCGCGCTGCGGCCCTCGGGCATTTTTGGCGAATACGACACGCTGCTGGTGCCCACCACGGTGCGTAACCTCCACACGTTGTGCTGTTTTGAATGTGACAGCTTACGTCTTGGTGTCTTTTTCGGCGTATACGCCACGCTTCTGGTGCCCACCACGGTGCGTTATTTCAACATGCCATGCACGGCAAGACAGCGTGCGGCACGATGTGCAAGTATGGCTGCTGTATCGCCGCTTGCACCAACTACGCAAGGGGACAGCACTCTCAAACTCACTGCACTCCTCATTTTCGTTTTCGAAATCGCAGGTCAAGAACGCCAAGGCCGGCAAGATGAAGTACGTGATTGGCAGCGGGCGCAACAAGATGGACTGGACGTACGCCGGCAATGTGGCGCAGGTGGGATAAAAAGTGGCATAAGTTTTCTCGGTTGGTGAGGCTGGTGGTTCAGCTGCGCATGCCAACATGTTTGCTGCCCCACAAGCACTCGACACGCGCCGGCAACGTGGCGCAGGTGGGATACCGGCTTACCTCGACTGGCCACTTGGGGTGTGTGCGTCTTCATCAAGTCAGGCCCACGCTCAATTGGCGCTTCGTCACACTTTGCGCATCGCACCGCACCCAATGAGACCCCGCTCGCTTGCCTCGACTTTGCAGGCGCACATCCAGGCGGCCGACGCGCTGGCCGAGGGCGGCCCGCAGTCGGCACTTGCCGGCAAGGCCTATTTTGTGACCAACGACGACCCGCGGCCCTTCTGGGGATTCCTGGGAGACCTGTGCGAGGGGCTGGGCTATGGCCGCCCCCGCATCCGGTGAGAGAACATGCTACGTACGTCTGAAAATGAGCTGTCGGTTGTATTTGGGAGGCCTGTGCGAGGGGCTGGGGTATGGCCGCCCCCGCATCCGGTGAGATTCTGCACGCAAACAGAATGCAGGTCTGTGCGAGCATTTGGGCACGGTCGCCCGCACAGCTGTAGCTGCTGCTTGCGGTTCAACCTCCTGTTTTTGCAGCTTCCTGGCAGGCCTGCTCTTACCATCGGCATTGGGTGTTTCCTCCTGCAGGCTGCCCTTCTACCTCATCTACTTCATCGCCTCAGCGTGTTCTCACACACTGCCCACAACCCTCCATCTTGTTTCGTTCCTGTTTTCGACAGGCTGCCCTTTTACCTCATCTACTTCATCGCCCTGATCGTCCAGTACCTAGTCGTCCCCCTGCTGCGCCTGTTCGGCAAGGAGCTGCAGGTGGGCGGGCGGGCTTTGCTTGTACTCCCCTTGTCTGGTCACTTGTGGTGTCGTTCTGCTCCCAGCACGATGTGTCGTGTTGCTTGTGGTGCAGCTGCTTGCCTGCCTGGCTGCCCCCTCCGGCCGTTGTAGCTCGCTGCTCTCCTGCCCCCGCGCCGCCTGCCGTCTCCTCCACTTGCCCACCCAACCACCCACCCTGCCCATTCCACTTTCTCCAGAGCGACTTCACTCCCTTCCGCATCGCGCTCTCCGCCGCCAACCGCACCTTTGCTTGCGGCGCTGCCTACCGAGACTTTGGCTATGTGCCAAAGGTGGGGCGCGCGGGCTTGTTATGTGTGTGCAGCTGTGTGCTTTGGCTGCCTCTGGGTGGCGCCAGCTGCACTTGTGGTCCCAAGCGGCACAGAGCTCTCCCCGGCAGCTGCTCCCAGTTTATGACGAGCTGCCCCTCATCCCTCATTATGATCCAACCATGGCTCAACATACCCCGCCGCAGGTGCCCATGGACGAAGCGCTGAAGCGCACGCTGCGCCACTTCAGCCACCTGCACGCCAGCAAGCAGAAGGAGGGCTGAGGCCCCGGCTGGCTGCCTGGTGGACCGAGGCACCGCTTCTGACCACCTGTGCCCTGCTTGATGGCCGAGCCCTAAAGCAGTGTGCTCATACACCTAGATGCGGCGCGGCCCCTGCCACAGGGTGTGCCCTTGCAGCCGACTGCACTGCTGTTTCTTGCAAATCAACCGCCCATCCCTCGCTTTGTTTGCATCCTCTACACATGTTAGTTTGCTCCAGCTTTGTTCATCCCCGCTCTTGCTGCCTCTCAGAGGCTGTGTGTCCATTGCACATTTCAAAACTGCCAGGCCCGGCAGTGCCCATGTAAAATGAAGAAGCAATGTTGGTCCAGTTCTGCAGTGGCAGTCGCAGGTCGCAGGCCACGCCGCCGCATGGGGCGCCTGCAAGGCAGCACACTGTGATCACACCCCCAAGGGCCCGCCAATGCTGCTGTGCTGTGCATGCTGTGGTCATGCCGACACAGCGCTCGCAGCGCGGTCAAAAGCCGCCTNCCCCTCCTCGCTGCGCTTGACGATCGCATGAGTAGGGGCCACCAGCTTGAGCTGCGCAAAATGGGAGGGTGGGTGGGTATATGGGTGGGCAAGAGGGGGCGGCGGATTAGGATACAGGAGCAGGGAGCTTCACAATCGCGTGGTGGGCGCCACCAGCTTCAGCAGCATTGGTTGATGGGTGCGTGGATTTGGAATAAAGCTAAAGGCAATGGCGTGGGTGGGCGCCACCAGCTTGAGCGGCATGGGTGGGTGGGTGGATGCGGTTGGTTGGTTTTGAGCAAAAGGACCTGAAGTGATAACCTGAGCAGAGCCCACATCTTGCGTGGGCTTCACTTTCCACAAACCGCACCATTGGCACCAACAGCATTGCCACCGCCGGCCTTCGCTACATGTCTGCCGCACTCAGGCAAGAATGTACAGCACCGCGCCGGCTTGCCCAGCACACACCAATACATGGACAGGCAGCAAGCATGTCCCAGCTCCCGCACCTGGCTCATGTAGCGGCCCGAGGGCTTGCCCAGGTGCAGGCTGACGGCCACCAGGTTGGCCAGGGTGTCGGCGTCCTTGGGGTTCTTCTCAAACGCCTGTTTGGAGTGACATGGTAGGGGTGAATGCAAGTGCTGAGCTGGCAAGCCAGTGGTAGCGCAAGTTGTGACGCCACCAGGGCTGGCAAACCGGCGTCCAGCAAGGGCGCCGCTTGTCACCCGACTCGCACGCAGCAGCTGGCCTTGGCGTCCTCCCAGCGGCCCAAACACACTCGCAAGCTAACACCTCGCTGCATCACCAGGGCAGCAGACACCCAGCCAGCAAGACCTCCCACCTGCAGCAGCTCGCCCTCGGCGTCCTCCCAGCGGCCCATACGCATCTGGCAGGCCGCCAGCCCGTTGTGCAGGCGCACCGTCCACGCAAACTTGTCGCCCAGCTCCTGCGCCAAAGTAAAAACATGAATACGAGAACAGAAAGTCAATGGAAGTTTTTCCAGCAGTGCTACACCACTGAGGCGCGCATGCAAGCTTGTCTCCCATCCCTTGCAGCAAACGCAAATCAACAAATCAGGGAGGACTGCTTGCAAGCAGCGGTGCTGAGGCTGGGTTTGGTGCGCCTACGCAAACATGTCTCCCCCAAACACACCTGGAAGATGTAAAAGGCCTCCTGCACCTTGGCGCCGCCCTGCGCAGCGGCAGGATTCGGCAGTGATACAATTTGGATGCTTCAGATGTCAACTTGCAACACGGACTGAGACATGTGTGCCATGACATCGCTGTCGAGCGCTCGCAGCGACACAAATGCATGGCACACCCGCTGATTATCCATTGCCCCATGCGCGCCCCACCTGGTGCAGGCCCACCCAGGCCGCTGCCAGCTGCGTGAGCGTAGCATCATCATCCACCGCGCTCATGGCCTTGACCTGCAATGTGCACAGGGCCCAGGTACAGTAGTGTTGGCTGATTTTCAGGCGCTGCAATAGGTGGGCATGGCCTTGGCCTGCATGCTGACGACCGACATTAGCAGCTTGCAGCCCTGTGTGCGCAGATAAATGCGCTCATGCGGATGAAATGCCGAGATGAGAGCATGCTGCCCAAAGCCTGGTGCAAAACAAAGCATTTGCAGCAACCCACCTGCTTCTCAGCAAGGTCGGGCCGGTCCATTTTGAGGTAGACCTGCACGCACAGCGCCATCCTGCAGGCAGCCCAGGCAGAGGTTGATGATAAGCAGTCCGCAGCAGCAGCAGCGTGGCAGCAAGCTTTATGCGTCAGCGATTAGCAGCGGCAGGGCGCGGTTCAGCATGCACCCATGGCAAGCACACATCACAGCAGCAGAACGGCTTGCAAGCAACACGTTCGGCAGCCGCAACACACAGCTGCCGTGCCACCCCTGCCAGCGGTTGCCCGTAGCCCAGCAGCCCGCAACCCCAGCCAACCCTCACATTTCCAGGCTGCCGCCGGTGTGGCAGGCCCGCAGAGCCTCCACCCAATCCTCCTCCAGAGCATACAGCAGCCCAGCAATGAGCAGCACGGTGGGGTTGGACGCTGCCACTGGGTCGGTGCGCCACTCGGCTGCCTGCACACGGGCGGGAGGGGGGCGGGCGGGCCGGCAAGCTGCATGTGAGGCATGGCCAGGCGGAGTGCCTTCTTTGGGGCGCGGCTTTTCACGAGCACGCGGATGCACCGATAGTGGGCAGCAGGTTGCTGCGGAGCAGCGGGGATGGCCAAAGTTGCATCCACAGCAGGGACTAAACCCGTGCACAGCCATGTGTTCATGTGTGCCAGCGACGCCTCCTCCATATGTTTTGGAGCGTTTCATCCACAGCAGGCATGGACTGCAGAAGTTTCCCTAGCATTAGCATCGGGTGCCCACCTGCGCCAGCGCCGCCTCCAGCGCACAGGCAGCAATTCGCACAGGCAGCAATTCGCCAACATGAATTTTGTGCTGACAAGTGCCCACCTGCGCCAGCGCCGCCTCCTTCTGCGCCTTCATGTACAGGGCCAGCGCCTTGACTGCCTGCAGCGCCATGGGCGACGAGGCGTCGATCTCGCTCATCACCAGCTGCAGGGCAAAAGGTGGGTTGAGGACGGGTAAATTCTGGGCCAGGGCAGCACGCTTGGCACTCGAGGCGGCGGCGAAAATGTGACAGCAATATTAAACGTCGCAGCAGGCACCGTACAGTCACGACATGAGGCATCAACCGACTGCCGGCAGCACAGGCCAGCGTACGATGCAGCATGCCACCCCACAAAGCCGCAGCTGCCGGTCAGAGATCAATTCCCCATTGCTCAACGCACGTCGTACGTGCCCAGCTCGATGTACGAGCGGTACAGGTACACATCCCTCTCAATGCGCTCAGAATCGCTCAGCCCAGTGGCGGCACTGCAGCAGAGGCAGATGGCACGGTGGGAGGCAGGATGGGAGGGCGCTGGCGCAGTGCTGGGGGAGTGCGCTGCGAGCGGCGGCAGGCGGGCACCGGCAGCAGCAACTGACTGCCCGGCGCACCTGCACTCTGAGATGCACGACTGGTAGCCGCCCAAATAGAAGGTGTTGCGCACAGCAAACAGCTTGTCCGCCATGGTGGCGGCGGGAGCCTGCAAGCGAAGCCGGGCAGCGAGGCAGCGGCGGGTGGGCGGCAGCGG
>JADXDR010000144.1:104606-135976 GCA_025026875.1 Chlorella ohadii
TGAGCGCCTCAGCGCCTGACCTTCGACCTGGAAGCGGAGACAGACGCGCTTGCAGGCCTCCCTTCGCAGTGCGCAGCAGCGATCGGAACCAGGGGACGATCGGGAGCAACAGGAAGGGGAGCAGGGGCTCGGCTGGGCCGCCTCATGCAGTTCACTGCATGAGCTCGCTGGTCGAGGGCACAGAGGGCTGCCCGGGCTGGCTGGCCCACAACACGCGAGCATTTACAGCGCGATAGCAGCGTCGTAACGGTCGCTGGCGCTACCAGGCAAGCGGGAGCCCCTGCTCTCTCGTGTTGGGGAACGCTCGCGCTGCTGGGAGGTTAGCAGTGCTGCCGAGTTGTTTTTCGGTGCCGCGGAGGGCGCGGAGCCCTCGGGGCCGCACCTCCACGAGCGTCCTCGCTCTGCAGTGGGCCCCGGGGCCTTGCACGGCTCGCCAAATGTCCCTCATGTCGCGAGCCAGCATCTGGAGGGGTTGCAGGGCCGCTACCCTTCCCCCGCGCGCTCGGACACTTGCGGCGAAGCCCCACTAAGCTCTGTGCCAATTGCCCCCTCCCGCAGCATTCCACGCGTTCCAGGGGCCCACGGCCACCAGTAGCAGCAGGGCGGCGGGCACAAGGACGGCCGCACGGCCGCACCCCAATGGCCTCCTTCGTCGACGAGGCGGTGTGGGCGGCCCAGGACTGGAAATGGGACGCCCACAACCTCACGGCCACGCCCGCTGAGGCGCCGCAGGCCGGCAAGGCCGCCCGCAAGGGCGGCGACACCGCCACCACCAAGCAAGGCTGCCAGGTGCGGTACGCGCGTTGCCGCGTGTGTAGGGCTCCTGGGGGCCTCGCTTGGCCTCTGCAGCTGCTGGGGAATCATGTCTGGGGCAGGACTGCTGGCCGGGCGAGGCGCACGCGCGCCCTGCAGCCCGTGTGCCCCTCCGCCGATAGTTGGGCGCGTCCGGTGCACGCAGTACCGCGCACGGTGCCGCCGCCTGTGCCCCCTTACCACCACGCGCTGTGCAGCAGCCGGGCTTGGGTTTACGCACTTCCCCGCCTGCACTTTCGCTTGGGGGTGCCGCTCCGCAGCTGGGGCAGCTGTAGGCGCCCGCGCCGTGCTGCACATGCCCCTTGCCAGCTGCCGTGTGCTGCCGCCATGCTGCCGGCGCATGTGCCCCAATGTTGCCGCACCCATTGTCGGCTGATGTCATGCTCCATGCTGCTTCCTTGCAGGTGGATGGATGCACCATGACAGTGGGCAATGGAAAGGATTACCACTCTCGCTACAAGGTGCGCTGATACCCCAGCAAACTTGGGCCAGCGGGCATAAGAAGCGGTAGCCAGGCGGCAGCGGCTGCTGGACAGCTTGCACTCCGGCTGCCACGCGGCCTGTGGCCCTACGTGCATGCATGCATGCATGGCGGTGCCATGGGAAGGCTGCAGCCGCTTGCAGCCGCTGCGGGTTGCCTGCCCTGCCTCCGCTGCTGATGGCCAAGCTGCGCCCGACGGCATGCTGGTGCGTCAAGTGGCCCACGGTTGCCTGACTTGCAACGTCGCATGCAACCCTGCTTGTTGCTGTGCAGATCTGCGAGTTCCACCTGAAGGCGCAGGTGGTGCAGAAGAACGGAGTGCCCCACCGCTTTTGCCAGCAGGTGCGCGCGCTGCGCTGGGCTGGGCAGGGCATGTGACTGAGCAGTGCATGCTGCTGCTGCTGCTGCTGCTGCTGCTGCTGCTGCACTTGCAGCTGCTGCGCATGCCGGTGTGCTGCCTGCACTAACATGCACGTGCGGGTGCCATGTGCTGCCATTCGGTTGTTGCCATGCCGGATGCCGCCGCTCGTGCCGCTGGGGTGCCTTGCTGTTGTCGCTGCTCATCACCCAGCCCTTCTGATATCTCGGTGTGCCCTTGCTTCTGCTTTTCCACTGCCACAGTGCGGCAAGTTCCAGCCTCTGGAGGACTTTGACGGCGACAAGCGCTCGTGCCGCGCGCGCCTGGACAAGCACAACGCGCGGCGGCGCCGCCAGCGCGAGATGGCGCACATGCTCAAGAAGACGGGCACGATTGACGAGAAGGCGAGCTTGGCAGGGCTCTGTGATTTACTAAGATGCAAGGCGGCTGGGCATGCCGGTGCTGCATGCATGGCGCTGCTGCCGCTCGGCTGCCTTGCCGCCGCTGCTGCTCTGTCGCGCCGGCGCCTCCTGAAAGCCTGCCGCCTGGCGGTCGCCTGCTCTGCCGCCACTCCTGGCTCATGCTCCTGGCTCATGCTCTCTGCTCACCTGCACATCTCTTCTCTCTTCTTCCCTTGCAGCTGCTGATTGAGAAGTATGGTCTGAGCGAGGAGCAGCTGGCGCCCAAGCTGGCCCGCCTGGCCAAACAGGTGGGTGCAACGGCAATGACAAAACAAGCATTTGTTGCTGCTGAATGCACTTTGACTTCAGGGCACCGCGCCTGGCCAAGCAGGTGGGTGCTCACCCTTGTTGCTGCTGTTGGGATGCACGCGGGTTTGCCGGCTGACTGCACTTTGGTTTCAGGCTGTCGCGCCTGCCTCATCATGCACCCGCGCGCCCGCCAGCCACCGCCCCCTCGCTGCTGCCTCCAACCGCTGCTTCCCATGCCCGCACATTCAACCTACCCTGGGCTACGCCATCAAGAAGTCTTGAGCCAGCGGCACCGCCACTGCGCTTGACTCATTCAATCCCCACGGCCATGACTTTATTCAATCCCCACGCCCATGACTTGACTTTCAACAGGGCTATGCCGTCAAGAAGTCAGCCAGTGCCGCCGCCGAGGGCAGCGAGCGGGAGGGCAGCGTGAAGGACAAGGGGGCAGCCACCAGCTCTGCCACCGCCAGTGTGCAGGCTGGCACCAAGGAGGCCGGTGCCACTACTGCCCCGGGTGTCAGCTCGGGCGGAGTGATGGCCATGTCGCATGGCGGCACGGCCGCCGCCGCTATGGCCGCCGCCCAGATGGAGGCGGAGCAGCAGGCGCACACGGCGGCGCTGATGCAGCAGCTGGCGGTGCAGCAGCAGCTGCAGGAGGCGCAGCTGGCGGCCGCCATGCAGGCGCAGGCGGCGGCGCAGGCGCAGGTTGCGGCTCAGGGCATCCTGGGCGGAGGGCACATGCTGATGGGCGGCAGCCAGGCCGCCCCCGGCGCTGTGGGCGCTGCTGGGATGAACCTGCTGCTCGATGATGAGTTCCTGGACGAGGTGCGTGCTGTGGTCTGCTGTGCATGCTGTGCATGCTATGCATGGCATGCTGCATGCTGTGCGCATGGGGCTGCAGGACCAACCGGCTGGCTGTATGGGTTCACAGGCTTTGCAACTGTCTGACTCACCTGCCTAACCCGCTGCCTGCCTGCCCGCCCCCCCTTTTGCACCCGCAGGTGTTCAACCACCCCATCCTGGAGGGCCTGGTCCCCGGCGCGGTGCAGGGCCTGTCCGGCCAGGCCGCCGCCGACTTCCTGCAGGTGAGGAATTTTGTGGCGCACCTTGTCGGGAGCGGGGCATTGCAATGAACGCTACTGCTGCTGCTGCTGCCCACTGAGGCGGGGTCCTACATGCTGTGGCTGTGCTATTTGCTGCGCTGTCTACCAGCTGTTTGCTTGCCCCGCCCCTCTCACCCTTCCTGCCCCTTTGTTTCTCCTGCTGTGCAGCTGGACGCCGCCTCCGCCATGGAGCTGGATGACATGGCTCAGCTGGACAAGCTGACCAACGAGCTGCTGGGCGCTCGCGCCCTGGGCCCCCCGCCCGCGGGCGCCATGCTGGGCGGACCCTCTGGCACCTGGCCCGCCGCACAGATGCTGGCACCGGGCATGCCCCAGACCTACAGCATCAACTCCACACCCTCTTCTTCGGACACCCTCACAGCCGCCCAGCCGCGGGCGCCCTACCTCACGGCCCCGCCCATGCAGCCGTCTGTGGCGGCCCCTGCATACAATGCCCAGCTGCTGGGAGGCACACCTTTCTCAGGTGGCCTGCAGCCGCCGCCGCCCCTGCCTGGAGCCATGCGCATGCCGGGGGCAGGCACTCGCGTGGAGTCGCCGGCAAGCGGGCGCTCCACCGGCACTGGTGAGGTGGGGAGGGTGGTGGATGTAGGCGGGGCTGTCTGGGCGCAGCTGCAAGCGCGTGCGCTTGCTACATGCGACGTGCCCTCCGGTTGCTTTCACTGCCCAGCAAACCGCAATGCTGTGCCCGCCTGCTAACCACACACACCCCTCGTCCGCCCCACCTCCACCNGCCCCCACTCACTGTGCAGCCCTGCCCCTGCCCGGCATGTCTGTGCTGGACGAGGCYCTGTCCCTGCTGTCCTACGACTCCGCCCAGGTGCGCTGCGCATGCTGCGCATGCTGCTCATGCTGCTGCGAATCTTTGGGTTTTGGATGGCTTTGCCCACCGTCTGAGCGGTCGGTCACCTTCGCCAAGGTCTTGGTGAACTTGTGGTCATCTGACATGTAATGGCAACTATATGCCACATTCACTCATCACTGCAGATCACCTATGTGCCCGAGGAGAAGCTGGTCCGCTTCTCCGCCAAGCTGTTCAACTGCACCCCCGCACAGGTGGGTGGGCGCTCCTGCATGCTGCGCTATGANCCTGCACGCTAGCGGCATGTGCTGTGCAGTGCACGGGGGCATGCCCGCCGCCAAGCAGCTGGCATGCTTGCACTCCTGGCAGCATGCTGCCCTGCGTCAAACTCTCTATCCCTGAACATGGCCGCTCCGATCGCCCCCTGCCTGTGCGCAGCTGCCGGCGGACCTCAAGGCCAGCCTGGTCAACATGCTGTCCTGCCAGTCGATGGAGGGATACCTTCGCCCCGGCTGCGTGCACATCACGGGTGGGTCACAGGGGCTGAAAGTTGCTGCGCTGGAGCACTGAACCGGAGTGGCGCTGGGCAGTGATGGTTGGGCAGAACGACCATGGCGGCTACTTAGTTCTTTGCTGCAATGAACCCCCCGTCGCTTTGCCTGCTTCCCCACATGCTCCGCCTTGCATCCTCTTGTTGGCACGTGCATATTGCGCCTCGCAAACTGACCTCTCTGACCCCCTGCGCTGTCTCCACGGTGCAGTGAACGCGCTGATGGGGCCCGAGGAGCGCGCTTTGCTCGCCCAGTCTGGCGTGCGCGCTGTGGTCGAGCGCCTGGTGGCGCGCCAGCCCGAGGCCTTCTGGTCCCAGCACGCCATGCTGGTGCGTTGACAACAGGGCTGAAGCTTGTTTTGTGTGTGGTTGTGGGCAGCACCATGCTGTTGAGCCAGCCCGAGGCCTTCTGGTCGCAGTACGCCATGCTGGTGCGCCCTGACTGGGGCTGCTTGGGATTGGGGGGTGGGCATGCGCGGTTGCTTGCATCGATGGCAGGAGACTCTGATGGGAAAAGGTTCGTTTGTGTGTGGGCTGACGCGCCACTGGGCGCTCTGCGCTGCCTCCCCAGCGCCAGCTGCCCAACGCACCGCCGCTTCTCCATCCATTCCCCCACTGCAGGTCCAGCTGGGAGACAAGCTGGTGCTGGTTCGTGAGGGCAAGGTGGTGCACGTGCTGGCCACCGCACACTCCTCCCTGTTCCCCCGCGTGGCCGCGCTGCGCCCGCTGGTGGCGGAGGCCGATGCCGAGGGCACCGCCACGGTGAGAAGCGGGTTGCTTCGAGTGTGCCGCAAGTGCAGCGCTGCAGACTGAGCCGCAGCAAGTGTTGTGTGCCAGGTCATCACCCCTTCCCTCGGGTTGCTCAATCGCTCACCAGCTTGCAAACGCCACCCTCTATTGTGCGCAGGTGTCGCTGTGGGGCTACAACCTGGATAACGAGGAGGACACAATCTTGGCCCGCTCCAACGGTGCGCACGCTCTTGCGCACCTGCCCAGGGATTTGGCTTCAAGTCAGGCACACCTCAGCTGCGGCCGCAGTGGCCTGCCCACTCACCTCGCATTTCTTGGCTTTGCCTCATTCTTGCCTCATTCTGTTCTGCAGGCGTGTACGTGGAGGTTGAGCGCGTTGGCCTGGAGGCCGACCCCGCCTGGCGCGGCATGCAGGTGCGCTGCGCTGTGTGTGCTGCGCTGCGCTGTGCTATGCTGTGCTGTGTTGTGTGTGCTGCGCTGTGCAGAGCAAGTCGGCTGCTTCCTGTCACCAGGGCAGCCTGTGCATCTGCATGGCCGTCCAGCATGGCACGCCCAGGACGAGGCTCTCCTTGCCACGCCCTCGACCCTTCCCTTCACTGCCACCACCTGCCACACTCCTGTACTCCTCCATGCAGCGCCTGGACTTGCGCCTGACGGGCGTGGCGTCCGCGGGCGCGCTGCAGCTGGAGGTCATGCGCGGAGGCTACATCTCCGGCTCCAAGGTGGNCGGGGGTTGTTGCCATGGCGCATGGGTTGTGCCGTGGAAGCAGCTGCTTGTGCTGACTGGCGTGCGCGCACGCCAAAAGCTCAAACGGCCGCAAGCAATTTTACAAACCTGTATGGCAAGTCATGCTTCCTCCCCTGCCGGCCACCCTTCCAGGCCATGCTGGTCACCGGCGACCGCCTGCTGGCCGCCGAGGTGCGCACCCTGGAGGCTGAGGAGAGCTCCACCGACCTGGACACCCTGCTCTTCCAGCTGGCCGCCTGCCAGCAGTTTGCGGCCGGCAACTCGGGCCGCGAGTACACACCAGAGGACCGTGAGGGTAAGGATAGAAGGGTGTGGATGCTGTTGCTGTTTGCCTGCCAGCAGTTTGCTTCTGGCAACTTGGGTTGCGAGTACACCCCGGAGGACCGCGAGGGTGAGATGGAGATTAGCGGAATGCTGGCTGTCTGGTTCTAAGCTGCCACTCTTAGGCTTGCAAGGCCGTTCCCTTCAGACCGGCACTGTGCCCCACCCTGCACGAAGCGTACGCTCTGTCCTCAGGCCAAGCCTCGCCCAGCTGACGCCTAAAACCTCTGTGTCCTCCCCACTGCTCCTCCCGCCCTGCAGTGCTGGGCAAGTCCAGCCGCCGCCTGCTGGCGTACGCAGTGCAGCGCAAGTGGGTGGCCGCCACCCGCACCCTGCTGGCAACTGTGGCCGCCGACCAGCCCGCCGCCGAGGCCATGGCCGCGGTGAGTGTGGCTCCTGCCTGCTATTTTAGCCTGTCTGGCAGGCTTCAGGGCTGCTGGGAGCGCGCCTGACTGTGTGGGCCTGTCACCTTGGTTCAACTTCCCCCCTTGTGACTTTCATGCCCAACTCCCACGATGAGTCACCCCTGCCCACTTTTTTAATCGACTCAGCTTCCCCACTTCTGCTCTTCTGCCTCGTCCGTTCCATCCAGGTGGACGTGATGTGCGTGGGCACCACCGGCATGCCGCTGCTGCAGCTGGCGGTGCGCAGCCAGCGCCTGGACCTCGTGCGCACCCTGCTGGACTGGGGCGAGGCGCACGGTGAGCTGGGCTTGCAACTCGCAGTTTAGCGCTACATGCTACTGCCCAGCTTTGTGCCCAATGCATCTGGTTATTGCCATGGTGCCTGCTAGCTGCCGCGCCCTGCTGTGTGCTGCACCTCCCTGCGCACTCCCAGCCTGCCCACCGCCTCTGCCCCTTCCACCTGTTCCCTCCCTCCTGCAGGCTATGCCTTCAGCGCCACCACCCCCGGCCGCCGCGGCCTGACCGCGCTGCACCTGTCCGGCCTGGTGGCCGACGGCGGCGCCATCGCCTCCCTGCTGTCTGAGAAGTGCCCTGGTGAGTGCACGGCTGTCGGCTGCTTGCGGTCTGCAGCTCGGCACATGTACACATGACCACACAGCTGCTGGTGCACTTTCTTGGCCCTGCCTCCGCAAGACTGTTTCTCCCAAAGCTCAGCGCTGCTCACATCTTGCCGCCCGCTCACTCTCGCTTTACTCATACAGATGCGATGAGCGGGTGGGAGGGCGCGCGCGCCGAGGACGGCACGCTTCCCATCGACTTTGCGCGCCGCACCGGCCTGGGCGGCGTCGTCGAGCGCTTCCTGGCCGTCAAGAAGTGAGTTTGGGATTCGTGGTTTGTACTTGGTTGGCTGTGGGACGTTGGTCCTTGTGCAGAACTGCATGTGCCAATGGGCGCCCATCTGTACATGCGCCCTAAGCGCTGCACGATATCAACTGCCCACCTTCATCTGCAGGTACGAGGCTGCCGTGAGCGAGGGCGCCGCCACCTCCAAGGCGGCCGCCAAGACCGACCCCTGCGACTCTGCACAGATCGTGGAGTGCAACGACAGCCAGGTGCGTGGCTGCCCTGTAGAGCCGCATGCAATGCACACATGTATGCAATGCGATCTGCTTTTGCAATGCCACCTGCTTCACCTCGCTGCCCCCGCTCCCCCACGCGCCTCTGTTGCGTGCAGTGCGCGACCCTGGCCCCTCCCAAGGTGTCTGAGCTGCGCCAGCGCAACGCCAAGTCCACCGACTCCGCCTCCTCCTCCCGCAACGCCTCCAAGTCCCTGCCTGGTGAGTGCTGCTGCATATGTGCCCGGCACTGCACACCACCGTTGGCTGCCCTCGCGACACTTCCAGCCTGTCCAAGCCTTTGTGATGTGGGCCCCTATGCTAAGTTGTGGTACTGATGGCCACAGCGGACTCAGCCGTGCTTCTGCCGACCCCTGACCGCCTGCAGATGAGGACAGCGAGGGGGAGGACCAGGTGGCAGCAGCCAAGGCCGCCCTCAAGGCGTCCCTGGCCCAGGAGCGTGCCCAGGGCACCCTGCTGCGCTTCCACAACGGGGAGCTGGAGGGGCGGTACCGCGCCTGGTGCTCCGCCGGTCAGGTGGGTGCAGCATGCTGTGCTGTGCTGTGCTGCGCTTCCAAAAATGGACAGCTTGAGGGCCGGTGCTATGCCTGGTGCTCTGCCGACCAGGTGCATGCTGCATTGCGCTAAGCCTTGGCCCGTGAATGCGCTCAATAGTAGTTGTGCATCTCTGTCTAGCACTCCAAGGCTATCGGCTTCTTGCCCAACACTAAGTGTATCTAACCGCGCACTCGCCCACACCACCCGACCCCGCCAGCAGGTGCCCGTGGACGTCGCTTTCCTGGTGGTGGCTGCCCTGTCCCAGGTGGGTGGGTGCATCATTTGGAGGCACACGTGCACTGGACGGGGGGTGTAGAGGCTGCTAGCCTGCGGGCGGCGCTTGGGCTTCTGGGCGCATGCCAGCTTCAGATGTACCCACCATTGCCTTTCGTCTGCACTGACATTTAGCGTGCCACTCTCAACTGCTGCAGGGCGCCTGGATCTTCCGCTGGTCGGGCGACTCGTCCTGGCTGGGCGCCGCCATGGTGGCGCTCATGGCCATCAACGTGGCCACCATGCAGGTGCGCATTGCTTGGCTGATTCCTGTGTGGGCAGTTGCTTGCGATGGGCGGAACCTGCTTGCACAGATGCATTGTTTGTGCCGGCGTGAGCCGGCTGCGGGTGCGCTGTGTCATGCCCCCGCCCGTGCTCGCTCGCTCGCCCTGCCCCTCGTCACAGCCCCGCCCCGCCCTCTCCTTTCTCCGCAGCTGGCCGCGCTGTGGCCTGCCACCTACTGCAAGTGGCGTGAGCCACTGTGTGTGCTGAGCCACATTGCCCACAAGCTGGCCCAGGTGGCCGTCACGCTGGCCCCCCGTGTGGGAACTGTCTACTCAGGTGTGTGGCTGTTGGCGCTGGATTGATGCAGGGTGTTGATAAAGCATGCAGGGCAGCAGGTTTGGGGTTGCAAGGAGAGCTTACCATGTGCGCGGCGCCCTTTGCACGCTCCGGATGTGCCTCACCCTATGCCGCCCTCAACCCCCCGCCGCCTTTGTTTCCGCAGCCACGT
The DNA here is from genome assembly GCA_025026875.1 of Chlorella ohadii. Taxonomy (NCBI): domain Eukaryota; kingdom Viridiplantae; phylum Chlorophyta; class Trebouxiophyceae; order Chlorellales; family Chlorellaceae; genus Chlorella; species Chlorella ohadii. The sequence continues at coordinate 114,347 of JADXDR010000144.1, forward strand.
ACAACCCCACGGTCGCGCTGCTGGAGTCGTCCAGCCTGGCACAGATTGCCATGCTGTCGTTCGGCATGCGCCTGCGCTTCACCACACACCTACTGGTGAGGCCCTCCTGAGGGGTGTCTGTGATGGGTTCATGTCAATGGCATGGCGGGCGTCTGGGCTTCGTTGTTCACCGCCCGCACAGCTTCCCCCCTGCACACCAATAACCCAACATGCCGCTTTGCCGTTACTGCCGCAGGTCTCTGCGTTCCACTTTGCCGCCTCGGCGGCGGCCAACGACCAAGTGTGCGCGGCGGGCTTCCCTTTCCTGCCAGGTCAGCATTGCTGGCGGCTCTGCGGCTGCCTTTCTGAAGCGAGCTGCATGCAGCGACCCTGGGCATGCATTCCTTATGGGCTGCTCAGTAGCCTGGATTATGCCTGTCATCCTGCCCCTGGGAAGCCCAGGCAGAGGCCCTGCTTCCACCCCGCAACCCCACCCTGATCGNCCTCCCCNCTCCCTGTCCTGCCTCCCTCCCCTGCAGGCGGGGCGTGCACCGCCCTCATNGGTATCCTGGCAAGCGCTGGCCTGCTTCGCGGTGCCATGCACGCTGCTCTATGCCAGCGAGCGGCGCTCCCGACGCATCTTCCTGCAAGCCGTGTCCGACTAGCGCTGCACGGCGGCAGCCTGAGTGGAGAGGACTGGGCCCGCTGATCGTGGCTGCATGCGCTTACGCCCACCCCAGCGTCCCCAACTCTGGGATGGGTGCAGCAGACGTACTCAGCCGGCCCCCTTCCTCCTCAACCGTGCCGGCGCTCTGCGGCGGAGGCAGCGGCGGCCCTGCTGAGCGCCCGCTTGAAGGGGCCGCGGCGGGGCCGCCCCTGGTTCCTCTGCAAATGCTGGCCGCCCAACAAGGCGCCTCAGTTGAGATCCGTTTGCCTGTGACCTTTCATTTCGATCTTCGATCCCAAGCCCTGCAAGCCCTTCCTGCTTTCAACCCTAGCAGGCGTTCCTTTTTCCCTGTCAAGCAACCCACACATGGCCGGCGGGCTGGGCGGCCACGGCAGCTGCCACGCCGCCCCCACACCTGCTTTCACACCCACACCCCACATGCCCACTGTGCAAATCTTTGTCTCTTTGCATTCTTTGCGACTCCCTGTTGATCCGATCAAAGTTGGAACCACAACCCAAGCAACCCTGCCCCATGGCCTCTCTCGCCCCCAGTGATCTTTCTCCATGCATGCCGCGCCCCATTCTAGGCGCGCATTGCTCTCCACAGACTGTCCTTTGCGTCCGACCTTTTCCCCACCCCCACAACAGCCTCTCCCCACCCCAAAAGCACCCCCAAAACACATGCCTTGCACCCCCGCCTCTTGCCATCTGCCTTCCGCCTCTCGCTTCTCACATCCCCACACCTGCCAGAATCCCTACTACCTCTGCCACTTCACATGCCAGCCCCCGCGTATCCCTCCCTACTACTGCTCTGCCAAGCCTGCCAATCCGCTTGCACTCGCCCAAACGCAGCACCCCCACATCACACCCGCCTGCTGGCCCGTTTGCCCACCGGTTTTCGTAGCGTCCTTCTTCTTTCTAGTGTCATTCTGTTTCTTTCTTGCCTGTAATGGCGATTTTTAGCCAAGTCTAATGGAGAAGAAGGGGCAGCAGCAGGCACACGCGCCTGGCGTGCAACGCAGAGGCTTTGGTGTGTTGATGGCATGCTGAATATCGGCTGGCTGATCAGGGCTGGCTGCTTCTCTTATGCTCTACCGCGTTACAGGGGGCGGGCACGCACTGAAATGGCCATCAGTCATGGGGCCAGGCAGGGTAGCGTGGACGTCAAAGGCCATTTGTTGGAGGGTACGGGATGCGCACATGGGGTGTACACATGCACATGGGGTGCGACGTGTAGCGGCAGACAGGGGAGCGCGGAGCGGGCTCAGGAATTCAAGCCGGGCTGGGCGGGGAGGCGCCGCGGTAGCGCATGATGCGGGCAGTGCTGTCGTTGGGGGGTGTGGACGGGCCGGCAGAGAAGCGGGTGTCGCGCTGGGCTTGGAAGGCCGCCAGGCGCTGGGCTGAGGCCGTGTGTGCTGCTGCCCGCTGAGCATGGCGTGCCTCTGCTGCAGCCGCTGCTGCAGCGCGGGCCTCGTCGCGGGGCACGGGTGCTGCGCTGTCCTGGCTGTTGTCGGTGGCAGCGGCATGCGAGCTGTCTGCGGAGGGTGGCGCGCTGCGGTACAGGCAGCCTCCCACGAGCTGCGGGCGGCGGGCCTGGCAGAGGCGGGCCAACCAGGCGGGGAAGCAGGCGGGCAGGCTGAGGCTGATTTCGGGGCAGGCGGCACAAGTGTAGGCCAGGGCTGCCGCCGCGAGGGTGAAGGATAGGGCGGGCGACACCCACAGGTTGAGGCGCAGCAAGGCCACAAGCGCGCCGGCAAGGATGCCCGCCGAGTGCCCCACAAAGCTGCAGGCAGGGGAGGAGGGGAGAGCAGGGGGCATGGCGGTGGGCGGGCAGCGGGCGCGTTGCATTGGCGGCGGTGCAGGGCAACAGCAGTGCCTGCAGGCTGACGTTGCTGCCGGCCCCGACAACCGCTGCAGGGCTCCCCAGCACTAGGCACCTGGCTTGGGGGATAAGGATGGAAGCGGAGATCAGCGATTGAAGGGGCGGCGTCCCGCCTGCGCGTGGGGTAACAAGGTGGAACAGCCTGATTGAGCTTTGGGGAGCACGACAGCAGAGGGAGGTACGCGTGTCTCACACACACGGCTCCTGCAAGTTCTCCTGTGCAACGGCAGCCCCAGCAGCCCGCCACCTGCCCGCCATGCACTGCCCTGCCCTGCAGCCTGCCTCACCTGCGCCCAGCTGCAGCCACGCGACGGTGTGCAGGCCAAACAGCACGCCGCTGAATCCCAGGCATGAGGTGCGCGCATGGTGCGCCCCGCAGCCGTTGCGAAGGATCAGGTGGTAGAAGGCCATATAGATCTATCGGGGCGTGGGAGGGGGAGAAGGCGGCGTGTCAGGAGGGTGGCAGGGGGGCCATGTGAGCGCGCAAGTATAGCCAACCGGTTGAGCAGCCGGCAGCACCCAACAGCACTGGCACTCACCGGGGCGGCCAGCAGGGCGATCAGGATGGTGGTGTGAATGAAGAAGCTCGTTCCACGCTGCTCCTCGATCCAGCCGTAGCCCAGCAGGGCATGCGCGTTGGACAGGAGGTGCCACCACTCCACATGGGCGAGCACGGCGGTGGCGCAGCGCCACCACTGCCCCTGCCAAACAACAGCCTCATACGACTTGCCCAGCGCTGCATAACCCAGGCACTTGTGCCGCATGGCCAGCCAGATGCAGACCAGCAGCAGGGCCAGCGCGTGGGTCGCGGGCTGCGCCAGGATCTGCAGCGGCGGTGAGCGAACAGCGGCGCGCGGTGAGCGGCGGGAGCGGCGGTCGTGGGCTGGCTTCTGGCGGCATTGCGGGGCGATCACTAGCAGCGTCTGATGCCTGGCAGTGCCACGGCTGCCTGCAGGACGAAGAGCGGGCGAGGCGGGCCCGCGGGCCGGCGCACCTCTCCCAGAGCGAGCATGGCGACTGCTGGGTGGGCTCAGAGAGACTCAGGCGTGCCGCTGGAACGGCTGAGAAGTGATCGGCGCCTGCGGCCTGCCAGCCTTGAATGACCGCCGCCACCATGCAGCTGGGCAGCGCAGCGGGCACTGCATTGCCCGGCCACCGCAGAGCCAAGCAGTTCTGTGCAGTCCATGGCAGGGCGCGCAGCTTGCTTAAAAGGCGTGCAGTGGCCCCTGGAAATGCTGCGCAGCCCCTCTGATGGTGTTTGCCTGTGGGTGCTGGGCGCCAACGCCGGGTGCATGCGTGTGCGCAGAGCGGCGGGAAGCGTGGGACGCCACATTACAGGGGGCGGGCACGCACTGAAACGGCGATCAAGTTGTGGGGCCATGCAGGGTAGCGGATGCAGTCAAGGGCATTTGTTGGAGGGTAGGAGGTGCGCACATGGGGTGTGGCGTGCACCAGCAGACAGGGGAGCACGGAGCAGGGACAAAAGAGTTGCGGGAATCAAATGCAGCGCGCAGCGGCAACAAAGCGGGAGCAGCGAGCAGGGAGAGTACAGGGCGGCAGGGCCGCGCCGGCAGGGGTGGTGCGGCCGGCGCCGGCCCTGCGCCGTGCAGCAACAGTAGCAACTGATAGCGGGCAGCTAGGGTGGTGGGGACAGGTGGTGGATGTGGCGGGGTGCGCTGGCCGCATGGAAAGGCCCAGCGGGCTCCTCTGCAGTGATGCCAGCGGGCCTGGCAGGCCACAATGGTTGCTCAAGGAACTGGAGGCGCTCGTCGTTGAGGCGCTCAGTTGTGGCTGGTGGGCACCGCTCAGTGGTGGGGCGCTTCAATGTGTGTAGGCAGGCGCTCAGAAGAAGTCTTCCTCCTCGCTCCACAGAGCGTCGTCGCTGCCGTCGTCCTCGCCCGGCTCCTCAAACTCGGTCAGGTCGACCTGGGAGGAGGGAGAAGAAGGGGAGAGCGGAAACGCAGGTGAGGAGACATGTGGGCCGCAACCCAACATTGCACAGCAGGAACGCAAGTGAAAGCCCAAACAAAGGCGTGCACAGGGCGCAGAAACTCCGGCCCTTGCTAAAAGCCCCGCAAGTTGAGTGTCCTGTACCACTTGTGCCAAACAATTGCCCTTCAGGCTCACCGAGTAGCGCAGAACGCCGCCGATGCCGCCAAAGCCCTTGCAGAACTGGTTGCCCTGCACAGCGTGGCGCAGCAGGCATAACATGGTTAATGGTTAGCACAGCTGGTCAACACAGCGTGGCATGGTGTGCACAGCATCCATGCAAAGCCGGGCGCAGGCCTGCAAGCGGAGGGACGCGCAGCTGGCGAGGACACGCATGCCAGCGGCAGCTGTCCGTCTAAAACTGCACTGGGCAACACCCCCAAGCCGCACCTCCTCCGAGCAGTCGGTCACAAACTCGATCAGAGGCGGGCAGTGGCAAACAACAGCGGCCATAAAACATTTGCACAGAGACTGCCAAATGTACTCTGAAGCCGCACCTCCTCGGAGCGGTCGGTCACAAACTCGAGCACGCAGCCAAACTTCTTGTAGTTGTTGGCCAGCCACTCCAGCATGGGTTGCTGCAGAGTTGGATCGGAGGAGGAGGCAGCGAGGCTGGTGAGGAGGTGATGAGCAGGGAGTGCAGTCTACAAATACGCACCGACTGGGCCGCAGGAGTTGACAGGCACTACTCAGCACCTGAGCAGTCATTGGCAGGCACACCAGTCGTAGCAAACACGTTGGATACCGCGGCCGCCTTGCAGACTTATTCTCAGTCTCCCCACCTTGTCGGTCACGTCCAGGTCCACGTTGGTGGCGGGGTCCTTGAAGTGCTTGGCCTCGCTCTCCTGCTCCTTGTTCAAGAACTTGATGTCCTGAACGCCTGCAGGACAGAATGAAGGAATGCGGCCAAAGCAGTGAGGCAAGCGCTGTTTACTGACGAGCTCGCGCTGGTAGGTGGCCAGCAGGCAGTCTGCTGCTCTGCTTCCACAATGAGAACACTTGCAAGCGGCTTACCCGTGGATGGGTTGGTGAACACGTATCGGTTGATGTCCAGGTTCTCCCACACAATCAGCGTCTCCACTGCACCCATCTCCTGCAACAAGAAAACAGCGAGAGGAAGGAGCGGTTAACAAGCAGTCGATGAATGCTGGGTTGCTACTCGTCCTCACACTATTGGAGATCACCGGCAAGCCCGGCCGAGCAAAAACTGCCAACCGCAACTTTGCCAACCAACCAAAACAGTCCTCACCAGGCACGCCAGCGTGTCCTTCACTCCAAACACAAACTTGCCCGTGTCCTGGCTGATCTGGTCGAAGAAGCTGCACAGGAGGGTGGAGGTGGACCAAGGGTTTGTGAGCGCGAAAGGCAGCACATTGCAAACAGGTGATCTGGTCGAAGAAGCTGCACAGGAAGGACAACAGGCAGGGCGAAACAGGGTGGTCAGCACGGAAATGCTTGGCACGCAGCAGCCGCGTGGCTGACAAACTTAAGCTTGCTCTCGTGTGCCAGCTGCCGTGTGGCAGCTGCCGCGCCAGACCCTTTTCACAAGCAGATGCCCCCGCCCTGCATCCAGGCCCCACCACCCCGATCCTACCTGCTGATCAGCCGCTTCTCCTGCACAAACTTGACGTTGGCTAGCGTCTCCGCCGACAGCTCAATGGCCTGGTTGAAGCCGTTCTCGCCGCCTGGGGGCAATAGGAATGGTTGAGGTTTGGTGGAGGATGGGGGCAGGAATGGGTTGGAGCTGTTGATTGGACAAAGCGCAGGCAAGAAACAATTGCAGCATGCCACCAGACATGGGCTGGGCAGCCGTGTGCAGGTGCTGATTTGGATGGGATGCAAAGAAAGTGTGCCAGCCCCGGACATGGTTCTGCTGCTCAGCGCGCCCCTTTTCAGGGGCGCTTGCAGGCCGGTAGGGAGCTGCCCCGCCGGCGTGCGGGCCGGCGGGTGGGCTTGCTGTGGGGTGACCGCCATTTGATCTGCTGCCATATCATGGCTCAGCGCCACCGGCAGGAAATTGGTAAGGCACCCGTGTGCGTGCATGCGGGCATGTGCGTGCAGCGTGCATGAGAGTGTGCACAAGCACGAGCGCAATCAAGAACAAGGTACTCAAAACAGTGCGCTCCGGGTGCTCACCGTAGGAGACATCCACCACTGCAAGCACCACCGCCTGCGGGTGTAAAGCAACAGTGCAAGCGTTGGTGAGCAGGTGACAGGCGCTCATGTCCCGCTCGGCGCACTCCTGCCATCAGAACACCCCCCTGCCAACCCAATCCATCAGCGGTGCAGCTGGACCACCAGCCTACAGAAAACATCCCTTGCCTGCAACACATGTCCAACTGGCTGTGGTCCCTGCCACCCCAGCACCCAGCAGACCAAGCTAAAAGCATAGGATGCTTGCCTGCAGGCGCGGGTCAAACATGTCCGACTGGCTCAGCTCCGTCTTGAAGTCGGCCGAACCCGCCAGCACCAGGCCCGCCACGTTTGGCCGGTCGGCGGTGATGAAGAACTGCGGGGGGAGGCAGGGTTGAGAGGGCGGAGGGGTCGAGGGTGAGTGGATTTGCGGGCAGAGGGAAGGGGGTTGGCCGGTCGGCGGTGATGAAAAACTGCAGGGGGAGCCAAGATGGACGGGTGGAGGGTTGAGATCAGTTTGCAGAGCGGAGCGGAGAGGGGGCTGGTTGCGTTTGGAGTCCCCAGGCCAAGCTTATGGGCGCAGGCTCTGCGCAGTCTCCTAATGTGCACCCTCAACGTTCCCTCTGGTTCAGTGATGTTGCACCAGTTGATTGTGCTCACCTGCACCGCCAGCTCCGCCACCTTGCGCACGTAGTTGTGCCGCTTCTCCATGCGCAGGCGCGCGAAACGCAGCGCCGACTGGCCACCACGGCCGTGCTTCTTGGGCAGGTCCACGGACACCTGTGGGAGTGGGGGTTAGAAAGCACATGCGGGAAATGAGGCTTTTACCCTGTGGGTGCTGCGCAGCGCTACAGCTCAGCATGCTTGCTCCCGCATGCATTCACGCCTAGCACAGCAGCAGCACATGCACCCCAACCCAGCCACCGGCGCACCTCGTGCAAGATCTCGCTGTGCTTTAACCACGCGCCCAACTTGCCAACCACATACTTTGTGCATCCCCAACAATGTGCAAGCCACCGGCGCACCTTGTGCAGGATCTCGCGGTTGTTGCCGCACAGCGTGCCAAACAGCGAGCCGTTGCCGTCCATCACGATGAAGCCGTACCTGAGAGGGCGATGGAAGGGGCAGGGGGCAACCAGGATACGTCAGGCAGGGGACCAGGGTATGCCAGGGTAGGGCTGTGGCTGGGCAGCAGGTAGCAGCAGGCAGGCAGGGACCGGCACAGGATCTGGCAGGCGGCACAGCAACCAACCTGTACATGCAGCTGCACACAAGTCATGCACATCAGACACAGCCGGGCCAAGCGGTTGTATAACGTGTTAGAATGCAGCACAAAACAGCTCAAGCTGCCCTCACTTGTTGTCCGCCTCACAGCATGCAAAACAGGTCATTCGAATCGCGTGCACGAGCATGTTCAGCATGCAGATCCAGCAGGCAGTACACCACCCTACACCACCCCTCACTTGTTGTCCGCCTCCAGCAGCTCGTTCAGCGCCTCGGTGTGGAACTTATTGTCGCACAGGTAGCTGCACACAGATGGAAAAGTTAAAGGGCAATGATTGGGCTCAGTAATTGAACAGATGTGAACAGCGGGTGCTTAGTGTGGAACTTGTTGTCGCACAGGTAGCTGCATGGAAGGGTTCAACAAATCGATCGACCTCAGTTTGATGGAGCTCAGTTGACAAAAGAGCATTCAGTCAGTAACGAGGACCTCGGTGTGGAACTTGTTGTCGCAAAGGTAGCTGCAACAGATCAGCGAACATCGATAGGAGGGTCTGTGAGTGGGTGCGTAGCTGACGCCACATGCACGGCAACCACTGCCCCGATGGCTTGCGGCATGGCGCCCTTTGCTGCCATGCGCAGCCAGCCTTCACTGCCTATTGGCTACCATCCTGCCTCATTGGCCACCACCGTGCCTCGTTGCTTATCACCCCATGCTGCTGCCATGTGCTCCCAGCCCGACGCCTCACAGCGAGGTGTTGATGGGCTTGAAGGGCTCAAAGTCGATGTTCATCTTCTTCTCCTTGCCATCCTCAGTCATCACGGTGCCGGTGTACACCACCAGGCCGTTGGGAGGCACCTGCAAGAGAAAGCCAAGAAAAAGGAACTTTTGGGTGGTTAGAGGGGCGAAGGAGTGAGGTCATGACCGTGCAGGTGTACACCACCAGGCCGTTNGGTGGCACCTGGGCCAAGTAGGGGACAGCACAAGGTTNGTGGTTGACAAACGGAGTATTGGGTGTGTAAAGGAGCAGCGTCATCACAGTGCCAGTGTACACCTGGTGGCCTGGTGGCCGTTGGGCGGCACCTGCAAAAGAAAGNCCAAGAAAANGGAACTTCTGGGTGGTTAGAGTGGCGAAGGAGGAAGGTCATCACAGTGCCGGTGTACACCACCAGGCTGTTGGGCGGCACCTGCCAGGAGGGTTGGGCATGGGAGCAGTGAACGGGTGGCTGGGTGACTGAGTGGCAAACGCTGCTGCTGCAGGCGGCCATCAGCGCGGCCGCGCAAGCGGCCCCTGGGCAGGTATCTTGTAAGGCCGCGCAAGCAAGGCGGCAGTCCGGGCCCGCTTGCCGACAGACTTGTTCATTAATCCGGACTCTGCCCGCTTGTTGGCGTGCTGCACTTGCCCCTGCTGCTGCATGCAACCGCACGGTTCCTTGCTTGCTTGCCAACCGCCTGCTGCCCCTTCACCTTCACCAGTGCCCCACCTTTGTGTACAGCTTGAGCCGCTGCTGCGCCGAGGTGATGGCCGCCAGCACCGACTGGCGGTTGACGCGCGACTTGATGTTGGAGGCTGTGCCGTACTCGTTGGCCAGCATGGCCTGCGTCTGGGCAACCTGCAGAAGAGAGCAAAAAAAACAGGAACAGCAGGAGATGTTAGGTGCAAGCAGGATCTGTCAACGGCAGTGCCGTACTCGTTGGCCAGCATGGCCTGCGTCTGGGCGACCTGCGGGGGGATTGGAAGGGGGTAGCAGGAGAGGTGAGGAAGTGAGTAGTTTGAGCGTTTTTTTCTGCCGGAAGTCTGCCAGCTCCTTCATTCCAGTCCAAGTCTCATGCAGCAGCAGCAGCATAAACCACGCCTGCAACTCGCTGCACCCTGCCCAACTCGCCCTGCGACTTGGGCAGCATGATCAAGCGAACTTCAACCCACACACCGAAAACAAACAGCTCCNACCTGCGACTTTGGCGGCATGCTCAGCGAGACCATGCCGGCGGTAAAGGCAACAAACCAGATACTACAAAACTTAAAAATAAAACGGCCCCACACCTGCGACTTGGNCGGCATGATCAGCGAAATCATGCTCGTGCCGTTGCCGCGCGCATTGTCCAGCGCCTTGATCAGCCGCTTCACCTTCCAGACCTCGATCTGAACGGGGCAGGGCATGATGGGAGCAGTTCATTAGCAGGTGGGTGGCATTTGCTTGAGATACAGAGCAGCAGGTGTGACGCTGTCCAGCGCCTTGATCAGCCGCTTCACCTTCCAAATCTCATTCTGCAGGCGAAGCAGAGCAGGTGCGCATGGCAAGCGGTGGGATGTGCAGTGCTCGCAACAGCAAGTACAGACCAGGCCTGCAACAGAGCGGCCACCTCGGAACGGGCTGCGCACTGGCTGAACAAACAGGTGAGCCAGCAAGCGCCAGTTTTGTACCGAACAGCAAACCAGCGAGGCGCACCTGCTGGTCATGATCGTCCGCCATTGCGCCTGGCTGCTGCTGCTCCCCCAATCAACCGGCGACGCCAACAAGAGGCTCGGCCACACGCCTGCAAAGCATGGCAGGGCGGGAGCGCAGCGGCTTGTTTGCAGGCACGACAAGCAACGCACACATCAGCAGGCTATCCGGGGCAGAAGCAAAGCCAGCCGTGCAGCTCATTGCAGCCGCCGGCCTGCTTTCAACCCGCCACATGGCCGGCTGCCTTGCTGCTGCCGCTCCGGCGGGCGCCCGGTCTGCCGCCTGGCTGGCTGGTTGGCCGCAGCGCATTTGGACTTAGCACGTGCTGCTGAATCATTCTGCTTGGCGCCATGCTGATTCGTGAGGAGGTGGSGAGCTCGCCCGCCGTCCTGCCCATGGGCACGGCCCCACAGCCGCCGCTGCCGACCGCCGCCGCCGCCGCCGCCGGCTGGCTGGCTGGTGCGGCAGCAACTTGTAACTTTGCCACACTGATCTGATAGCCGACCTCAAGTTTCTGGCTTCCCTGTGACACGCCATCGCTGCTGCAGGCGGCTGCACACAAGGTGCGCTCGAGCTGCAGTGGCCCTGCGACCTTGCAGCGTGGCCCCACCAGCGCACCTGAGCTGTGTGATCGGCCTGCAATACCCCGCTGAGCAGCTCCGCCCTGCGGGCACGCCCGAGCCTCAGGTGGATGCTGTCTGGCGCTCAGCTGGATGCTGGCGCGTTGCCTGGTGTGCTGCACAGGCGGCAGAGAGGGCGGGCCAATGCTGGGCGCCTGCATTAGTTGCGGCCTGCAGTGGCGGCGCATGGGACGCAGCAGGCGAGTGCCAGCCCCTGTGCCGGCCGCCCTGCAAGCATTTGCAAAGCGCCCACAAGCTCTGCAGCAGCCCTGCAAGCCAGTGGCCCCGGCACATGCTCGCCGCGCACATGGCGAGCGAAGAGCAGACGCTGCAGGAGCTGGAGGCTCGCTATGGCGACAGCGACAGTGAAGGGGAGGAGCCTCAGCAGCGGCCAGCCGGGCAGAGCGCCCAGGGCGGTCCACAGCAAGCCCCGGCNACGCCGCCGGCGGCGGCGCCGCCAGCGGGCGCCGGCGCTCAGGCCGACGGCGCAGCAGCTGCGGCAGGCAGCGGCAGCGGCAGCGAGGAGTGGGACGAAGAGGATGAGGACTGGGACAGCGAGGATGAGGAGCTCGCATCGGCGCTGGAGTGGGCAGACCTGCGGGAAGGTGCGGGCATCAGTGGATGGCGGCGCAGGGGCTCAGGCTGGGCCCAATGTGTAGCCTGCTTCATTAATCTTGATGAACTGTGGATAACGGAAGCTTAAGTAGTCATGCTGCGTCGCTGACTCACTGCTGCGTTCACAGTTGCCAGCTGCTCTACATGCATGCACATGTGTGCGCCGCCAAACCTGCCGCCGCTGCCCGCTCCGCCCTGCAGTGCACGAGGSGCGCGGGCATGCCGGCGGCTCCAGCAGCGGCCTTGCGGTGATGGCGGGCCACCGCCCCKACGCGTACSGCGGCGCACTCAACGCACGCSGCGCCGCGGGTGCAGCTGCCSGCAAGCTGCTGCCCACAGCCAACAACATGGGCAAGCTGGACAGCCGGTTCAATGCGGGGGCGGTACGCGTGCGGGACGACCTCCTGGACACGCTGGGGCGCTATGCCGGCTCAGCAGGCTCAGCGGTGGTCAACCAAGTTAAAGCGGCGCACAGCAGCAAGGCGGCGCTGGCGGCCAGCACTCGCAGCAAGGACCGGGCGGATCGAGCCACAGGTGCGCGGATGGGGCATCTTCTGCTGTGCTGCTGCTGATACGCTGTGGCTGTCTGGGTGCAACTTAGCCTGGTGTTGCGGATCAAGCCACGGGTGAGCAGCTGCCGGGGCTGGCTGCGCTGTGTTGCTTCTGCTCCTGTCACGGACCGCGCTCCATCGCCCTGCTGCCTCCCTCCCTTGCTTGCTTGCGGCTCTGCAGTTGAGCAAGTGCTGGACCCGCGTACGCGCATGGTGCTCTTCAAGATGCTGAACCGAGGCGTGTTCTCCGAAATCAACGGTGAGACTTGCCACAGGACTGCAGCTGGGATTCACCCACATCTGAACCGTGGAGTGCGGCGGCGGCATCATAGACAGAACTAGCAAAGCTGGTCATGGCGCTGCTCCGGCGTGCTATGTGCAGCGCGGCATTATGCACCTGCAGGGCAAGCAGGCCACTACGTGCTGCACGTCCACACCTCGCTGACTCGCTGTGCTCATGCTGCCTGCCCTCCTTCGCATCGTTTGTAGGGTGCGTGAGCACGGGCAAGGAGGCCAATGTTTACCACGCCAGCGGGGCCGGCAGCGAGCTGGCGATCAAGGTGTACAAGACAGCCATCCTGGTGTTCAAGGATCGCGACCGGTGAGCTGCAGTTTGTCGTGCTGCCTCTGCCCAGTTTCTGCAAATGACCGTTAAGGTTGTGTACAAGACGGCCATCCTGGTGTTCAAGGACCGCGACCGGTGAGCCTGCGCAGCCCCCCATGTCGTTTCAAGCCTTGCAGTGAATTGCTACTCTCTGCTAGGTGCAGGCAGCGCTGCGCTGTGTGCACAGTGTGCCGCACGGCCCAGCTTGGTTGCTGTTGTGTTAGCATCCGATTCGGCTCTCACTTCTCATTGCTTCTCCCCTGCCCCTGCAGCTACGTGGTGGGCGACTCGCGCTTCCAGCGCTACTGCAAGTCCAACCCGCGCAAGATGGTGAAGATGTGGGCGGAGAAGGTGCGCTGGGATCAGCAGGCTGAAAGTGAAGGCATGGCTGTTGGGATCGGATCGCATGTTAAATGGTCAAGAAGTTGGCAGAGAAGGTGCGTCAGGGGCAGGCTGAGCTCCCGGTGGCATGGACCAGAGCAGCCATAGCACACGCATGTGCAGCTGCAAGCTGGGAAAGCAATGCGGCTTGCCTGGGAACCGATGCCCGGCAAGACTGGCTCATGGCGTAATGAGTGCTTGTGCTGACGCGCCCGCCGCCCATCCCTCCGCCAACAGGAAATGCGCAACCTGGCGCGCCTGCATGCCGCAGGCATTCTGTGCCCCAAGCCGCTGCAGCTGCGCCTGCACGTGCTGGGTGAGGCGGCTGAAGCATTGAGATGCGTAGTGGCCACCTGGAATGTTTACAACAGCCTGGCCAGCTGGGCATGGCATGGCAGCTGCAGTTGGAGCATTCCCCCTGCCGTGCTGTGCCCGCTGCGTCATCTGCCATTGTTATCACCCTCATCCTCCCCTCTGCCTGCTCTCAACCCTGCCTCCAAGCAGTGATGGAGTTCATTGGAGAGAACGGAGTGGCGGCTCCCAGGCTGAAGGACGCAGGCCTGCCGCCCTCCCGCATGCGCCAGGCGTACACAGGTGCGGCTTGCATGCTGTGCTGGGGAGCGCGTGCATGCCGTGTGCCAGTCGGTCGCACAGCACAGCGCAGCACAGCGCCCACAAGACTTGCAGCTGGTTGACACCCATGCCATGGACCCTGCGCAGCCGCCCTTGTCCATCGCTTACCATGCCTCTCACAATTCTCAATTCGGAGTTTGCTTTGTGCTTGCAGAGATGCTGGTCATGCTGCGCAACTTGTACCAGAAGTGCCGACTGGTGCACGCTGACCTGTCGGGTGAGTTGGACTGCCTCCCGCATCTGTGCCAACTTCCATGTCATGTGCTGCCATGCCATGCCATGCCTTGTGCTGCCTTGTGGAGCCGGGCCAGGCTGGCACCATGCCATGCCACACCTCATGTGCTGCCACACCGAGCCATGCCACATGGCGGCACGACAGGCCTGCCATGCCCTGGTTGGGCTAGCTGCCGAAGCATAGCATGCCATGCCATGCCATGCCATGCCATGCCATGCCATGCCTTGCCTTGCCTTGCCTTGCCATGCCATGCCATGCCATGTCATACGACTGCTGTTTCATGCTCCTCCTGCGCAGAGTACAACGTGCTGGTGCACAACAACGAGCTGTACTGCATCGATGTGAGCCAGGCGGTGGAGCTGGACCACCCCCGCGCCTTCGACTTCCTGCGGGAGGGTGAGTGATGTTGGACTGGGGATTGTTGCTTGTCTGGTTTGTGGGGAGGGCGTCCGACTTCCTGCGGGAGGGTGAGCATTTGTGGCAGGGGCGCTGCTGCTGCCGATAAAAGCGCTGCAGCCCCAGTGTGCCGCATGCCATACTTGCTCCTGCCGCGCACACACCCTTGCCCGCCGCAACCTGCCCTTTGGCCGCAGACTGCCAGCACGTGAACGACTTCTTCCGGCGCGCGGGCGTGGCCACGCTGACCGTGCGCGAGCTGTTTGATTTCGTGGTGGACCCCGCGATTCAGGTGGGCAATCTGTTGCTGCTTCTGAGGAGACTTTGGCTAAAGACCGGCCATGTTGACTGTGCGGGAGTTTGCCTGTGTGGTCCAGCGCAGGCACAATGTGTGACCCACTGCATCCTTGAAATAGCTCCGCCCGTTGCACCTGAATTGCCACTGCAGGAGGGCGCCGACCTGGATGCTGAGCTGGACCGGCTCATGGAGGTGGCCTCCAGGTGCGCTTATCAATTGGCTCTTGTCATTTTGTCAAATGGCAAGCATTGTAGCGTGCCCATCTGCTCGCAACTGCCTCTCCTGCAACCGCGGGCTGCGGGCTGCGATGCTCTTAAGATTAACAATGATCACTTCTGCAAGCTGTGCGCGTTGCCTGATGCCCCTGGCCCTGCGGCCTTGATGTCCGCCTGCAGCCGGCCCATCACGCTGACGGCTGAGCAGGAGGTGGCGGACCGCGTGTTTGCTCAGGTGAGGACGCGCTTTGATGTAGCTGCTCTAGTTGCTGTTGCGTGTGCCAGCAAGTCGCGCGCCTCAAACCCCGTGGCTTGCCCCCAGGGCCCCCGCCTATGCTGTGACATGGTATACCACACACTGCCATGCTGTTCATCCCAGCTTGCATCCTGTCCACCAACTGTTACTCCTGCCGCCTCTTATGCCAACTGCTCTCCATTGTCCTGCCCTGCGGTGCTTTCACAGGCCTACATCCCCAAGAAGCTGGAGGAAGTGGTGAACTACGAGCGGGACCATGCCCGCCTGACCTCCGGAAAGGACACAGGTGCGCGCCCTGCCTGCCCTGCCTCCTGTGCTTGCACTGCGCCGCGCTGCTCCAGCACGAAGCCCCTTGACAGCAATGTGAGGAGATGTTGCAACCCAGCGGCCCCCTTCCCACTTCTGCCTCAGCTTGTGGCCAACGCCGTTTCCCTCTGTCCTGCCATGCAGAGGGCATTTACTACCAAGCGCTGGCCGGCATGAAGCCAGATATGAGCGGCGCACGCACGCCCAGCCAGGCGCAGCAGGCGCAGCAGCAGCAGCAGCAAGAGCAGCCGCAGGCCTTTGCGGCGGCAACAGCAGCAGCAGCAGCTGGGGACAGCCAGCAGCCGCCGGCAGGACAGCAGGCAGCAGCTGGGCAGGCGGCAGCCGCCGGTGAGCCCGCGCTGCCGCCTCAGCAGCAGCCGGCGCCAGGCGATGCCGCCGCCAGCGGCAGCAGCGGGCCAGAGGACACAACAGACGCGTCACAGGCAGCGGCAGCGGCAGCGGAGGATGCAGCAGCCGAGGAGGGCGGCGGCGGCGGCAAAAAGAAGCGCGTCACATTTGCGGATGAACAGTCGGGCAGCGAGGACGGCAGCGGCAGCGGCAGCGACTCGGAATGGGAGGAGCGGCCGAAGATGACAAAGGACCAAATTAAGGAGGCACGCAAGGCGCACAAGAAGGAGGTGAAGGAGGCGAATGCGGAGCGGCGCAAGCAGAAGATGCCCAAGCACGTGAAGAAGCGGGCCACCAAGACGGGCAACAAGAAGAAATGAGGAGGCTCACAAATTTGTGGCCAAGAAATTTGTGCAGTGTTGAAAGTAGTCCTTCACTCTGCTTGCCTAGTGCTCTCCAAAGCTGCAGTAGGCATCACAGTTGTAACAACACCTCACCGCAATTGATCAAAGAAGCGGACCACCAAAACGGGCAACAAGGAGAAGTGAGGAGGAGCCCAGCATTGGACGAGCCCAACGCACTGACCAGCACCAGCGCTGCAAGCCCCAGTTCTGCTGCCGGCTGCTGCATGCCTTGATAGCTTTTGTGGGCATGCATTGGTTGGTAGTGTAAATGTCACTGCGCCTGGGGGTTGACGAGGCGGGCTGCTACTTTGGCTGAGCTGCCTTTGCAAGCAATAAGATAGCATCCTGGAGCTTTGCAAGTGGCTGTTACAGAAACAACGTCCAGTGTGTCGCAGACAGGTGCAAGCTTGTGCCACGGCGGCGCAGGCCACTGCACCACACAGCGAACACATCAAGGGTCTGTGGTGCGCTGGCCCGCCGCCGCCGCTCGGCTCGCCTGCTCCTGGCCGGACGATCGGAAGCCGTGCAAGTGCTCCTCTTGCAGCGAAGAGGCCCGCCGATCAGCTGCAGCGCTGCTCAGCCACCGTGCCGGCACGCCTGCTGCTGCTGCTGCGTCCTGCGCCCCGTCTGCTGAGGCACTTGGCACGCCCGGCTGCTGCTGTGCAGAGGGAAGCGAGCTGCTGGCTGTGCTGGCTAGGGCACAGCTGTCCTGTGGCCTGCCTGCGCCTGCTGCCTGCTGCGAGGTACCACAGCTGGCCGCGCTGTGCCAGCTGGGCGCACTCTCTGGGGGGCGTGCTGCATCCAGTGCTCCGCTGCTCTGAGCCGACCCCTCCTGAGTGCTGCCCTGCGCGGTCTTGAAGCTGCCAAACTCGTCCCCGCCGCCACTATGCTGCAGCCGCCGCTGGGACGGCCCGGCAGAGACGCTGCCATGTGCCCCGCCGCTGCTACCTGGGCCCGATAACCCCAGCTGGCTCAGCACTGCCGCCAGGCTGCTGCCGTGGCTGGAGGGCACTTCCTGCAAACAGGAATGGAAGGCGGGGCCGAGTTGGGCGGATCATCAGGGGTGGAACTGGACTGCTGTGGCTCCCATGCACCTGCCTTGCCATCCCAGGCAGCACCTCGCAGGCAGCCCAACAGCGCCTCAGCCACCTGCATGAGCCCAAGCCGCCCCAGGCAGCAGCAGCAGCAGCACAGCCTTGCCTGAATGAGGTGGCTGCCTGCCGCCGACCCCGCCTGCCCGCTGCTGGCCTGCTGCTCTGGAGTGGCCGACCGTTGGAACAGCCCAAGGAAGCCCTTGCGAGGGGTGGAGCCGCTAGCCTGCCCGCCATCACTGCCGCCGTTGCTGCCTGCTGCCTTTGCCTGGCCGGATGGCAGCACGAGGGGCAGTGCTGAGGGCTGCTCGGCCAGCTGGAAGCTGCCATAAGAGCCAACCAGGGAGCCTCCCAGTGCTGGTGTCGGTGCCGACTGCTGCTGCTGCGGCTGCTGCAGCTGGGAGGGCCTTCCCGCCCCGCGCTGCCCGCCGGCGGCACCGGCCGCAGCTGCCGCCGCCTGCTGCCGCAGAGCTGTCAGCTGGGCCACGTCAAATGTGGCCGACATCTGTAGCGGCCGGGCGGGTGCACGCATGGGCGCAGGTGCCGGCGCCGGCGAGTCAAAGGGTGAGGGTGCCGACAGCAGGCAGCGGTTGGACTGAGCCGAGAAGGCTTCCCACTTGTGCTGCGCAGCTGCTGCATCTGCCGGCGAGCGCGGCGAGAGCCCTGCGACCCCTGCTGCCTGCTGCGCTGCCGTGCTGCTGCCTGCCGCTTCCAGCCCATCCTGCTGCGCCTGCTGCACCTGCTCCACCTGCTGCGCCGCTGCTGTCTGCCCGCCGCCCGCCGCAGCCGCACCGTGCGCTGCCTGAGCCTGGGCAGGCGCACTGCTGCCCGCGGGCTGTGCAGCTTGGAAGGGTGCAAAGCTGGGGGCGGTGCCTGGCGGGTCGCAGTGCGGGTAGGCCAGCAGGGCCTTGCTCAGCTGCGGGTCGAGGTCTAGCAGGTCCACATCTCCAATCGACTTGTCGATCCGCACCTGCTGCGTGCCCACTGCAGGGAGTGCGCAGCAGTACAGGCAGGGAGGGGCAGGGGTTAGCGAGGGCAAGCGAGAATGGACAATCCAGTTGCGCCCAGGCATTTGCAATGCAGGCAAATGCGCAGCACAGGCGCAGCGCAATGCCTGCCATGCAAGTTGTAGCGGCTCTGCATGCCACCGGCTCTAAACCATCAACAAACTGCAACGCCAGCAGAGCCGCACCTGAGGCAAGGCGGTCGGGCGCCTGCCATGCGTCCCACTGCACTGCATCCGCCCTGCCACGTGGCGGCGGCGGCAGCGCCGGCGGCCGCCGGAAGCTGTTGCTGAGGGAGCGTGCGACGGTGCGAGGCGACGGCTCTGCATGCTGCTGCGCCTGCTGTGCCGCAGTGCCTGCCTCGCCGCCTGCCGTTGCACTGCTGCCCACTTGCTCTAGCACAGCCGCAACTTCGGCTGCCTCCACAGTCGGCTGCTGCACCAGCTTGTTCACCCGAGCTACCGCATCCATCACAGTTTCCGCCCCGTTGATCTGCTCTAGCACTTTGAGCTGCCGCGCGCTCCAAGGCTTGCTGCAGACAGAATCGCAGAGGACAGCTGAGGTGGCGGCTCACAAACGCAACCGCAGCATGACAGCAGGGACTGCACAGTGCAGTCCAACTTGAGACAAGTGAACAGCTGCTGATTGCAATGCGTGCTACAGGCCAATCATGCCTGGCATCCACAATGACTACACTAAAACCCCACCCACCTGAGCGCGTCGGTGAGCATGTCTTGCAGCGCGCGCTTGGGCCAGCGGGGCACGTCCTGCCGCAGGTAATGCACCTGCAAACCACAAAGGCAGGGCAGAGCGGTGGCAGCCAGAGATTAGGATCAGCGCAGCCAGCTGCAGTGCCTGCCCGCCAGCTGCCCGGCTGTGAGGATGCTACACTGCTGAGACACTCCCCCACAGGCAAGCTTGCAAGAAGAAGAAGGAAAGTCCCCATACCATTTCCTCAAAGTCATGCATGTTGAGGAGGTCGTGTTGGCACGAGGTCACGAGCGCGACGGCAATCTGCAAGGGCCAGTGGCAGCGACATGCACGCTCAGGGCCTGGTGTGAGCCGCACACAAGGGCAATGGCTGCACACCGCATGAGCACTCATCTCAATCCAGCCCAGCGCTGCACTGCAGTGCACTGCGCACAGCACAGCTGCAGGCGGTGCCAAGCCGACACGCGCCTTGAGGACGGGTGACGCCACATGCTGCCCTGTGAGCAGCACGTCCATGACCCTCGCCGCAAAGTGGAATGGGAAGTCGGACGCGAAGCAGGTGATCAGCCAGGAGGAGGCCTGCGGGAGGAGACAGCGATGGCAGCGGTGACAGGGCAGCACATGACACCACGCAATGTGGGGCGGTTGCGCAGGCTCAAATTTGCTGCACACAAGTTCGCACTCTTACCAGCCCTGACTCTCTCCCCACCAGCGCCCGCTTACCCGCCAGCACCCCAACTGTGCACCAAGCCAGCCCACTCACATAGAGCACCGGCAGCACGGCATNGCGCCTCCAGGTGCGCCGCCAGCCGCGGCGGCAGCAGCTTGGACAGCTGCCACAGCCGGATTTGCAGCAGGGACATGTCGGGCAGGTACATTTCCCGCAGGCCGCGCTGCCGCATGAGCAGCGAGAGTGCGCAGTACGCCTCCGCTTCGGTGGGCAGGTAGGTCAGCAGCAGGCCTGCCAGGAAATTCATGCCCTGCGGCGGTGAAAGAGGCAGTGGGAAGGCGCAGAGTGAGGAGGGATGCAGTGAGCATGCAGGCGGGGCAGGGACGGCAGCAGGCTGCAAATGAGGCGCAGCCCGCACGCATGCTCCTTGCCATGCTCTGCAGTGCGCTGCCTTTCGCCGGCATGCCACGATAGCAGCAGCATCATGGTTTTGCGAAAGCAGCATCGCCATGCCTTGGCATGCCAGCCCCCATATCTGCATGGTCCCAGCAGCACAGCGGCAGGCCAGCCACCCAGCACCAGCCACCCAGGTCCCCACACCTGGGTGTAGCCAATCTCTGGGTCTGCCAGCGCATATGCCCGCAGCACATTGAGCATGGCTCGCTGGCCCTCCTCCGTGGACAGGCGGGGGTGGTTGGGGAATGTGCGGTGCACGTCCTTCTCGATCTCTCCAAGCACCTCGGGCGCCAGCTTCTGCCAAGGGGAAGGAGGAAGGGAGGAAAGGTGCATGGAGCGCGCATCGGCAGCCATGTGGTCGCAGCAACGGCAGTGGCAGTGAATGCAGTGCTAAGCTCGCAGCGTCTTGCAACAGCCGCTGGCAAAATGTGGCATGGCATGGTGCAGGCTGGCACGCCACCGCCTGGCATGCCGTCCGAACGGGCACGTTGGCCCCTACATGGCTGCGGCCGCATCCCGTACTTTGCAGCCCATGCCGCACCTCGAACAGCGAGTCACGGTACTCGGCCATCACCGCCGGCCCCCGCGCGCTCTTGCGCTGCAGCTGGCTGAGCCACAGCTCTGTGCGCATCTGCAGCAAGCAAAGGTTTGGGGAAAGGTGAGGCATGTGTGTTTAGAACATTGGGGACGGTGCGGGCATGCCGCGGGCACCGCATGCCGACTGGCTGGCCTGCTGTGGGCTACCCCTGACCCCTGCGGCCCCCACCACACCTCCAGCCCACGCTCACCGATGCCGGGACGTCATGGAACACAACTTTCCCCACTTGCAGGTCGACGGTGTCCGAATATGCGCCGCCGTCGGCGGCGGCCTGGCCCGCCACGCTGCCCACGACGTCAAACACCTGGGTGGCCAGCCATCCTGCAAACTGTGCCAGCCCCGCCATGGCCGCGGAGCTGCCCTAGGGGCGCGCGAGCGACCAGAACCGAATGGGCGGGCCGCGGCCGGCTTCCTGGCGCCCTGCCAGGCCTCCAGAAGCGATCCGAAGTGCGATCAGGGCGTGTGAGCATGCCTCGACCGCCATTGGAGCCATGTGCAGCTGCGCATTCGCCTGCTGCGTGCTGGCCCCGCATGGCTCTCTTGCCGGCCCTGGGCTGCCTGGCGCGGCACAGTTCCCCCTGTCTCCCCCCTCCCCAGCACCCCGGTGAGGCTCAGAGCCGTGCTCTGTCCCTCTCCCCCAGAACCGCCCGCCCAGCCAACCACCCGCAGCCATGCGCGAGGTCATCTCCATCCATATTGGTTGAGTCGTGGGGAGGTGCTTGGGGCAGGGCCGCCGTGATCGGGGCCGTGCAGCCGCCTGCCGCGTTCAAATTGACCGTCGCCGGCGCCTCGGGGGCTGCCGGCTGCCCTGCTGCCCGCCCCAGCTGATCGGCGGCCTGGATCAGGGCCATGAGCGCGGCCGGCAGCCGCCAGGCCCGCCGCTTGGCCTGCCGCGGTGCTGKRGGNCWGCCNNM
This sequence comes from Chlorella ohadii, assembly GCA_025026875.1. Lineage (NCBI taxonomy): Eukaryota > Viridiplantae > Chlorophyta > Trebouxiophyceae > Chlorellales > Chlorellaceae > Chlorella > Chlorella ohadii. Next base: position 135,972 of record JADXDR010000144.1, read on the forward strand.
GCKGC
>JADXDR010000145.1:0-20055 GCA_025026875.1 Chlorella ohadii
GAGCGTCGCATGCAAGGGCCAACGGCAGCCTCTATCCCCGCCCCACCCGCTGCGCGTGCTGCCGGCGTCGCCGCTGCTGCAGGTGTCCAAGTTGCCAATGTCCTTGCCACATGCAACTTGAGAGGATCCGAATAGTTGGTACTCCGATTCGTATCGGTACGCTCCAGCCGTTGGACAAGTGTTCTGCGCGCCAGGGGTGGGAGGGGGTGCAGGCGGTGGGCACGGCGCTGGTCGGCCGTTGCCCTGGGCCCTCCCCGCCCGCGCGCCCCGTTACTCACTCTGCAGCAATCTTGCCGCTCTGCGGCAGGTCCTTGAAGCGGGAGTCCCACAGGCTGCCGTCCAGCAGCTGGCTCTCGCTGCCGGCCGTCCCAAACACGGGCGGAAGCACATGGGGCTCGCTGGAGGGGCTCATGGTGCCGGGTTGGTGGCTGCGGATCGGTGGGAGGGGTGGAGGGCAGGCAAACAGCTCGTGGTGGATTGATCCCCAGCCAGGRGGGCCGGCAATCACGTGGGGGTAGCCCTCAGCACACACAGCAGGGCAAATGGGGCGCGCATTGACTCGCTCGATTCCGGCTCTGGCTGGGGTTGGGGCCGTTTCCCGCGCTCACAGGCGTCTGCCACAGCCCTGGGGAGCCCCAGGCACGCTGCCCGCCAACGCAGGCGAGCGCTGCCGCCSCCCGCCCCGCCGCAGGCCCGGCAGGGTGGCCCGAACGTGTGGATGGGCCCAGCCGCAGGGAGACCCCAACCCAATGCAGATCTGCCCGTCATCTCACCACTTGAACCCCTGCCACAGCTGCCACAACCCGGCACCCACGACAGGGTCGTCTTCGTGGGCACTGGGGGCCCAGCTGCAGCCCTGTCGTGCCTGCACCGGCCAGGCGCCGAGCGCCGCAGCCGCGCCCACATGCCGCACAGGGGACCATGCCGTGCAGGCCGGCTTTGCAAGTGTTTCCTGGCTTGAGTGAGGCTGCTTGCAGCCTGCAGCGCTGCTGTGCATGCTCAGCAGTGCCGTGCGGTGCTGACGCTCAACGGAGGCCGCCCTTCTCCCGGCGCCCTGCTGCTGCCTGGCCGGGATGACAGGGTGGAGTGACAGAGTTCAGCGGGGGGCAGCACAGCACCTGCCTGGCAGAGCCTGTGCTGTAACAGGATGGGGGACTTGCAAGTCCTTCTCCCAGCTGGCGGTTATGGTATCCAGCTTGGCAATCCGCCAGCAGCGCATGCAAGGACAGGAAAGCTGATCGTAAGGTAGATTCTCGGATCGCTGCCAAAGTCCGCTCCAGTCAGTCTTGTTGCTGCTGCCATGCCTATGCAGAATATGCAGACATTGGGGCTACGCGGCTCGTGGCGAGAGATACAGCATGTGCGGTATGGCGTACTGGCACATGGGCTGAGAAGATAGCTGGGGCGTCTTGGGCAGGGCATTCAAGGCACAAAAGGCNTGGCATACTTTGTCGCCGCCGCTCCACTTTAACTGCACACATGCGCTGCATGCTGAGTTTCCTGCTAGCAGCGCTGCTGTTGATCACCATGCCATCAGCTCCATCAGCTACAAGCTGTTGAGCAGTGCTGTGTGTTGACCTTCGCTGCCGCTGGCTGGCCTGCGGCTGCGCATATGGCTGCCGACTGTTGAGCTACACATCCAGCAGCAGGCCGCCGGAGCGGGCTGCATCCCTGCCGGCTGCCATTGCCACTCTCAAGGTACCGATCGAACAAAAGGCAAGCTACAGCACACCCCTTGTGTGTCGCAGCGGGCTGCAAAGTTGCTGTTGAGGGTGAGTAGATCCTAGCGCTGGCGGTGGTGCCTGTGGCGGAATTCGACAAGGTGTTGAGCAGCTGTTCTGGCAGGTCTCGGTGCCACAGTATGTCCGCACAGCGCTGGTCTGTTGAAGGCTCTGACCAGGCCCACAAACGTCATATGCAGGCGGATGTATCATTGCTTTGCTGCTGCCATGTCTGTGAGCTGCCTCAGGCTAAACAGCTGGTCCCCGCACCTTAGTTGCCTTTAGCTGCACTACCTCTTAAGCGCTGAAGGCGGGCAGCGTGCCTGGGGCTCCCCAGGGCTGTGGCAGACGCCTGTGAGCGCGGGAAACGGCCCCAACCCCAGCCAGAGCCGGAATCGAGCGAGTCAATGCGCGCCCCATTTGCCCTGCTGTGTGTGCTGAGGGCTACCCCCACGTGATTGCCGGCCCTCCTGGCTGGGGATCAATCCACCACGAGCTGTTTGCCTGCCCTCCACCCCTCCCACCGATCCGCAGCCACCAACCCGGCACCATGAGCCCCTCCAGCGAGCCCCATGTGCTTCCGCCCGTGTTTGGGACGGCCGGCAGCGAGAGCCAGCTGCTGGACGGCAGCCTGTGGGACTCCCGCTTCAAGGACCTGCCGCAGAGCGGCAAGATTGCTGCAGAGTGAGTAACGAGGCGCGCGGGCGGGGAGGGCCCAGGGCAACGGCCGACCAGCGCCGTGCCCACCGCCTGCACCCCCTCCCACCCCTGGCGCGCAGAACACTTGTCCAACGGCTGGAGCGTACCGATACGAATCGGAGTACCAACTATTCGGATCCTCTCAAGTTGCATGTGGCAAGGACATTGGCAACTTGGACACCTGCAGCAGCGGCGACGCCGGCAGCACGCGCAGCGGGTGGGGCGGGGATAGAGGCTGCCGTTGGCCCTTGCATGCGACGCTCTCGATCGGCTTACGACACTCCACAGCTGCCCATAAGTTGTCAGAAGCTGCTGGGCACGGCGTGCGCCGCTGGGGGCCTCGCTCGCGCGCCCAGTATGGCGTTGGCGGCCCTGCGCCGGGCGCTGCAGCGCGGAGCTGGATCAGAAGCGGTTCTAGCAGCTTGTGACAGCCGTGCGGCAGCAGCGGGACGCCCGTCAGCGGGCGCTTTCAGCGGCGCCCGATGGCTGAGCGGCGTGCCCGTGCACGAGGTGCGAAGCAGGCTGGGCAGGAGTGGATTGCTGCTGGTTTAAAGCTGATTCCGTTTCAAGTATTTCACTTTACACTGCTGACGTGATTGAGGCTGTGAGGGTGCCAGCTGCTGTGCCGCGAGCTTGGAACTCGGCACCCCGCTCGTCGACACTCGTGAGCCCCCGTCCCTCAGCAGCTCCCCCTGTTCCATTCGTGGCAAACCTCGCTCACGGCTGACAAATATTCCATTGCCACTGGCAGGATGAGGAGGACCACTCGCGCCCCACCACGCCCTGGGTGCGCAGCGTGATCAGCGGCGTGGACCTCATGCGAGATGCCCGGGTGGGTGCTGGGCTGCGTTGTGCTTTGGTTGGTCCCTTGCTGCACTGCCGGCTCAGCTGTGTGTTTGGGATGTGGTCAGCGCCGGGGACCTCATGCGGCCTGGGCTTCCTCAGCTGCCTGGTGGCTGTCACTGTTGCTGTGGCCACCGACCTCAACCGGCCCCGCTTCTCTTTGCGACCCGTGCTGCTTGCCTGCAGTACAACAAAGGTCTGGCCTTCAGCCAGCTGGAGCGCGACCGGCTGTACCTGCGGGGCCTGCTGCCGCCCGCGGTGCTGAGCCAGGAGGTGCAGGCGGAGCGGGTGATGACCAACATCCGCAGGTGGGGTGGCCGCACAACAGCCTGGCCGCACGACAGCTTGCCTGGGCACTTTTGCGTTAAAAATTTTGTTTGGGTTAATTTGCCCAGTGGTGGCTTGCTCTGCCTGCAGGGAGCGGCAGGGGGGTATGCAAGGCTGATGGGGTGCCAGCCAGGCCGTTGCTCAGCCATGCTGCTCAGTCCTGCCTGCCTCCCACCCGCCCGCTTCCGCCCCTGCAGCAAGCGCAATGGCGTGGACCAGCACACGTACCTGATGAGCCTGCAGGAGCGCAACGAGCGCCTCTTCTACTACGTCCTCTCACAGGTGATGAAATATTGCCGGCCAGCACAGGTGGCGGGCGGGGGGAGGCCAGCTGTGCTGCGCAGTGCACTTGCCACGGAGCACCCAAGCCAGCCAGCCCATCCTGCATGCTGGGGGTTGCTGCCAGTTGCGTGCCCATGCCTGACCTCAGAAAGGCTTGCAAACAAGGCACCGCAGCACCCTNCCCCATGCAATGTCCCGTGCAATGCTCGGCGTCTAGATGCCACACCTGCCTGTACACTGCCCTTGCAAACAAGGCACCACAGNCCATCTCCCACGCCCCCCTTGCCACAGAACCTGGAGGAGCTGCTGCCCATCATGGTGCAGCCAGTCACCGGCGAGTACTGCGAGGGCTACAGCCTCATGTTCCGCAGGTGCCTGCCTGCTCGGGGGGCTGGTGGCTGGGAGCGGCAGCCTGCACAGGGCTGCACGGGCAGCTGGCTGGTCGTGGGCCAGGGCTTTGGGAGCGGCAGCTTTGCTTCGCTTTTTGCTTCGCTTTGAGCTTCGCTTTGCTTCGCTTCTCTGAGCTTCGCTTCGCTGCGTGCTTCTCACGGACCTTGTGGTCCCTGCACCCATTGCTTTCCACGTGCAGCCTGCCGCACTTTGACTTGGACTCGCATTGGCTCTCCACCCCTACTCTGCAGCCTGCCGCGCGCCATGTACCTGTCCCTGGAGGACAAGGGCTCCGTGTTCTCCATCTTCAAAAACTGGCCGGAGCGGCGCATCAAGGCCATCTGCCTGACCGACGGGCAGAGCGTGGGGCACCTGGGCGACCTGGGCGTGCAGGTGGGGGAGGCTCACTTTGCCGGTGCAATTGTGGCTGTTGTGCAAGGTGCAATGGGCTGGATGTGCCGCACCTAGCAACTGATTCACCCCGTGGTGCCCCTGCAGGTGCTTGCTGCTTCCCAGCGCTGCACCGCAAGAAGCCACTGCTTCCAGCCTGCCCTGCCTGTTGGCGCTCCTGCCCTGCAGGCCATAGGCGTGCCCATTGCCCGCCTGGCGCTGTACACCGCATGCGGCGGCATCGTGCCCTCAGCCTGCCTGCCGGTCACCATTGATGCCGGCACAGACAATGAGGCGCTGCTGCAGGTTGGGGGCAGTGGTTTACTGGCTTGGGCTTTCGTGGAAGGTCCTGCATTACCACAGCATAGCACGCCTTTGCCTCAGATCAAACCTACATGTGCCTGTTACAGCATCCAAACGTATCCCCACCGCAGGACCCCATCTATGTGGGAGGCAAGCACCGGCGGGTGCGGGGCGATGCCTACTGGGAGCTGATGGATGAGTTCCTCACAGCTGTGCGGCGGCGGTATGGCACCTCAGGTGGGCGGGCGCCCGGCGCAGTTGTTGGCACGCCAAGATGGCAAGCATGCAGTTGCAGGCAGGCGCATGGGCGCACGGCGGGCGGCGGGGCCCCCAGCGCCGGCCGCATGTGCCTCTGCAGCATCCCACTACCATTGCTCGCCGATGTCTGACTCACGTTGCAAAACCTGGCCACTGCCCACGTGCAGTGCTGATCGACTTTGCCAGCATGGACTACGGCACACAGAGCAAGCTGATTGGCGCGTACCGCGGCATGTTCCCCATGTACAGCGATGCGGGTAGGTGGAGGTTGTTGGCGAGAAGTTTATGTGTGCCGTTGGCGCCTCCTGAAGGCTGGAAATGATTGGAGTTGCGGAGGGCTCCTTGTATCCACAGTTGATTCGGCCGCTCCCCCACAACCTCTGCCCCTCTTGCAGCCTTTGGCTTGCCCACGGCGGTGATGGCAGCCATCTATGCAGCACTGCCACCGGGCGCCTCCCTGCTGAGCCAGCGCTTCATGCTGGTGGGTTGGCTGGAGGGCCGTGGGGTGGGGAGCGCCTGCGTGCACGCTGTGGCATGTCTCACATTTGCAGCAGTGGGTTGATCTTCGGTTTCATGCAAGCCCACCAGTCCAGCTGTGCCTCACTGGCAACGTTTCATGCCTTCATGCCACCCGTTCTCTCACCTGCCTTGCAAGTGGGCGAGCCGCCATTGCTGACGGCCATTGCAAATATCCCACATCCTCAACCCTGTCCCATCCCTTATTGCAGGCGGGCGAGTCGCCGCGGCTGACCGCCATTGCAGGGCTCCAATAGCCCCCACTGATTTTGGTTTTTTCTGACTTGCGCGCCTGCTGTTCCCTTGTTACACGCTAGGTGGGCGAGTCGCCGCGGCTGACTGCCATTGCGGAGCTGCTGGAGGAGGCGGTGCAGCGGGAGGACGGGCGCGGCACGGTGCTGGATGCGCGCCAGATCATCCACCTGGTGGACAGCAAGGCAAGTTGGAGATGGTCAGCTCGGGTGTGCCGGGGCAGGGCAGCATGGCATGTGGCAGCGCCCTGTCATCTGTGGGTCAGCATCTGGTGGACAGCAAGTTGAAGATGCGGTGGCAGGGCTGAGTGAGGGTGTTCCAGGGCAGGGCAGCGCCCGGTTGCGAGGCTGCCCTGTCAAAGCTTTGTCATCTGTGGCGCCTGCCTGCCCTCAAGCCTGGGCTGGCGAGCTTGTGGCGGCTTGCTGGGTGCACATTGCGCTTGGTGGCGTGGGCTCAGGCGGTTGCTGGCTCTGCCCATCTCAGCCAGTGCGTCACTCCCCTGCCCGCTTTCCCACCTGGTGCAGGGCCTGGTGGTGCGGGACCGGGCAGACGCAGAGCACCTGGAGGACCACAAGCTTCCGTACGCGCAGGTGGGTTCCACACTTGCTGCACCGTCTCAGGCATCTTGCTTGCCTCTCACTGTCAACCAGGTGGGCTGCCGTGAGCCCACAACGTTGGTTCTGAGACTGCTGCGTGTCATCTCGCTTTCAACAGGATCGTGCCCCCTGCGACAGCCTGCTGGAGGCTGTGCGCCAAATCAAGCCCACAGTGCTCATCGGCCTGTCCGACGATGTGCCGCCGCACGCGTTTGATCGCGAGGTGCGCTAAATAGAAGGGATTAGGCGGTGGTTTGTGGTGTGCAAGTGGTTTGGCTGGCTACAGCATGGGTGAGTCCGCTGCCTCTGTTGGATTGCATACTGCCCGCCTGTGCAGTGCTCCACCCGGCGGCATGCCCGCTGCGATCACTGCCACCCTACTCCTGTGCCCTGCAGGTCTGTGAGGCCCTGGCTGCCGGATGCGAGCGGCCGCTCATCCTGCCGCTGTCCCGCAAGTCAGCTGATGGCCGGCTGGAGGCTTCAGAGGTTGAGCCCACCGATGCGCTGGCCTGGACGCAGGTCGGCCTGTGGGGCGGGGCGGAGGGCAGTACGCCTGCTGGCTAATGTGGGGAGTAGAAGCAGGAAGGCTGGCTGTTCACGATGATATCACACGCAGTGTTTCCTTCTGCATGCTGCTGTGTCTCCATGTCCTACTGGCCACCACTGCAGGGTTTGCACACGCTGCAGGCAGCACCAGCGTCCCACCGGTGCTCTGCGCCACACCTACCCCCTGCATCAGACCTGCGCTCTGCGCTGCCACACCCTTCCTCTGCGCCGCCACCCCTTTCCTCTGCAGGGCCGCGCCCTGTTTGCGGACAAGGTGACCAGCGGGCCGGTGGCGCTGCCGGGCGGCGGCGTGCGGCAGCTGCGCAAGGTGGACACCACCTACATCTTCCCTGGTGAGCCCCTAAGCTCGAGCCTTGCACTCAAAGAAGCAACAGTTGGATAGGCAGTAGGAAGGGGGGCCTCCAGTAGGCTGCTCTTGTGCACCGGAAGTGGCCGGGCAATACTTGCACCTGCAAAAGAAGTCACAGCCTGGCACAGAGCGCCCACTCTGAACGTGCAGTTGTGGCACTTGCTTCATCCATCGCTGATACCCTGCCTGCAGGCCTGGCGCTGGGGGTGATGATGTCTCGGTCCACCCGCGTGCGCGAGGACATGCTGCTGGAGGCCGCAAAGGTGGATGGTCGCTCTGCTGTGCATGCTGTGCTGTGCATGTACCGTGGTGGATTGCATTGCCCTGCTGTGGTCCCTGCTTGTCCTCGTCTCGGTTTCCCAGTGTTGGCGGTTTGCGTGCCACATGCCCCATCCCACACTGGCTGCTGCCCCACAAACCCCAACTTGTGCAGGCCGTGGCGAGGCGGGTGCCGGATGAGGACCGCGCTGCGGGGGCCCTCATGCCCCCCACAGATGCACTGCGCGACATCGCAGGTGGGCTGCCCGGCCTGGCATGATGGGAGCCGGTTTGCGGGGCTGCAGAGAGTGTGCGTGCCGGCTGCTTGTCCAGCGCATGGTCCCTCTTGTCCGCACTGCCACTCTCTAAGGACTTCCCGCGGAGCCCACTCACACCGACTCTCTTCCACCCTCCACCCTCCCACCTGCACCTGCAGCCCATGTGGCAGCCGCCGTGGCGAACAAGGCCTACAACGTTGGAGTAGCCACCGAGCTGCCTCGGCCACACGACCTGCTGGGCACTGCACACAGCTGGATGCACAACCCTCGCTACCGCCGGTATCGCTGAGCCAACCAGGCGGCCACATGCAGCTGGCTGCAAAGCAAGGCGCCGGCAAGCAAGGGCCGCGCATGCGATTTTTCTGTGGCGCATCAGTTTACACTGCATTTTGGCAGCTTTCCCTCCTGTATCTATTCCGCGTTTCCATACAGTTGACTGACTCTATCTGTGGCTCCCTCCCTGCCCATTTCATCGGCGCTGACATTTCATCCCTGCCAACCTGAGCCATGTGACTGTTGATCACTGGTGTGCCTTCTCATTCTACGCCTTGCTTTACAGCAGCAAGCGGTAAAAGGCAACGGGGCAGGCATACCTTATTATTCCAGCAATGGAGCAGAATGCAACTGGATGAAACGCGTGGGCAAAAGGGGGCTGGGCCAGCAACCAAGCCGCGGGCGCATGATACAGAGCTGAGGGCGCGGTGGTAGGAGGGGAACGGCGCAACTGGGCTGGAGAGGAGAGCAAAGCAATTCAGCAAGGAAGCGCTCATCAGAGGTCGAGTGCATCACACACAGCGGAACGTCAAATGGTGGCAAGTGTGGAGGGTCGCAGCGATAGAGGATAGGGCTCAGGTACGGCGGTCAACGGGAGATGCAGCAAAACAAGCAGTGGGGACCAACCAGGGCGGGGTGCCAAAAGCGCACAGGTTGCCGGCGGGAAGCAGGGGCTCCAGGTGACAAGCCTCTGCGGCAGCAGCCCACCCCGCTGCGTGTTATTGCTCCCACACACGCTGCTGCGGCTGCGGCGGCGGTGGCGGGCCTGCTTTCTTGGGCGTGGGCCACCGCTTGCACACTTCAGTGAGCACCGGCAGGGTCATGAACGAGATGACGTCTGCACGGAGCAGAGGCAGCAGCAAGCGGTCTTGAGCCGGAGCAGCGCACGCAGCAAGGGGCACGCATTTGCGCTGCCCAACTTGGCTGCGGCGCACAGCTGCAAAAGCACGCGCAGAAACATGCCACACCCTGCACAGCTTGGCAAACCCGGCTGCATGGCACAGGCGGCCTTGCATGGGCAGTAAAGGCAGCTTGGGGCACTCAGCACACCCTGCAACCTGGCTGCCACAGCCAGCGCAGCCCTGCATTGGAACGTGTACATCGCAGTGGCCTGCATGGGCAGCAAGGGCACAGCCCAGGCACGCACCCGGGTTGCGCTGCACCAGTGCCAGCCACTCCTCGGGATTGATCACCCCGTCCTTGGTCAGGTCCATCTCGTTGAACGTCTGCAGAGTGATAATGATGAACGATTGCTCAGTGATGCTGCAGAATGGCAGTAGAACGCGACGGGCCCTGATTGCAGTCCTTGGTCAGGTCCATCTTGTTGAACGTCTGCGCAGAACGGGTTGCTTTGCGCTTGGTTTAGGCAGGCCGTCTGATGATGTTGAAGGGCAGCAGGGCACAGGACACCTGCTCTCCATGAAACACGCCGCATGCCACGCTGCACCACCTGGAAAGATCAGGCGCCCCTGCCCAAACACCACCACACCCAAACCCTCCCACTCCTGCCACCTGGTCCACGATGTCGTCCAGCGCCACCTCGTCCAGGTCCACGTCCGGGTTGTCAGCCATCAGCGCCACCTGGGCATCGATTGAAGGGGCAGGGCGGCAGACAACGATTTAGGACAGGCTGGAGGAGCTGATTCAGGGGCATTCTCCATGGTGCTCAATGGAGCGTATTGCGCCGATGTGTGCTCATTCAGCATCAGCATGTCAACACTGTTGCACAGCCGTGTCGCACAGCCGTGTTGCACAGCGCATCACAGCCGCACCAGGAAGCGCTTGAGCTCCGGCCGCTCGATGCGCCCCGTGGCATCAATGTCGTAAATGCGGAAGGCGACTGCTTGCAAGGAAGGAGAGAGGGGAGAGCCAGTTGGGTGGTGTGCAGCAATGTAACTGTGATTTTGCAGCGAGATGTGCATGGCGACACCGTGGAGAAGGGTGGCAGGCAGCTGCACCCCCGCACTTGAGTCGCAGTTTGAAGCAGCTTGCCACCGCTGCTGTGCGCTATCCGCTCCCTGCCTCCCACTCACACTTGGCCTTCTCCACGAGCGGCGCGTGGGGGTGGAACACCGACAGGCTGCGCACAAACTCCCCAAACTCGATCACTTGGTTGTGCTTGATGTCAAAGAGGGTGAACACCTGCGGGCGGCAGACAACGGAGTGGCAGCTGAGCTTCGGGTAGCAAGCAGGCAAGCAAGAGGCAGCAGGGGCAGCAGCCACTCCCAGACCCAGCCGCAGCAGCGCAGCGGGTGCAGCGCAGGCAGCGGGCAACACAGCCACTTGCCCGCTCCGCAAACAGGTTGTCCTTGTTGGCCTTGAACAGCGCCCACATGAACTCGTCCTTGTGGATCAGGTTGTCCTGGTGCAGCTCTGGCGGCAGGAACATTTGGAGGCGGGGGCAAGCGGCGCTGAGAACACAGGCGTGTGCTGGTGCTGGCGCTGCCCACGGCAGGTTCAGGCACAAGGATCGGCAGCAGCAGCAGTGCACATGATGAGCAAGGAAAGGGAACACAGGCCATCTTGAGTGCATCATCAGTACCACAGGCAGCAGGCTGTTTGGCCCTAAGGCAAAGGCTGTTTGGCCCTAAGGCAAACTGCCTGCCACAACCTACTGCCACCCCATCTCAACGCAACCGCCAGAACAGCCAGGGAAAGAAGCGCACCATTGCTGAGCTTGGTGTACAGCTCTCGCAGCGCCAGCACCTCGTCCCTCGTGACTGCGCAGCAGGCAGGAGTCCAATGCATGATACAACGATTCATGCGTGCAGCAGCGTTGACGACCAGCCAGCTTGCTCTCCGACCCGGCGGCGCCGGCGGTGGGGTGCGTTGGGGGCAACGCAGCCTAGGGCTGCCCTGGCCAGGCACCTGGCAGCCTGCCCCGTTGTCACGAACTTGCACATGTCTCTCCCAGCACATCCAACGCACTAGATGCCCGCAGCGCGCTCACAGTAGGTGTCCCGCGCCAGGGCCTCCGGCGAGTCAGGGTCTGCAGGCGTTGGAGCATTTTGTACCTTGCGCAGGCCACTGTTGGCGCGGTTGGGCGGCGGCTCAGCCACCGCCGGCGCGCTATATGCGCAGCCCATTTTCAGCAGCCGCTGCTAGAGCATCTGGGCCTGCTGCTACTGATCAGTTGCTGCGGTCAGACAGAGGGTGCTCTGCACTGTGGACAGACGCGCCTTGGCTGGAAGTTTGAGGCTTCTCATGCGCCGCCAGCGCGGCGGCCAGCGGCGGCTGGCACTTGCATTCTGCGGCCCCCCGTAGACTTGCATGCTTGCTCACGATTCAAGCATCCTGCCATGTTCCACAGGGTACTCCTGACTCGGGCAGCGGCGGCCGGAGCTGCCTTCCCGGCTCTGCCCCCGCTCGCCCAGAGGCGCACAGCCTCCTCAGCTGCATCCAACATGTGTTTCGGTGAGAAAAGAGCATAGATAGAGGGCAATGCGGGTCGCAGGCAGCTCCGATGGGCGCCGCCGCCAATGGCAACACCCGGCGGCAATCGCCGCCGCCACTGATGGTGACCAGCTGCCCTGCGCTCACGAAGAGTGCTTGCACAATGCTGCACCGATGGTGACCAGCTGTGTAACACTGGCTGATACACTATAAACATTTGGGCCTAAACCCGCATTCCTCGCAGCCTGCGCTGTCTACGTGAGCGAGGCGCGTAACGCAGCAACTGTGGAGCGCCTGGAGCAGCTGGCACGCTCCTCTGAGGGCGCCTGCCTGGCCAACCTGTTTGTTGATGAGCCGGTGGGTGTGCGGCGCCAGTTGATGCATGGTGGCTCTGCAGTCTGCTGTCGGTTGCTGCCGGTGCCTCAATCAATGCCCTGCCGCGCAGCTGTTGGCTCGTCAAGCTGCCCTGGACAAGTCCTCAACTTCACACCCCTCTCCCGTCCCACCCTGATGCAGTACAACCGCACCAACTTCACCCTGGTGGGCCGCTCGCCGCCCCAGCTGGCGGCGGCGGTTGTGGCGCTGGCCCAAGAGGCGCTCCAACTGCTGGATATGCGGCGGCACACCGCCACCCACCCGCGGCTCGGCACTGTGGACCACATTTCCTGCCACCCGCTGACAGCCCTGCCGGCAGCCGCAGCACCAGGAGCAGCAGCCGGCGCGGAGCAGCAGCAGCGGCAGGCGAGGCAGCAGCCAGGAGAGCAGCAGGCATGCGGCAACTCAGCAGCAGTAGAGGCAGCACCCTCTGCAGCAGGCGCAGAGGCAGCCACGGCTGCTCTGGCACAGTCGATCGCTGTGCAACTGGGCAGCGGGCCGCACGCGCTGCCGGTGTTTACATACGGCTGGGCGCATCCACAGCGGCAGCCCCTGGATGAGATCCGCCGCCAGCTCGGTTACTTCCAAGGCGCCGCAGCCAGCAGCTGGCAGGGTGCGCTGGGCACAGTGCAGCTGCCGCTCGCGCCCTGCTATGGCCCGGCATCCGCACCGCCGCACAGCGGCGTGTGCTGTGTGGGCGCGGTGCCCTGGCTCATCAACTACAATGTGCTGCTGCACACGACCGACTTGGGGGCGGCACGAGCCGTTGCACGGGCCGTGAGCGAGCGCGGCGGCGGCCTGGCGGGCGTGCAAGCCATGGCGCTGCGGCACACAGACGGCATCGAGGTGGCGTGCAACCTTTTGGACCCAGCTGCCTCGCCGCCTGAGGCTGTGCTGGCGGCGGTGCAGCGGCTGGCGGCACAGCATGGCGGGCTGGTCGTGGGGCCAGCCTACCGCACCAACAAGTCGCCAGAGCAGCTGGTGGCAGCCGCCGCAGCACAGGGCGTGTGAGCAGTGCTTGAGGCTGGACAGATGCTCAGTACGTAGTCTGGCCGCTGCTGCTGTAAGCTCACACGGCCATTGCTTATGGACAGGTGTGGCTCATGCTACACTGGATGGTTGCTGCGGTGCATATTGGGGCTGCAGGGCCAAGTTTGCACTGCCTGGCGGTTCAGCCAACTTTAGAAATAGTGGCTGTATGGTTCTCATGTCGAGCTTTAGCCTGGCAAGCCAGCAGCAGCTGCCATCCTAACACTGCCAAGGCGTTGCCGCCCCAACGGCCAGCAGGGCGGTGTGGCGGCTGGCCGGCCGTCCTGCCGTCGCAGCGGATCGCCTTGATCCCCGAAGCCTCTGTAAGGTCACAGGAGGGCGGGGAGTGGGCTCAAGCCAACGCAACAGAGGGCCTGCTGCGCGTGGACTGCTCGCGAGAGGTCTCGCGACAGGCATTAGCAGCGCGCTGGGCTACGTGGCCCGACCGCATGTCAACTTGCCGCTGCGATCGAGGCAAACATTCTCAAGCCACTTGCACGCAGCGGAGACGCAGGGCCAACCTTTTCACACCCCGACCGCAGCTACAGCTACAGCCATGGCGCCCGTGCAGCTCAATTTTTCTGGCATGTTCCCCTGGCGGGTAAATGATTGCCCTTCAGCTGCGGGAGGGTGGGGTTTGAGGTCTGACCGCTGGCCCTGGCCAGTGGCAGGGCAGCCCTGCACGCCGCCCTGCCCCGCTTCGCGCGCCCCCCCTGCGGCTCCTTGACGCATGAAAGACAGTCAGTGAGGTCGGGGAGGAGCGCGAAGCGCCCCAGCCGGCCAGGGCCAGATGCCCTGCCGCCCGCCGCCAGCGGCGCCGCACTGACGGTGCCGCCTGTGCGGCCTGCGTGCGCAGTTGCCTCGCCCTGCAACACCTGCCTGACCAGCGCAACCTACCACCCACACCCCTGCATCTCCTGAAACCACCACCACTTGCTAGCTCCCGACAACCCGCGCCAGTGCCTCACTGGCCATGTATGGCCCGCGCTCTCCTCCCAACGGTCTCACCCGCCCCCGCCCCCACTCCGCCTTTCTGCGCAGACGTGGCACTTCAAGGGCGCATACGCTGTGTGGTTCATGACTGCCGTCTCCAGCAGCGCCTGCATCTACACCTGCATCCACGTGAGCCCTCCTGCCTGAGTCCGCTTTCATTTGAATGATTGCACTTCTGCTTGTGCCCGCTCGCCAAACGTGCACCCAAGCAAGTGCACGCTCAGCATGCCCAGCCGTGCCCCTGCCCTGATCTCATTCCCCACATCCTCCCTCCCTCCTTGCTTGCAGTACATCAAGAACAGGTGCGTCCGGGAGCAGCGCACATGACCACCGCAAGTGTGCACAGGGGCCTGCGCAGCTCGGCACATGCGCCTGTCACAAGCGATGCATCCTGCCCCAGCCCTGCATGTCTGGTCCACCCCGCCTTCAGCTTTGTTCTTCACCGTCACATCTGTGCCCCTGCGTCACCTTTTTCCCACCGCATGTGCACATTCCTCTTCTCGCCAGCCATGCCCGCCGGGCTGGCACATGCCGGTACCGCGCACCGCCTCGCCTCCGCTCATGTGCCTCTCCTCACCCCTGCCCGCCCTGCTTCCCTCCCTTCCTGACTTGCAGCCCCGACTTTGCGTGGCGCGAGGAGATGCGCAAGGATGAGGACCAGGAGAACTCCTTCCTGAAGGACCGCGCGCGGGCAAGTCGGGGCGCGCTTTGGGGGAGAGCGCGCAGCAGGCGCATGCCCAGCGACAGCAGGCCAGAGTCTGGCCCCGCGTGCACCAGCCAGTATCTGCCAGCACATGGGAGCTGCGTCAGTTCATGTGCACAGCATGCGTCAGTTTTCTGCAGCCTTGCCGACTCCAAAACAAACCACCTGTTCTGACACCTTACCTGCCCCCTGCCCCTCTCTCCTGCTCTCAGGACTCGCACGACAACAGCTTCTTCCGCAAGCTGGCCATGCTGCGCGACCGCTCCGTGAGTGGCAACCTTCTACCGCCTGGCATTTCCCTGCCGCATGGTGCTTGCCTTGTGTTTTGACTGTGCCCGTGCCCTGCCGCCTGCCTTGCCTGCTGGCCATGCCGCCTACCGCTGAGCTAGTAGTGCCCACAGCAGCTCATGCTGGCACTCACGAGCCCTCACACTGGCCCGCCCTCCCACCCGCCCCGCTCCTGCAGCTGCCCGGCGGCCCCAACGAGAAGGACACCCGCATCTTCCGCGGCTTTGCGTAAGCCCCTGGCGGCCCTCCCGGCGGCTTCATGTTGAGAAGCCCCGCCGCACCGGCCAGCGGCGCAAGCGGGCGGCGAGGGCCCAAGGCCTGAGGCCTCCCACCCCTCCCTTGCCCAGCTTGCGGCCACCGCTGGCGCTGGCGCAGCAGTGGCGAGCTGGCGCCACTGCGGGGACAGCCAGCGCGGCTTGGCAGCGCCGACACTTCGCTCAGGCAAGGCGGCCGCATCCGTGCTGGTGCTGGCCCGTAGTGCTCGCAGCCCCGCCTGCTCCTTGCGCTCTATGTATGTTTTATCCTCCCTCGTCTGCACTGCTTTTCCACCGCCCCCATTTTTGCGTGCCCTGTATGCTACTGAACGAATTTATGCCGTGCCCTGTGCAAGTGACACTCGCTCGCCCCGCCGCCCACGCGGTGCGGCAGCAGGTGCGGCAGCGTGGCCACCTGTTTGTGCTGCTCGTGCCGCGTCCCTTTGCTGCAACACTGTCATAGACTTCAGGGCCCCNTTGGCCCTGCCTGCGTGCACCACCCGCTGCCGGCGGCGGCGGCGGTGCCCCTCCCGCCGCCGTCCTTGCGCCCTCGCAGGGGCGGCGGCCCCGGCGGCGCCCGTTGCATCTAGCCCTGGCCCGCCTCCCTGGGCGTCAGGGGGTGCCTGTGCACCGGTTGGGGGCCCGTTTGGCGGCCGGTGCCCCGATTCACCAAGCTGCACAGCACTCGGAGCAGCCTGTGTCACGCAGCCCCGCGAGCAGGATCTGCATGGCGGCCTCAAACAGCGCGTTTTGACTCGCAGTTGCTCCAGTTTTAGGGTTAGCAAGCCGTCGCGGTTCCAGCCCCTTTCGCAACTCCACCAGCTCCCCCTGTCTGCACACGCCATGGCTCCCAAGGTTTTCAGCTGGAACTTCGTGAGTGGGGTCTCGGGGGGGCAGCAGCAGGCGTCACGCGCGCCCCAGCGCACCTGTTGGCTCGGCACTGACCGGCCCCTCACTGCTCCCCGCCTGCTCCCCTCCCCTCGCAGCCCGGCGCGTGAGTATGCTGCCACAGATCGCCTTTGTCGCTGCTGGGAGCTCTCCCAGGCCCGGCAGCCGCAGAACCTGGGATGACTGTCTGCTGAAGGACTGCTTGCAGCGTCCTTGGCGGGCCGCTCCCCGCGTCTTTCGATGCCAGCACGCATTTTAGAGCGGCTGGGCGCGGCGCGCGGGCCGGCAGGCCAGCGCCCTGCCCGCCGCCGTTCGAGGCGGGGGTTTTGCGGGGTTTAGCCGACCTTGCTGTTGCCTCCCCTCCCCACCTTGCCTGTTGCAGTTACGCCGTGCAGTTCATGACCGTGGTGTCGTGCACCGCCTGCGTGTACACTTGCTACCACTTCCTGGTCAAGAAGTGAGTGCATGCAGTACGCGCCTAGCGGCTGCCGCTCGCACCGGATGCGACGGCATGCATGCGACAACCAGCTCACCTGATGGATCACCTACGCCTGCGTGCATGCCTGCAGCAGCCTGTCTGCGCCCCGCCCAACGTGCTCAGCCTCGTGGCCCATCAGCATTCAATGCCCAGCCTCTTCTCGCCCCACCCCTGTGCCGCCTGCCTCCAACACTCAACCGCTGCCTCCCTTGCCCGCCCCCCTGCAGCCCGGATGTGCACTTTGTCAAGGAGCTGAAGCAGGACGAGCTGGCGGAGAGCGCGCGGTGGTCCCAGCAGGCCAAGGCCGTCCAGGGCAACGTGTTCCGCTGGCTGGCGCAGACGCGCGACACCGCCGCGGTGAGTGCGCCGGCGGCCGCCCCCGCTCTGCTTGCAAGGGCAGCATGGTGCGCACTTGACTGGAGACCCCAGGCAGCGGCAACTCTGCCGGACAGCCAGCCGGGTTGGGGCGGGTGGGCGGATAGGTGGCTGGACTAAGCAACTGCAGGGCTCGCAAGGAGCCAGCAAACGGCCCGCACATTGCACACTGGGTTTCATGCCCGTGCAACACTCCACACCATGGCCTTACACATGCGGCCCCTTGCTCCCTCCCTCCACTCATACCTGCAGGGCGAGCAGAAGGACACCCGCATCTTCCGCGTTTGAGCGCCCGCCAGGCTGCTGCGCTAAATCGGCGCGCAATACCAGCCGCTCACCGCCACTCGCCGCCGCTGCGCCCCCCTGTGCTTGCTCTCAGGGCCTGAGGCCCTCTGCCAGTCAGCCACCTGGGGCCGGCACCCCCTTGCCGCTATGATATGCGCCCCCAAAGCTGGAGTGAGGCATTGCGGAACCCAATGCTGTTTTTCCACCGCCCTGCTTTTAATATATCTGCCTCGAAGCACGGCTGACGGGCGAGCGCTCGCCCGCCAACGATGATAACCTGTTCTTTTATGCGTATGTGTAGCATCCCCTCTGCATTCGCTCAGCGTGTAACCTGTACCAAGATGATTATGTCAGAGCATGCAGGCGGGGCAGCGGTGTTGGTGCAACTGGGCAGGTCCGGTGGCACGGTGGACAGGTTCGGCCGCAGATGCACGGTTTTCGAGCTGCCCTTAGCAAGCGAGCAGCGGGTAGGGCTGCTCCACAAGCACACCGCTTGCACAATATATCTGAAAAAGCGGTGGGCTTGCTATATTACACACTCAGGAGTGGAATGGATGTACATGGCTCGTCTCAACTGCCCGCACTCGCACGCGCACGCCTGGCAATGTGCACTCAACAGATGGGGCCGCTCAGGTGCAGCCCTCGCGTGTGCACGAGCCGCCGTTGGCTGCGCCCTCACTGCCGGCTGTGCCGCTCGCGCTGCCTGCTCCTGCCTCCTTCAACGCCCGCTGCACTGCCTCTTGGAACACTTCGGGCGGCTGTGCGCCTGCAAAGTGAGAGCGGTGGGCNACAAGGGGGTGNCCNTTCATGCCAGAGTGCTGCTGCTGCATGCTGTCACAATCTTACCATCTGGCCACTAGACAGAAACTTAAAGGNNCACAGCACACACAGCTGTACTGCTGCTCTGCCCAAAGACCATGCTCCCCCCAACNATGCTGCGTGCACCTGAGAGCGCGTAGGCCTTGCTGTCCCCACTCTGGATGAGGAAGAAGGGCACGCCCGACACACGCAGTCTGCGGCAGCAGGAGCGCACCAGTGCAGGCTGTTTGTGTGCAGGCAGCTCACCGGTTTGGCCTGTATGATGCATGCCACATAAACTGCTATAGGCGTGCCTGGCGCACAGGCTGCACCGCCCAGCCGCAGCGCTGGGGGTTAGGCCAGCGGCTGCACACAGCTGTTAGGGACTGGGCACTCACTGCGACTTGGCCACCGCATCGTCCTGCTGCACCTCCGCGAGCAGCTCCCCGTCCAGCTCATCACCGCTGCAGCCAGGCGGTGGGGCTAGCGTGGTGAATGGCAGCAAGGGCAGGGCAGGTTGCGTGGTGGGCAGGCACTGCAAGCTCAGCCTTCCCTGCACTACTGCGCACCTGCCCACCGCCCTTCAACAGTGCCAGCCCTCTGTGCAGCCCTGCCCAACTCCTCCAGAACTGTCTAACCCCCTTCCTGCCCCCCNAGCCTCACCCCAGCGCCGCCTGCAGCTCCGCCTCTGGCAGGCCCAGCTGGCGCCCCACCTCCAGAAGCACCTCTGCATCTGAGATGTTGCCGCCCTCCTCGTAGCTGCGGGAGGGGAGGAGGGAGGGTTCGACGTGGCGTTTCTCAGCGGGGGCTGCAGCAGCAGGGCTCCAGCCTCCTTGCAGCCACTTCAACCTTACTCTGCCACACTCTAGACTTGCAGCCAAGCAGATGGCAACCATGCAAACGACAAATAGCAGGCTGGTGCAGCTGAGCTCGCACACCAGCTGGCCCCTCCACCCCCTCCCAGCCGGCTTGCCTCTTGCGGAACAGTGCCTCRTTGGCCTGGTGGCTCTTGCCGTGCCGCCGCGCCAGGGCCACAAGCACGTGGCCTGCAGAGGATGAGAGCCAGGGTGAGAGCGAGCTAATCTGAGGAGCCCTTTGGAGGCAGTCTGTTGGCAGGAGAGCGGCAGTGGAGTGCTCTCAAGCCGCCCAGCCGAGATGTTCCCCAGCATGGCTGCCTGGTCCAGCCGCCTGCCCGCCCGCCAACAGCCCACCAACCCACCCCTGCCTGATCCCAGCTGCCTGCCCGCTCTCCCACTCGCCCACCCACCCTTCACAGTGTTGGCCCTCCACTTCCAAGAGGCGAACTCTGCTCCGTCCTCACGCCCGCTGCCAATCACGCGCTGCATGAGCTGCGGCGCGTTGGGCCCAAACTTCTTCTTGAGTGCATCCTCAATCGGCTCGCCTGCAGCATGTGATGGGACACAGGGCAGGGCCGGGATCAACCTTTACTGCAACAGGTGCATTGTTTCTGTGCATCCGTGACTAGCATCCCCAGGTTCGTGTGCAGGGCAGTGCAGGCATGGGGGTCATCCACAGCACGTGCGATGCAGGCTTTGCGTGTGGCTGTCCTGAGCTGGCTGTGGACTGTGCAGCGATGAGCTGCCCGCAGCATGCAGGCAGGTTAGCGCAGCCAGCAGTGTGAGGCATGCTGCTGCTGCTCCTCCAGCTGCGGCAGCTGCTGCTGGGTCCGCTCACCGGCAGAAGGGGCGTTCCAGTCCAGCAGGTAGGCGTGCCTGCGGGGCAGCATGGACAAAGCACGACATGGTGGGTGTTCCAAAGACGTGAATGCAGTGCCAGCGTGCACTGGTCTGACGCAGCGCTGGCCGGCTGGGCTGAAAAAAGGAGCTGCAAGCATTGGCGTCAAARCNCYAGNCNYMAGNTGNWRAGCKYWCMA
>JADXDR010000145.1:20086-41286 GCA_025026875.1 Chlorella ohadii
TGCSANGYGCYWYGTNSRGCCTCCGGAGGCCCACGTAGCACCTGGCACAGTAGGGCGGAGGTGGGGCACGTCTGTCCTTTGAAAGCTCAGCAGCTTAGCTAGGCGGTGCACGAGACCCAATGGGKGTGTTCCGATGCACGGGCAGCCCCGCTGACCACCGCACCCCCTTCCAAACTCACCATGGGCAGGCCAGGTCGCTGAACACCGTCACTGCACAGTCAGTGGGATGTCAGCGAAAACAGTGTCAACAAAGGAAGACTCTGGCACCAGATGACGTCATCGAGACAGCCGGCGGCAACTTTGCCGGCGCTGCCGCCGGCGCCTGGCTGCACACCAGGGGCGGCGCGCTGGCGCGACCAAGTCAACGAGGTCACATAAAGCACTTGACCAGCGCCAGGGACCCACCCTTGACGCTCTGCCCCATTTTCGTGGCGAACCGGCGCGCAGACGAGTGGGAACCCACTGCGCGACCTCCCAATCGTGCCGCAGAGCCGAGCATTGGAAGCAAAGGTGCCGAAAGCGCCCGCACAGCAGCTCCCAGGTTGGGGGCTGGTCAGGCATTGGGCCCCATGCGCGCTGGCGAGCTTGCAAGCGCGATCCGCCAGCTCAACACCGTGGATCGGCGTCCGTAGAGTTGCGGCAGCGCTGCAGCGAGGGCCTCCAGGCAGCGAGCAGCGGGGCCACCGCTATGGAGGTGGAGCAGACCTCCACGTCGCAGCCGGCTGCTCCGGAGCTGCCCACGCTGACACTGGATGTGCTGCAGATCGTGAAGGATGCGCAGGGCCTGCACGGCCTCAAGCACTCGGACTACCAGCGCTACAGGTGCGCTGGGCGGGCAGGAACGGTGCTATTGTGATCTGAGGGGGCTTGATGGCGGCCTGGAGTCGCCGTCCGATCGCCTCACGGCCCAGGCTGACTGCTAGCCGCCGCCGCCCGCGCCGCCACCGCCGCCTGCTCGCTTCCTCACTCACTGCCCCCGCCTCTGCCCGCCCATGCAGGCAGTACTGCAGCCGCCGCCTGCGCCGCATCTACAAGGCCGTGCGCTTCCTGCACGGCCGCGGGCGCTACCAGAAGAAGAAGCTGGAGCCGGAGGCGGTCAAGGATGTGCGGTGAGCGGGAACTGACCGAGGGATGGCGCTGTTGATCATGCTGCCTCGGCTCGTCTGCTCTCGTTGAGATGAGCAGATGCTTTGATGGTCTCTGCGAGTCTGCAAGGCAATGGGCCACTCGGCCCTGTCCGCATCTTCCGCTGCTGCCATCTGCTGCCAACCTACCAACCGCCGCCGCCGCCCCTGCGTCCCTGCAGGCACCTGCACATCCCGCTGGTGCAGGCGGAGCGCGCCTGGGCGTACGCCATGGATCTGAAGGGCCAGCTGGAGCAGCAGATGGAGGCGCAGGTGGGAGCGGCCGCTTGCTGGGAGGGGGGAAGTTGATGCTTGCTTGCGGTGCCCCGCAGAAGCCAGCTCAGGTGCAGCAGGGAGCGAGATCTGGTGCCTGCTGTTTTGCATTGCGTGAGCATTGCAACTTGAGCAATAGCCGGCATGCATGCTGCGTAGCTGTGGAGCATATGATGCTTCGCTGGTTTCCTGCTGCGGCTCCTGACCTGCCTGCCCTGCCGGCCACCGTTTCCACTTCCGCCAGAAGCGGCAGCACCTGATCCGCCGCCTGGCCAAGGCGGTGAGGCATGCGGCTGAGCTGGTGCAGCTGACGGCGGCACGCTGCGACGCTCGCACGCAGGCAAGCGAGGGGGCCTGCAGCTTGCAAGGCTGGTGTGGATGGCTGCTGCGCCACGCTCGCAGGGGCTTTCAGCTGCACTGGCCTGCGCTGCCTGCCGATTGGTGCGAGTGTTCAAGGCATGCAGCGCCACGGCTGCCTGGCCGCGCAGCAGCGGCCAAGCCAACCACCTTGCACTGCATGCGCCTGCCCCTATGCTGCAGCTGGAGGCGGAGGCGTACAGCCTGTGGATGGCGGGCAGCCTGCTGCTGGAGAAGGAGAGCGACTGGGAGGGGGCGCTGGCGCGCTTCCTGCGGGCCAGGTGGGCAGGGGCTGTAGAGGCAGGGCCCGGTGGCAGGAAGCGCGCAGGAGCCTATGAGCTGCAGCCCCTGGGTAGCACCAATGCGCTTACGCACCTGCATCCATCGCCGCTGTGTGCTGCATATGTGGGCGTCCCACTTAGGGGGTTTTGGATGGATGTGTTGGGCACCGTCGGAGCACCTGGCAGCAGCAGCCCTGCACATCCTCAAAGATTTGACCCACGGTGCATTCCCTGGCACAGGAAGCGTTTTGAGAACTCCACCTCATTACTGAACTCGCTGCCCTTGCCTGCTTTCACTTCCTCCCAACCACGCAGGAAGCTGTTTGAGGAGCTGTCCAAGGTGGGCAGCTTTGAGCAGCAGGCGGTGTGCAAGCAGTTCCTGGACCAGGTGGAGCCAACCATCCGGTGAGCAGCTAGTGTTTTCTGCTTTTTGCAGCAGGCACCTTCTTGCTGTGCATGCCCACTTTGTGCTGCTCTGCAGCCGCCCTGAAGGCCTACAGCTAGAGTGCCCACTTCATCTCCTTCTTGGCGGCCACCCTAATGTAGCGGGCTCCTCTGTTGCCCATGAGCGTTATTGAGCCCACTGTTTTGTCCGTGCCCCTGCAGCTACTGCCAATACCAGACGAGCCGCAAGGGCGGCGCGGCACCCGACGCGGCAGCGCTGCTCGAGTCGATTGGCGGCGGCGGCTCCGACCAGCTGCAGGTGGCTGCACTGCCGATTTGTTTGCCTGGCCTGCAGAACATGGTTGCGAACACGCCATAAGTGCCGGCTGGCCTGAGGGGGCGTTGAGTGGCGGCTTGTCCGAGGGGTTGGGGCTTCCAGTTGCCTGCCGCAACCTTGTGAAGAGCTCAGCTGCCCACCTGCCTGCCCTGCCCCGCCCTGCCTGCAGTCCAAGCTGGCCAGCCTGGCGGCTCAGGCCAAGGCGGCGCAGGCGGCAGCCACCTCCAGCCTCAGCTGGAACGGGGAGAGCTATGCGGTGGGTACCTCGCTGGCTTGGTCGCGCAGTCTGGGTTGTTGTGCAGGGCCTTGGATGCTGTGCAGGCGATGACCTGCACATGTTGTACAGGATGCCGCTGCAATTGCAAGTAGTGGGCGGTGATTACCTGCCACACTGCGTGCTGAGCCTGGCCAGCCCGGCACTCGCTGCCGCACCCTGTGCCTTGTGGCTGCCTGCCAAGGCAATCAATCGCCGTGCCCGCCCCATGCAGGTCCGCGACGACAAGATCCGCGTGCCGCTGCACACCGCCCAGGTGCGTGCGCGAGGGGACAGCGTGCAGGACTCACCCCGGCACATGGTGCATCGCAAGGATTTGCGGTCCTTCCACCCCGCTAATATGCAGGCTGAACCTGCCAACCCATCACATCCCAACCTCTCCCTCTGTGCGCTGTTGTCCCTCCGTGTGCAGGAGCTGCAAGCTGAGCTGGACGGCGCAATGGATGTGGACGCAGCAGGCGCCGGCGGCGAGCTGGACGCCCGTGTGTCGCTCTTCGACCGATGCATCAATGCGTACGGCGAGGCACGGGCCGCCATCAAGAGCGTGCTGCAGCTGGGCGCCAGTGAGTGCGGCGGGCTGGGCGGTTGTGTGGGCATACACAACCACACGCTGCTGTTTCGTTGTTGTGGATGTTGAAGAAGCGGACGAGCATCGTGCATCAGCTTGCGGCTCAACTTTTCGGCCCTGGCCGGCCCTTGCTGCAGGCGGCGCGGACAGCGAGCAGCTGCGACAGGAGCTGCTGTCGCTGGACAGGGCGGTGCAGGGGCTGGCGCTGGAGCTCACGATACGGGTGCGGATACACGATGCGGTACTGCAGGTGGTCCTGGAGGGATGCCATGCCATGCCAAGCCTGCAACGTTGCACAGGCCGCCTGCATGTGAGTCGTGACTCGTTGCTGCACGTTGTGGGAGGCAGGTTGCTGCTTCTTCAAACACTTGCACTTGGGCATGGACTGGACTGTCCCCCGCAACTTGCTTACCGCCCGGCGGCACAAACCCATCCCCCTGCGGTCAATGCTTGCGGCACAACGACTTGTTTTGGCTGCTCCATATTCCTCAGCGGCTGCCATAGGCCACGGCCGCTGTGGTATGCTGCAGCCGCACACCCCGATTCCTGACATTTTAACCCTCTTGTTGCTACAACATGCCTGCACTCGCCTGCAAGGCAGTCTTGGCAGCCCTGGGGTACTTCCTTGGATAGCTCATGCCATGCCCATCTGCTCACACCTGCCTGCCTCTGCCCCACCCCTGCCCACCCGCAACAGCGCAACCTGTTCCTTGCGGCGGACGCCGAGGCGCGCTTTGCCCGCACGCAGCGCCGCCAGCTGTCGGGCAGCAAGGCGAGCAGCAAGGATGGGCCGCGGGAGCGGCCAGCAAGGGCAGAGGATGTGGTGCGGCTCTACGACACGCTCATTGCAAACGGTGAGATCGGGGATGCGGCAGCGCAGGAGAGTTGGGGAATCCCTGTTCGCACCGCTCTGGTATGGAGCTGACCGCATGCTGCCGACATCGCATGCTGCCGACAATACTTGCATTTCGTAGCGGCTGCGCTGCCTGCTCCATACTGCTCAACACAGCATTGCTATGCTGTCGCCCCCTCCTTTGCAGTGCTTGAGCTGAATGAGCTGGCGGGACACGTGGGCGGCGCCGCGGGCGAGATGCTCATGGACGACTGTGCAGCCAAGGTGAGCTCAAATGGAGTGGTGCACAGCTGGCCCCTTGCCCCACTCTCTAGACCCGTCCCCAACCCCCAGCACCTTCCAAGCAAACCCTTCCCTGCCCTGCGCCCCCGCCGCCCCTGCCGCAGCAAGCACACTACCAGGCGGCGCGCTGCGTGTTTGTGGCGCACTCGCTGCTGGCGGGCGGCAAGCCTCGCGAGGCCGCGGCGCTGTTCAGCCGCGCTGCTGACCGCTGCAAGCACGCCGCCAGGTGGGCGGTGTGTGTGGCCGAGTTTGGAAGTGCGGCGGCTTTTGCTGGATGGGAACTACGGTCCTACCACCAGCCCTTTCAACACATGAGCTTGCTCCCACATTGCGATGGCTGTCTTGCAGCCAGTACGTTTTCTGCTACACGGCTCCCACACATCACTACCCACCCTGCCGCACCTCATCCCTGTGCAGCCAATACGAGGGGTGTGCCAAGCCGGATGTGCCGGCGGGCGAGCACCTTGCGGCGCTGCAGGCGGGGGCCGCCTCCTGGGCCACTGTTGCGGCGGCGGAGCTGCAGGCGGGGGAGCTGCGAGACAAGGCGGCGGCGCAGGCGGGCATGGAGGGCATGAGCTTGGAGGGCGAGGCGGGTGAGTAAACGGGCGGGTGTGCAGCGGCCCGACTTGCAAAGCATGGGGGTGGTGCAGTGATGGCGGGTGCAGGGTGCCTGGTGCGTGCCGCTGCGAGCAGTTGAGGCACGCCTGGCTGTGCTGTCGTTGTCCCTCAACAACAAGCCGGCCCTTGTCAGTGGGGCCATCTACCTTGTTCCGCCATTCTGCCGCCCCACCGTGCTGCCCCCTCCTGCTTTCTGCCTGCCGCAGGCAAGAAGCGGGAGCGAGAGGAGCCGGACGCTTTCCTGCCGGAGGACCTGGATGCCTGGGAGGCGTTTGTGGGCTCCGGCAAGGGCCAGGCCCGCCTGTGCAGGTGCGCAGGGGCAGCTCGTGCTCGTGGAGCCGAGCAGGGCTGCTGCTGCTGCCCAGGGTTGGTCACTGCAGCAAAGCACTGCTGTACTTGCAAGCGCTTTCATGCATCAAGCGGAAGCTTCTTGCGTTGGCTGGGTGTGCAGTTGCCGCCCCTTCACCCAGCCCGAAACCGACCGCGCCCGACTCGTCCCGCCTGTCTGCAGGGTGCCGCCGCCGCCGCGCGCGGTGGCTGTGCGGCCCATTTTCCTGGACACCGCCCTCAACTACATCCAGCCCCCCGACCTGTCGCACCGCCTGCCCAAGAAGCAGGCGGCGGAGGCGCAGGGCACCTTCTCCCGCCTGTTTGGCGGCTGGGGAGCGCGCTGAGCTGGCGGGTGGAACGTTCATTGTTGTGCGAAGCCTTTTCGCCGCACCGAGGCTTGCCAGTCGCTGGCGGCAGGCAGCCACAACTCCCGCAGCTTGCTGAATTGTCTGGCCACTGGCTTTCACCAGTTGAGAGTGACAGTTTTAAACGATGGATGCCGTGTGGCACTCAGCATCAGTCGGCAGGCAGGGTTGGCATGCAGGAACAAACACACAGCTAGTCACAGGCTGCGGCAGGATGGCGCAGGCCTGCTGCAAAGACTGCAAAGCACATTCAACAGAGTGCGGTGCCAAGCTGGAAACACTGCCGCAGCAAAATCGTGCAAACTCCTGCTGTGTGCAGCTGTAAGGTGGCAGGTGGCTCTCAAGCACTGGCCCGCAAAGAAGCCACTCAAGTTAGCTGCTCCATGAGGAGCAAGCTGCTCCATGTACTACAAACTGCGCTTCCCTCACTTCCTGGCCTCCAGCTCCTCGTCACTCAGGATGTCCTGCTCGGTTGGGGATGGTGCAAAGGACATTATTGCGGCTGAGCACAGGCGGGCACCCGAGCTTGCCACCTGGGCCTCGCAGATGCAGGTAGCTGGCCTGCAGCATGTGCCAAATATCTCTGCCCTTCCCCCCCCACCCACCTCCTCCTCCGAGTCGGGCGGCAGCAGCGGCCCCGCCTCCTTGTACGCCTCCTCGCCTGCGGCAGGGCAAATGGCGCTTCATTGATGCACAGGCTTGTGTTCACAGCACATGGGCCAAAACACACACGGGCCAATTCACACAGTCCTGGCTGGGGATGCACTCCAAATCAGCCACGGCTGGCCAGTGCTCAGGCCCTCACCCGGGGCCTCCTCCGCCGGCGTCTCCTCCTCATCCAGGTGGCGCTCCTCCTCCCGCTGCTTCAGCCGGCGGCGGTGGATGTGGGCGCGCACGCTGCGCCGCGGAGCAGGATGTCGTGGCAAGGTGGGGTGTGGGGCGCATGAGACAGGCGCAGCACAGCAAGGGCCGGAAGGTGGAGTGATCTTTTGCCATGTGCACCTGCTCGGCGGCACGCCGGTTTCAAGCGCATGTGCAGAGCCATGAAAGCATGGACCCGTATCGGAAGTGTAAAGCAGCCTTAGGTTGGCTCACGCATAGTGCTCTGCCTCGTCGTCCTCCTCCTCGGACAGCGTCATGCCTGCAGCAAAGGGGCACGCGCGCCAGGATTTAGCGGGCCACACACGACGCTCCCCCGCAGGCGCTTGCCCGTGCAGCGCGGAACACACACTGCCCATGAAACATCTCGTTGCGCACACATGCCCGTTGCAAGGAGCCCCTCTTCTGCACCTGGCCTGAGGTCTCCCAGGTCCTCATCCTTGGCGCCGCCCTGCTCGCCGTGCTGGGTGAAGAAGGAGGCCTCAGCCGCCACCATGCCGCCCAGGCCGGCGATGCCGCCCGCCGCGGGGCTGCCGCCCAGCCGGCGGCCCCACAGGCGGCTGCCTGCTGCTGCGGCTGCTGCACTGGCGCCCAGGGCCCCCGCACGGCCCATTCCGAGGCAGCCAGGTGCGGAGGGGCTGGTGTGCAGCAGGCGGGAAGCAGCCGAGGCTGCTGTGGTGCCCAGTAAGCGCCTCATGTTCTTAATAACAACAAGGAGACAACCCAAAGGGGGCCTGCACATTGTGTGGAGCCTGCCGTGCCTGCTCGGCTTCTGCCCCCATGCTCTTGGCTCCTCCTTCTTCCTCCCACTGCTGCTTCCTGCGCCATGGCGTCACCCACCATCCGTGTGGAAGTCTGGTCAGACATCGCCTGCCCTTGGGTGAGCACCTTACTGTGGCCGCTGCGTCCAAGGGCCCAGAGCAGAGGCCAGCGACTGGCCAGGAGCAAGTGGGCAGGGCACCAGCCCCTGCCACCAGCCAGCAGCCAGCCCACACCCCTGCCGACGCCTCTGCACTGCCGCCGCCGCCGCCACAACAAACAGCGCCCACACCCCTCAACCGCTGCAGTGCTGGATCGGGTGGTCGCGGCTGCAGCAAGCGCTGGCCGACTTCCAGGGGCAGGCGGCCTTTGACGTGCGCTGGAGGGCGTTCCTGCTGGACCCCGACTTTCCAGAGACAGGTGCAGCTGAGCTGGTCTGTGGCTGCAGTGTGATAATAATGCGACACGCTTGCTCCTCTGAACCCGCACATGATTGGCACCAGCCATCCACCTGCCTGCTATGACAGACTCAATGGCGTTGCCACCTTGCAACTGACCGCAGGCGAGCACATTGAGTCGTACTACTCGCGGCGGTACGGCCCCGACCAAGCAGCCGCGCTGCGGCAGCGCCTGCACGACAGCGGTGGGGCGGGCTTTGGTGCTGGCTGGTCAAGGACAGCCAAAAGGCTGCTGGGTGACTGCTGTCAGGATTTGCAGAGGGGCTTGCCAAGGAGGGTAACAGAGCATCTGTATATTGCTTTGGCTCCCTCTCTGCAGCCACATGTCTGTCGTTTTTTTGCTCCCTCCTGCCCCGCAGGCAAGTGGGATGGCGCCCCCTTTGCAAACTGGCACTGGCGGCCGCACACGCAAGGCGCCCACGAGCTGATTGCACTCGCAGGCCGCTGCCGTCGCAGCCACGATGCTGTGGGCCTCCTCTTCCGCCGCACGTGAGGCGGGTGAAAGGCTGTCCGATGGTTAGCACAGGCCAGCGGCAACTTGGTGGCTGGCTCCAACCCAGCAACCTGGCTGCTTGAAAGTGCTAGCGCTGCCAAGCCGCTTAGGCTGCTCCAGAATAGGGTTCCGGCCCTGCCGTCTGGTGCACCATCACACCTTGTGAGCCACAGATACGAGGAGGGCGCCAATGTGTCGGAGCGGCGGGAGCTGCTGGACGCTGCCTGCCAGCTGGGCCTGCTGCGCGAGTGAGCGACAGGGCTGTGGGCGGATGGGGGCTGTGAGGGTAAACCGGGGTGATAGCGGCAAGAGAGCAAGCCAGCAAGCCACCCTTTCAGCTTGCATGTTCAACTTCACAGTCCGCTGTTGCTCCCACCTGTGTGCCAGTGAGGGCGAGGCGTGGCTGGGCAGCCAGGAGGCGGCGGCGGTGGTGGCGGCTGAGGACAGCGAGGCGAAGCACAAGTGAGCTGGAGGGTGGTTGGAGCAGAGCAGGGCGGGTGCACAGCGAGCGGCTGGAGACATGTCTGTGAACGCAACGGGCATGTGCACACGTCTCACTTCTGTTGGTTCAGAAGCATTGCAGACATACAACACAGTCTGCATATGGCTCTCTCTCATTGTCGGCTGACCATNTNCCCCCTGCACCAACCCATGCCGTCCATGCAGGCGCGGCATCGATGCGGTGCCCACGTTCTACATCAGCTGCGGCAGCAGCAAGGAGGTGCAGATGGTGGGGGCGGAGAGCGTGAAGGCCTTCGAGGTGGCTTTTCGCAAGGTGGGCTGCTCACAATTTCTCTGCCTCTAAAGCTCAACCTGTTAGCCTCCCACTAGATGGCAAAAACAAGAGTGTCGACCGCGTCGACGTGGGTTTCAGCAGATTCGCAGGCAGCCCTGCTCAGGGGGCCTGCTCGCCCTCATACACGAAGGATCGCAACCCAGGAGGTCGATTTTTCTGAGCCGCCCAGCCGGCCCTCTTTCTGCGCAGGTGCTGCACGAGGCCGGCGGCACCCCCACCTCCCCGCCCACCTCCCCTGAGAAGGCAGGGGCAGCCGGCGATGGCAAGGCACAAGGGCCAGCTGTGCCACAGTCGGCTAAGCATGCTGCGGCAGCGGAGTGATGAGCAACATTCTGAAGCGTTCCTTTAAGCGCCTGCATTGTCTGCCTGGTCTGCTCGCATGGTTGTACTTTGTTTACATGCACTGTGCCATGCTGTTGCATCTAATATGTGAAGGCATTATCAACTGGGAGCCTCAGCAGCTGGTGTGGGGGCTGTGGCTGCTTGTGACAAACTGCCGTTTGTCCTACCGCGCTTGCCTACTGGTGCAGCTGCTGAGCTGCCTGCCTCTCTTGGATCTCGTGCTCGCTTTTGCTCACCTATTGCACCATCAGGCTGCTGCTGTGCAGCCGCAAAAGCGCTCGGCTCGCACTGCTGCCGCCCTGGCCGCTGCTGCTCCACAATAGCGGCAGCCGGAGCAGCAGCAGCAGCAGGCTCCTGGAGCATCCTCTCCTGCTGCGCCGCTGCCGGCCCTTCTCCTGCAAGCTGCTGCTGCTGCTGCTGCTGCTGCTGCTGCTCCCACGCCGCCGGCAGCTGCTCCGTGCCACCGTCCGCGCCGCTGCCGTCCTCCTCCGTGCTGCCCACCAGAGCCGACAGCTTGATAATGGTTCGGGCGTGGCTGCCCACGTTGCGGGTGTTGATGCTGGCGGCATAGGGCAGGAAGCCGGCCAGCTGCACCAGCCGCTGCCGCGCCTGGGACAGCTTGCGGTCCAGCGTTCGCCGCATGAGCTGCAGGCTTGATGACACGTGGTCTAGAGAGAGGGATACCTGCAGGGCGGCGGGTTGGTGGATTGGCGGCGGGCGGGAGGCGTTCGTGAGGAGCGTCGAACGCTTGCTGGACCCGGCAGTGCTTTGCAAGGGTCAGCTCTCCATTCTCACACCGGCCAGCAGCGGTGGTGCACAGCACTCCGAAACAGCGGCGCCGCCTCTGAGGCAGAGCTGCACTGCTTGACGCAGCGTGCATGCATGCCAGCATGCCACCCACCGTGTTCATTTCCGCCGCCAGCACAATGGCCGCCCCCACAGTGGCTAGCGGATACTGCCTCCGCTCCAGCTGCGCCTGCGGCGGAGGGGAACACAGGGAGGGAAACTTTGTGGCTGTAAGACCATTGAAATCTGCTCCCCGGCCATGCAGCTGTGGCTGCCACAGGGCCGCAGTCAAGCCAGCAGCGGAGCATCCCCTCCCACCTGCATCCAGTCGACCAGCATGGCAGCGTCCCGGCGCAGCGCCGCCGCCACGTCGGAACTGAGCGCCCCCTGCTGCACGAGCTCAGCCGTCACCCTGTCGCAGCTGCGTGGCAGCAGGTCTGCAGCTAGCAGCAGCGGCGGCTGCAGGGCCAACAGGCGGCACAGGGCGCAGTAGTGCCGGCCCAGCTGCCGAGCCTCGATCTGGGTGCTGATCGCCAGGTCGGCCAGAGTGAGCGGCAGGCTGTTCAGCCTGCAGGGCGGTTGGGAAGGTTGAGTGGCTAACAGAGGGGATGCAGTGGAGGGTCAGGGAAGCAAGCAGAGTCTGTGCAAACGCACAGCTTTGTGAAAAAAACAATGCAGCCCATTCTAGCCGGCCATCCTACCCAAGCCAGCCAGCCAACTGCTCCTCCAAGCCCACGCGCACCTGCAGGCGGCATACGCCGCGGACGCGGCCAGCAAGTCGCGCCGCCAGTTGCCCATCAGCGTGGGAATGGCCTGCTGCAGCACATGCAGCGCCTGGTCCACAACCGGCGGCTGCAGGCGCAGCAGGGCGCAGTACTCGCGCACCCGGCCCTTCAGCTTGCCCTGGAGAGGGGAGTCGAGAGGGTGTGGTAGGTGCAGGGAGCGGTCGGTTAGGCTTGCGAGGGTCAGCAAGTTAGGAGGTTTGCTCACTCACAATGCTTCCGATACCCAGCAATTGCAGCAGTGGTCATCGCGGAACATAGGGAGTCTCTGCGCTCAGCAGCCCTGTACCTGGCTGCTGCTCTGCCGCCGCTGGATGGCTAGCCCAGCGCCGCTGGGGGCCAACGCCAGCGCTGCCGCCCGCTCCCCTGCACACAGCATGGAGCAGCCAGCCATGAGTTCGGCTCATGATCTGCCAACGCATGTTCAGCTGAATGAACATCCACATCCATCAAGTCTTGCAGAACTACGAGCACCGCACACCACCCATGTCAAGCTGCTCGCCTGTGTCTGCTGCCGCCACATAGGTCGTGCCCACCGCCGCGCCGCTGCCCTCGTCAAACTGCTGCCCGTGGACCAGCAGCTCCTCTGACTGCACTGCGCCGCACTCCTGGCAGGCCGACACGCCAGCCACCACATCAAACTCGATCGCATCTGCGCCGCACTTGCCGCAGACGCCCTCCGACATCGAGGGTGGCGGTGGCGGCGGCGCCGACGGTGCCCCGGCCATCTGCGGCGTGTCGGCGGGCTGCCGAGCGGTCCGTGAGCTCCGAAGACGGGTATAGAGAAGCTTGTGGTCGAGCGGCGGCGCCCTGGAGCGGCGGCCAGCGTTTGCGAAGCGGGGCCCGCGCCCCTGGTGCACGCCTGGGCTACGAGGACGCGTGAGCGCAGTTTAGGAGGGGCGACGTGAAAGTTGGTGCTCTCCGATGCGGCCCTGAGGGTCGCAGCAGGCCGGCGCTGCGGGCGCTGTCGATGCCGCCGTCCGGCGGCAGTGACGTTGCCTGGTGGCCCAAGTAAGCTTATTTCAACTGGGAGGATGTTGCTTGCTTCTCTCACCATGATCCGTAACAAGTCTTCTTCTGGCAACTCAGAATCGCAGGATGCGTCAATGTGCAATGGGTACGAGCACGATACGAACAAATTGCAATGCATCGCAAAGGCAGCATTTCCTCGATTCCTGGCAACCGCTCATGCCTGCTGGCCCTCGCCATCACTGGCCCACCCGCCGTCTGCGGCCAGCGCATCCTCGCCATCCGAGTCCATGTCAGCGGCCGAATCGGTCTCACTTCCCCCGCTGCCTTCTGAGCCCTCGCCCTCCTCATCTAGCTCTTCCTCCTCATCACTGCCCAGCTCTAACTCACTGCCCTCCGCCTCGCTGTCGCCCTGCTGCAGGCGTCGCGCCTCATGTGTCGCCACGTCAGCGGGGAGGAAGGAGCGCACCACGATGCTGGCATCCAGGCTGGCGCTGACCAGGCGCGTCGCGTCCAGGGCCAGCGCCCACACCTGCAGTTGCAATTAGGCGGCAGGGTGGAGTNGGTGGGGTTGGCCCAGGCGAGTGGCGGCAACAGGTGCGGGCGTTGGGCATCATCTGTCACCAGCAGAGACATGCATGATGGCAGCACACATGCAGCTTGCACTCTGCCCCACAAATATCGTTCAGCCTACTGCAGCTGTAGCCGTGCTCTGCTACAAAAGCAGCCAAGCTCACCCGCTCGCGGTGGGCCGGCAGGACCGTGCGTGCCTGCAGCTTGCTGGGAGCCGTGCCCTGCCCGCCAGCCTCGCTGCTGCTACCCGTGCCAGCGGCACTGCTGGCTGGGCGGCGCAGGTCGACGAGCTGCACCGTGCCATTGCCGCAGCCCACCGCCAGGCGCCAGTCATCCATCTGCAGTTTAGAGGTTTGGCGGGCAGCAACTTCAGCACAAGAGGCAACAAATGCTTGCCACGTACCAAGCTCTGCACCACAGGTCAGAGCACATCAGTCCAGCTGACATGGTCCAAACCCATGCACCTTGGGCCAGCACGCAACCGCCCTCCCACACCCAGCCTCAGCGCGCCCACGCACCTGCAGGCAGTAGGGCAGGGAGCCCAGGGGCAGCACCGCCTGCGTGCGCCCCGCCCGCAGGTCCCAGAGCCTCAGCGCGCAGTCGGCGCCTCCGGTGGCCAGCTGCGTGCCGCTCTGCTGGTGGCAGAGCACGCTCGCAGCGTGGCCCCGAAGATCGTGCAGCAGCGCGCGCCTGGGAGGAAGAGGGGCAGGATGGGTTACTGGTTAAGGGCACTGCATGGGTAGTCACTCTGTCAAGTGCAGTTAGCACACCAACACACCAAAAGATAAGACCCACTGAAGGCACAGGGACCCCAGGGCAGCCAGGCCGCTGCACCCACCTCTCCATGCTCCACACTTTGACGAGGCCGCCGCCCGAGCCAGCCACCAGCCAGCCCGTTTCGCGCTGCGGCCGGCAAGGGGAACGGCAAGCACATAGAGCTGTCAAGGACTGGCACCAGGAAAGCATGCCCAGGAGTGGGCAGATCAGGTGTGGAGTGTCACAAGGCCAGCATGCAAGCAATCCCATACCAGCTCCAATGCTTTGCTGCTGCCAGCTGCCAGTTCTGCCTGCCCACCTNGAAGGACAGAGTGGCCANGCCATGCGAGTNCCCCGCCAGACTGCACTTGAAGTCGAGCTCATCGTCCTCTGTGGACCACAGGTGCACCTGGCCGTCTGCCCCCGAGTCCCCAGTGGCGCACAGCCCGCTGTCCAGCTGCAGGCAGCTTGTGTCCGGCGCTGGGTTGGCGAGCATGTGCAGCTGTGGCGCCCGGGCGCGGGCAGGGGCTGCGCCAGCTGCGCTGTCCAATGCAACGGCCTGCCACGTAGGAAGGCGGCGGCGGTGCGGGGTGTCCGCTGCATCAGAACCGTCCTCCACATCGCTGCTGCTGCCCTCGCCGCTCATGTCGGCATCCTCGCTCTCCTCAGCCTCCTGCGCAGGTTGGAGGGGCAACCATGTGAGCACGCAGCCCGCCAAGCACACATGGGTTTCGCACAGATGCTGCACAAGTAGCACAAGCAGTGCAGCACAACAGGAGCACCACACTGCCCCAACTCAACCCACAGCTCCAGCCCATTTCACTCCCTGCCCAGCGCACCTCGAGTACCCGCTGGATGCCAGCCAGCGACCACAGTCCCAGCAGGCCCGACTCGCCGGCGGCCGCCAGCTGTTGCCCATCCACACCCACGCACTTGAGCGAGCAGGGAGCCAGGGCCGCCGACACGCCCACCCTGTGGAGCAGAGCAGAAGGCCAGTGCACTGTTTGGTGCACGTCTTAGCGTGCCCACAGGCCAGCTGGATTGGTTACCTGAGCACATGCGCTTCTCTGTTGGGCGCACAGCCCAGCTGCTGCACACACACTTTGGCACCCACGGGCGGGCACGCACGCCACCTCAGTACTCACCATACAGCACGTCACACTTTGCCCCCACCTGTGTGTGTCCAGGTCCCACAGCCGCACAGCGCCCTCATCGTCGCAGCTGGCCACGCGTGCGCCATCAAAGTGCATGCTCCAGATGGGCCCCTCGTGGCCCCGCATGTGCTCCAAGCACTGGCCGCTGCCCACGTCCCACAGCCTGCAGGATGCAGAGGATGGGCCAGGCAGGGCAACATTCTTCAACATCTCCTCAACGGCCAGTGCGGCAACAGAGGCGGCTGCAAGCTGCAAGCTGCCTCTCGGACTGCGCAGCTGTGCTCCAGCAAGCTGCAAGCCTGTCGCCGTGCCGCCACACCTCTTGCCCGCCGTACTCCCTCACCGTATGCTGCAGTCCTTGTGC
This sequence comes from Chlorella ohadii, assembly GCA_025026875.1. Classification (NCBI taxonomy): domain Eukaryota; kingdom Viridiplantae; phylum Chlorophyta; class Trebouxiophyceae; order Chlorellales; family Chlorellaceae; genus Chlorella; species Chlorella ohadii. The sequence goes on from JADXDR010000145.1 coordinate 35,244, forward strand.
AGGTAGGAGCCGCTGCAGGAGGCTAGCACTCCGTCCACCAGCTGTGCGCAGCGGATGTAGTCACGGTGCCCCACCAGCCGCTGCCAGCCGCTGCGCCCTGCATGCCAGTTGGCCTNCGCCCCCACGCGCTCACGGTAGGCGCGCCGCCACGTGTCGCTGGCACCGTTGGCGGCGGCAGGTCCTGCTGCGCCATCAGGCATCTGCAGGGATGCCGGATGGGTAGCAATGTATTAGAAGCACAACTGCAGCCAGCTGTCAGCTGTCTCAGACAACTTAGCGAGTTTGCAAGCCCAGTGGCCCTCCTGCCACCATCCCGCCCTACCTGAGGCAGCGCCTGCGGGAACAGCCGGGCAGATGGGCAGCCCAGGCTGCTGCCGCCGCTTCGGCTGCCCACAATGCGCTTGCTCCGTCGGAAGTCCTTCTGCGCATTGCGGAGGTGGGGCGAGAGGTGCATTTGCAGCGGCACCCTGGCAGGAAACACAAGTTTGAGCGGCGGCCGCGGCGGCAAACCCCAAGTGCCTCTTGAGCCACACCGGCCGCGTTTGCCGGCCCCCTCGCTCACCAGATAGCGCTCTTCCCATATCAGCTCGCAGCTGGAGGCCTCCCGCCACTCCCTACACACTGCAGACGCGGCGAGGAGGTCGCGGTGCGCCAGGGGCTGCAGGCAGCGCCGCAGCAGGTCGCCATGGAGATATAGAAAGTGTGAGGAGGACTCTGCAGCCTCGCCGCAGGCTGCAGGGCCCGCGGTCGGCATATTGCGCGCGCGCTTCCTTGCACCACAGAGCAAAGGCCGTGGACGAGCACCTGCAGATGCACACCAAGCGGTGCAAGCGGCGGGAGAGGCATTGGAGCTATCCTTGGCTGGTGCAATGCCCCACGCTGCGCTGAGCGCCGCCGCCGAACGCGCTCGGCATGGGTGGGCTTGTTCAATCGATTACAGTGAACCAAATGGGAGCTCGGGTCGTCACGAGTAGCAGCAGTAATCTGAGTAAATGTCTGATGCTTGTGTCAAGAGCGGCTGTCTGCTCGTGTCCGCCTCTCACGCCTGCTTGTTTGCGCCGCAGAATTCAGCCGCCTGCGCAAAGCTGTCGCCTGGGCTGATGCCGTTCTGAACGTCCAGCAGCTTGCCGCCCTTTCCAATCACCACGTGGCTGCGAAAACGGGCAGGAGGCGAGAAGCACTTTCTTAGGCTTTCAATTTGCCGTGACTGGCTGATGCACGTCCGACCGCCTGTGCAATTGGACACAGCCGCGGCTGCCAAGACAAGTGGGGGGTTCTACTGCAGGCGGGGCCCAAGAGCCTGCTCACCTCTGCTGCATGGGATGGCCAGCAGCGCTGAGCAATGGGTCACAAAGTTGCATGCAGCACAAGCTTCTGCTGCACACCCACCTGCGCAGAATCGACTTGGCCGCCTTGAGCGCACCAAACGCCTTGAGCACCTGGGGACCAGTGTTCGATGCGCAGTGTTAGGGTTGCTGGCACAATGACGCCGGCCATTCTGCATGCATGCACAGTACTGCGCAAGGCATGTTCATGCCGCAGCGCAAACGCACGCCCGTGCTGGCCGGTGAGCGGCGGTTTGCCCCACCTCGCCCTCCGCATCCGTCAGCAGGTGGTAAGGCAGGTCGTACTTGCTCTTCCAGTTGCTCTGCGCCGTGGGAAAGAAAGAATCTCAGCAGGCTGTCTGTAGCTGTTTGCTATGGGTATGCTGGGCCAGAGCGGCAGATGAAGGCTGAGGTGCATCCGTTGCGCAACCGTCGCATGGCTGCACATGCACAGTGCAAGCAGTGCAGCTGGGCCGCAGCTCTGTTGACCACATTGCGAGCAGCCCACACCTGGCTCTTGGGCTTGTCGAAGCTCATGCCGTAGATCTCGAAGCCGGCGGCCTCAAACTCCTGCGGCAGCAGCGGCCATTGGGCAGACAGCGACGAACAGACCACCGGTTGGTGGTGTGTGCACGCAACAGCAGAGCCGGCGACTCTGGGGACGCTGCATGTGCAAGAGATCTGCAGCCTAAAACTCGGCCCAACAGTTGCCATTACATTCCCAGTCAGCCTGCATCATTATGCACCTTGATCTGGTCCCGGAAGCCGCAGGCCTGCTTGGTGCAGCCGCCTGCAGGGATGCCCAGCCATCCACAGCACTAGTCGGGCGCAGCGAAACCGTGCCTCAGGCAGCAGGGCAGAGCACTAATGTACAACAAGATGGATGAGGCAGGCTGGCAGAAGAATCCATGACAATCAATGGATGCACGCGCCCGAACAAAGGGTGAGAGGCCTCACCCGTGTTGGCACGCGGGTACATAAAGATGACGCCGCCTTTATCCTTGAACAAGTCCTGCGGCGATCGTTGAGCGGCAGCAACAAGCACCGAGTTAGGCCTGCGTCTGCCGCCCCTGGTGCAGCAGCGCATGTGGAGCCACATGCCACATGGGCGGTCGATCGTGTTGAATGGGCGTGATCAAAGCCACACCTGGGCCCTGGTGTGGCAGCACAGCAGCACCCCTGCCTTGCAGCACGCCAGCCCTGAAGCCACACTCAACAGCCGCTCACCCGCAGCTTGACGGTGGTGTCGTCCTCCCGCAGCAGCTCCACATCGGGCACCAGGTCTCCCACAGCCAGCGCTCCAGCCTTGGCCTTCTTGGCAGCGGCCGGCTTGGCATCAGCGGGCTCCGCCGCTGACGCCGCCTCCTTTGCCGCCGCCTTGCCGGTGCTCTTGCGCTTGGCGGCGGGGGCCTCAGCNGGGGCGGCCTCCGCCTTGCTGGTGCTCTTGCGCTTGGGGGCCATGCTTGCCTGCAATGTGGTAGGTCACTGTGCATGCTGAAGTTCAGGCCGTCTCACAGCAAGCATCCAGCAGGTTGTGCAGCGGCGGCACAGCACTGGCGGGAGCGGCGGGCGGTGGAGGAACAGCCACCCAGGCGGGCTTGCACGACGCGCATTGGCGATCACGCCTTGATCACAATCCTCTGAGGATTGCAGCAGCAGCGTGGGCGGGSYGGKTACACCGCCCGCCCCYCGTTCGTCCACACTCACCTACCAAACGACTGCTGCGATGAAAGCTATGAATACAATGTCGAGCGGAGGCGCAATAATCGATGCTGCAGGCCCGGAAAATGCACCAGGGCGCACATGCGGCGTTTGACGTGGCGAAGGGCCTGCCGAAACAGCCTGCAGCCGCCTGCTCGCTTGATGGGTCCGCTCTGACAGTCCACCCGACACGCAAACGCGCGTCTGCGCCACTGTAGGACGCTCCAAGCTTGGCGCCCATATGCACTTCGCGGCTCCCGCAGCCAGCCAGCGCTGGCACGCCTGCAAGAGCTGGATGGTTGCTCGAGCAAGCCATGCCAGCAGCCAGCAGGCGGCCCGCAGCACCCAACAGCGGCCGCCGCCAGTGCGCCGGCGAGCGGCGGCGGCAGCAGCATCTGGCGAGGAGTCGGAGGCAGCCGTGCTTAGCTGCGTGGTTGGCATCGACCTGGGCACCACCAACTCGGCTGTAGCGGTGGGTTGAAGCAGCCCAACCTGCCAGCCAGCACTTGCATGCCGCTGGCCAAGGCAGCAAACGCTAGCCTGCGCTTGCTGCTCGCATGGCGTGCAGACTGCTGCCCACGAGAGCTGCTGTTTCCAGGTAGTGCTTCCCTGCTTCCCACCTGCTGCTTCACAGACCGTGGAGGGAGGGCAGCCCGTGCCTGTGCCCAACCAGGAGGGCTCGCTCACCACCCCTTCGGTCGTGGGTTTTACTGCCGATGGCAGGGTGCTGGTCGGCGCCCCCGCCAAGCGGCAAGCGGCAGTCAACCCCAAGAGCACCTTTTACTCAGGTCCGCCCTTGTGCTGTGAAGGGCAGTGGCTTGAAAGATGAAGGGTGGTCGCATAACTTGCACAGCCGCATATTGCATGGCCTGCACACCCGGCCATGCATCGCATGTGGCCCATCTCACTGCCCCGCTGCTGGCGCTTTGAACGCCACACGGTGNCCCCACCCCCACTTGCAGTCAAGCGGCTGATTGGCAAGGATTATGAGGATGTGCAGCAGGACGCTGCACGGCTGGCCTACAGTGTTTCAGCAGATGAAGATGGCTTTGCAGTGGTCGACTGCCCCAACCTGGAGGCTGGCGCTGGTGGGCAGCCGGGCTTTGCTTCTTTGCGGCTGTGCACGGGCGGGTGCTCGAGGCGCCGGCTGCTGCCGGCTGCCAAGGGCACCGCCACCTGCCCGCTGCCCCACCTGCTCCCCGGGCCTTGCAAGCATTGCGACATACCGACGCATTTGTTACCGCTGGGTCCACCCTGTTGTGTGCAGGCGGCCAGCTGTACCCAGAGGAGGTGTCCGGCTATGTGGTGGGCAAGCTGCTGGCGGCAGCTGAGGAGTTTGCTGGGCAGCCTGTGGGCAAGGCGGTCATCTCTGTGCCGGCCTACTTCACCGATGCGCAGGCAGGCTGGGCGGCAGCGGGGTAGGGGCTGTTCAAAGCGCTTGCAGCCACGTGGATCTGAACCATGCACGCAAATGCCACACTGCATCATGTTCCACCGGCCAGCACCAGCTAGGGTGCAGCAGGAGCACACAGAAGCCAACGTGCTGAGTGCACCCCGCCCAGTCCATGCCTGTGCGCAGAGGGAGGCAACTGTGACGGCTGGCAGGATTGCTGGCCTGGAGGCGGTGCGCATCATCAGGTGGGGCTGCTGAGCTGCATCACTTGCCGGTTGAATGGTTGCAGCTTGTTGAACTGCCTGCCAGCTGGTGCGCCTGTTTGGCCCCCCGCCCGTCCTCTCCGGTGTAGCTGATGCAACACAGCCAGGCGGGCGTCCAGCTGCAGTTCAAACACAGCCCACTGATCCCCAGCTCTTGTGGATCTTTCATCTTTGGCAGGGAGCCGGTGGCGGCAGCGCTAGCATATGGCTTGGATGCACAGAAGGACCAGACAGTCCTAGTGTTTGATCTTGGTGGCGGCACGTTTGACGTCAGCCTGCTGGAGGTGAGCTGCTGGCCGCAAGCAGGGTTTGTATGTTGTTGGCTGACAAAGCCAAGAGCAGCAGCCGGCTTGTGCATGGTTGGTTGAATGGCAACGGCATGCTGACCCATTCCGCAAGCCAAGTGTGGCCTGGTACTCGCACTCTGTGGGTCGCCATGTTTCCTGTTGACAAGCACGGTGCCCTACTCCTGATTCGCCAGGTCGGCGGTGGCGTGATTGAGGTGCTGTCAACGGGCGGCGACGCCAACCTGGGCGGCGACGACTGGGATGCAGCCATCATGCAGTGGCTGGTAGAGGAGCACTTGAAGCCTGCTCGCGTTGACTGCACGGTGAGAAGGGCAGAGGATGTGTGGAAACCGCTGCGGGCAGGAGCTGCAGCTCGTGCTAGCACTCATCATTGCTTGCCATGTGCCCGTGCCGCAGGATCCACGCCTCGTGGCCAACCTGCGCGCAGCAGGCGAGGCAGCCAAGATCAAGCTGAGCAGCGAGGAGCGGGTAGTCATCCGCATGCCGGTGGGCGGCGGCATCGAGGCGGTGCTCACGCGGCAGGTGAGCTGTTTCATTTGTTGCCCTCCGCGTTGTGCTGTGGCCCTGTCGGCGCCAGGCGGGAGTGCCTGTCCACAGCAGGTGTGGTTTTCAGCTTGGGCGATGTCGGGTTGTGCAATGGTGCGTTTGTTGCGCAATTTTTCTCCAGTTTTTTTGGGGGCATTCGATGGCCGCCGTCGCTCATCCCAGCAACCTCCCAAGACTCGTCTCAGTGTTTGTGCGTGCAAAGCCCTTTACAGGCCTTTGTGTTTGTAGTGGCTCTCATACCGTTCGGCTTTGACGTTGCCTTTGTGCGGGTTACAGCCATTCAGCCCAGTCCTGTGCTGCCCACTGCGACATCGACTTTGACTTTTTTTGACTTTGTGTGGGTTACAGCCATTCAGCACAATCCTGTGCTGCCCACTGCTTACTWACTTTGTGCGGGTTACATGCCAGTCAGCACAATCCTGTGCTGCCTACTGCGACATCGAATGAATCCAATGACTTTGACTATGTGTGGGTTACAGCCATTCAGCACAATCCTGTGCTGCCCAA